>JAJJWX010003504.1:0-321349 GCA_023529315.1 Papaver bracteatum
TTGTTAAGAATTTGCAATTATCAACTCAACTTGGGAGATTAAAAATGACACTTTGTTATTTAATTCTTAGAAATGTTTACGAAATGGAGGAAATCAAGATTACAACTATTCTCTTGAAGTTTCTCTCTTCTAAAGACTCCCTCAACTCTCAAAAATACATCATCCTTTTCTGGACCTATTGGATCTCTATTTATAGGGTAGTTACATAATGGATGACAGCTAAGTCTTCCTTTTATCTCGGATTTATACTGTGATTTCATCGCGACAACCATGTTTCTTCTTCTCGCCAACTTTATAACCATCGCAGGTCAGCACATGCTATTTACATGTTTCTTCATTCGTCATTCATTACGTCATTCCTTAAGCCATTCTGCGACACTCGTCAAATGTTATTGAGGTACTACGATGTCCTCGCGAAGCTGTTGTTAATCTTCGCAAGAATATTGATGTAGCGATATTATGGTCCTACACCTCCAAAAGATAACTGTCTTAGGATAAACATTGATGCCTCGTTTGATTATAATACAAAGGAAATTGGTGTTAAACTAATAATCAGAGACTCTGTAGGTACAACCAAAGGAATCAGGGGAAGGTAGTTCAATGGAGAAATGAATCCTGAGCAAGCTGAGTGCATGGCCATGAATCAAGCTATACAGTGGGCCAAAGAACTCAAACTTAACAATGTTTTCTTTGAATCGGATTGTAAAAATGTAATCACTGGTATCAGCAATGTCAGCTCAACTGTTCATTGGACAAACCAGAGCTATGTAGATGAAATAAGACATATGTTGTCTTCTATTATGTATTTTGGTGTTGGTAATGTTAAAAGATCGGCAAACAATATAGCTCATGTAATAGCTCACGAAGCAAAATCTCAAAAAAAATTCTTTTGATTTTGGTGGTAACATTCAACTAAATATGAAATGTTGGTAAGGGATGAAAAGAAGTTAATTTAGAAGTTATGTAATTATATGTTTTAGTATAATAGTTCTTTTGCATCAAAAAAATAAATAAAAATAAGTTGAGTGTAAAGGAAGTGTAAGAAATAAACAAAGGAAGAAAAAAAGTTACACTATCATATTTTTTCACATACCCATGGGAGGAAATCGAAGAAACCAACATTTCCATATCAACACTACTAGTTTGGAAACTTAAAATTTATGTACGAAGGGATCATTATCATGCGAGTCGGTCTATCATTAACACTTATTAATGGAACTAGACGAAAACGAACAACGATAAAACGGTTAACGGATTTCAGAAAGAAATAAAAATCTTTGTGCTTGCATCTAATGAGATCTGGAAGAATCGAGGAGAATCAAGGTTGGCGGCGTCTCTCTCTCTCAGTTATTGAGATAGTAAATTTCAGCAAAAACCACCTCTAGCTAGTCTCTTAACGTCTTAAACTAGCGAAATGTACCCGCCAAAATGTATATTTAAACGACCTCGAAGATTTACGTATGAAGCCCTATTCGAAACCTAAAGAATTTTTATGATGGTCTGGGGTTCGAATGCATGACCTTGTTAAGAGCTAACAGGGTCATACAGGCTAGCAAGTACATTCAGCATAACCCTAGGTATGGTTTCCAAAGCTGCTAATGGGGGTACCAATTTGCTTGGGGGTGTACCAACCCCAAGGAAAATGATGTTTTGTCTTATTAGCATTTTGGTAAACCCCCAAGCAAAACCAGTCCCCCCTATTAGCAATGTGAGTTTTGCAAAGCTGCTAATGGGGGGTACCAATTTGCTTGGGGGTGTACCAACCCCAAGGCAAATGATGTTTTGCCTTATTAGCATTTTGGTACACCCCCAAGAAAAACCAGTCCCCCCCTATTAGCAATGTGAGGGTAACCGACTGTACGCATGTGGCCATGCTTCACACACAATAATAGTGTGAAGTTTTTCTATATATAAATATTATATATTTGTTGTTCTCTTCACCAAATATTTCTAATTATTTCCATCATGATGGCAAGTTCAAACATCCCTAGAAGATCTATTTCCCAAGAAAGTGAATCAAGTTCTAGCAGTTGTTGTTATAGCATTAGAAGAGAGACCATTGAAGGCCAAGGAGGAGCAACTCTGTGTGGTGCTCGTCTGAATTTGAAGGGATCTGCAACATATACAGTGGAAGAAATCGGTCGTAAGAATAAGCATAAGAAGACAAAGAAGGGAAAAGATGTTGTGGAAGATGTTGAATTGGAAAAGAAGGAGAAAAAGGAGAGAAAAGAAGAAAGCTTTTTTGCTTGGTGTTTTTGCTTCAGGCCCAAGAAGGATGATTAGTCAGAACTATGAAGATGATTGATTTAAGTATGAAATGTCAAGCTTTGGTTTCTTTCTAGATTTCTAGATTTGGCTTCTTGCTGTAGAATGTTAAGCTTTCTGTAGTTGTGATTGAAAATAGGTACTAGTGGTTATTTTCTTCAGTCTAATATTGTTTTCTTGTTGTAGAATGTTAAGCGTTCCCTTTAATCTAATGTTGTTGTTATTATTTGTTCTTTTCATTCAATTTGAATCTTAATCAATACCCAACCTTCCTTCCATCTTTTAACATCCTCCTTCATCACACTCTTTTCCGGTCTGAAATATCACCGATCACCGGAAAATGAAATGTCAGATGTAAAGTGTAGAAAGTTCTAACTAAAAATAAATAAACTCAGTGGCTAACCACGTTAAAGGTTTGCTTGAATGCATACTGGTCCAACAGACAAAGGTGATGAGACCTGTAAAAACAAGAACAAATTGACGGGGACTAAGCTCGACGTTAACAACTGTTAGACGACAAATCAGCGTAGAAATAGCCGGTCATGTTTTTGCTTGCAAAAAGCAGTACAAACACACTTTTCCCCTCTAGTAAATAATAGTTTAAGCATTTTCACCCACCCATGTTAAAGTACAATAAAAGCATCCTTTGGGATTTGATTTAGGTTGTTGATGGAAAACCATTACGGTTCAGACGTTGACAGACTAGAGAGATGGAAAATTAAAAGGCTCGTAGATATGAAGATTACATTGCTAATAGGGGGACTGGTTTTGCTTGGGGTGTACCAAAATGCTAATAAGACAAAACATCATTTTCCTTGGGGTTGGTACACCCCCAAGCAAATTGGTACCCCCATTAGCATCTTTGCTTAAAATGGTCAAGACAATCCAATTATGAATCATTGTTGTGTTATTCTAGTATATCATAAGCTCACTGTCTCATGATTTAAACTTTGGGGAAAATTATCTATACCCCAAAAAGAAAAAATTGTATTTGAAAAACCCACCAATAAAGATGTATATGTGAAAATCCCAAATTAGTTAAAGAAAAGATTTGATTACAAGAATAACCTTCCCCTTTAATTAAGAAAATTTATTTAATCACAAATAATTAATTACTAAAAAAACGTGGTAAAAATTAACCCAATAAAATTCCTAAAATAATTCCAAGAAAAATTCCCGTAAGTAAAATTAGTTAAGATACAGTTGAAACTCTTCCTAAATTCACTCCCTAACAAGTCCTCTTAGTGAACTTGGAAAATTCTGTTTTCACTGGGGTGAAAAATTGTACCATTGATCATTACCAAAATAGATTTTTGGAAAATTCTTGCTTTTACTTTCTAGTAGAAAACTCCAGAGTTTCACTATTACTATATGCGCCGCATTTTGAGACATATTGGTTTTGAGTTTTGGAACCACCTACTGCTCCATTAGTGCTTCCACATCATATGAGAGTCTCCAGAATAAAAAGTATGCAGGTAGCTTTAATTCTCGATTTTTCAACTACTCTTATAAGTGTCTTTAAGTGTGCCTCCATCAAGATTTATTAGCTTTAATATTACTTTGTATATCCCAAAAGAATTAAACGATTTCTTTTCGCATTGCTGACTCCAAATTCAATTTCCCTCCATAAACCCGAACTTTCCTCAAAATTCCTTCCCTTTCCAGTTTTCTAAATCTCTCACATTATTTTCCCTCTTAAATTTCTAACATTTATTTCCCCTCAAATTTCCTCAAATTTTTGTCTCACACCAAATTATTTTTGAAACATGATTTGCATTTATTCCCACCATTTATTTTTAATTCCCACCTTTATTTTGGGTTGTTTTTGAAATTTAGATAATATTATTTAACATTAATAATATTAAATTTAGATAATATTATTTAATAAGCATGGTCGATTACTAATACGAGCGTGTTTTCATTCATGCAATTTTTTCTTTTGGACATTCCACGTAGATGCTTGGAATATTCTTCTAGCTATTGTTTGGTTCGCGAAAGTTACTTTTTCTAGCTATTTGAATCATTAGCTCCATAAATCTAGCATGCTACTTCACATACTAGCTGGTAGGAAAGAGAACTAGTGTTAACTTTTTTGTCACACTTTTTTTGAATTGCAACATATGTGCTAATCTAGCACCTCAATCTAGCCCATAAGACTTAGTCTTAAAACCACTCGTTGAACTCTCTCTCACTACGCTCGTTTTTATCGACTTCTCTTCTCAAACTTTTCTTTTCTTCCCTAAAAAACCAGAGAAAAAATGAGCGAAATTGAGTAAGAGAACTCAGGAGAAACCTAAAATCAAACGAAATTCGCCCTTCCGTGCCATCCTCAACTGCACCTAATCGGAAAGCATGCGTTTATCCGGGAAGCGGTTCCCAAACCCCAACCTCTCTGGAAATCACGATGGATAGATGGAACGGGGACTCTAACCTCTGTTCTCTTGAGGGATGTCGAGTTTAACGAACGTGACACGGCCTTCGACTTAAACATGGTAACCGTCAAGGCTCTGAGAGTTGCAAGACGCTCGCTTCAACGCTCTATCCGTAAATAGCTCGCATCAACGTCTCAAATACCGCGCATCTTCGCTTCAACGTTCCCTTCAACGCCGCTCCTTCCCCGCAAGCGGTCTAGGCCACCACACTCCCATGTCAAGGATCATGATCGCAATCCATCCAGTCTTCGTGAGGCCATGGCCACCCTTTAAGTTCATCCCTCCAAACTCGTGACCATGGACGATCAGAGCTTCACCACAAGAACAATTCTCTACAAAGGCAACCCATACTCCTCCATGTTCCTGAGTCTCCACGTGGAAGAAGTAACAAAATCACGATTCGAACATACGATGATGTGTCTTTATCATGGTCAACCCACTTCGACCATATAAGATGGAAACATGTAAACCATACAGGAATGAGGGTATACAGGAGTCCCTTCACTTTATCAAAGCTCGGAAGACATAGTTAACCAAAGGCCATAGCCACAACAAGGCCATCTACTCTTGATAGTGCAGCACAAGAATATCATCACCTCTGCAATAGAAGATGCCTTGACACTTTACGAGGCCTCGGAGGATCCCAATCCTACACTATCCATAATATTTCATCATGTAATTTCGAGCATCCCGAGGCACACATCAAGAAGAGTAGTCAGGGCTTATATCAAACACCAGTGATCTGTGGATTCAAGGCAACGCAACGAACAAGGTTACGCGACGGGACTCATCACCGTGCGTACGCTTTCACTCCCCAACCAAGGCGGTTAGTGGATCCTTCAACATCATCATTGCCGAGGTTTTACGAGCCACGGAAATTTCTCAACATGAAGCCGCTCATGTGCACCGAAGACTCCAAAAGCAATGTCGAAGGTTACATTCACGTATTCATCCATGCCATCGTATCAAACCAAAGTGATGACCGGACTTCTCACCGCATCCCATTCCGACGATTAGGAATATGGCTCTGAAGGATTAACTTGGAACAAGGTCCTTGAAGACTTGATAGCACCGGCATGCGGCAGCTTCGGAACGTCTCCCTATTTCATCCCGAGGGCGCCGGTAAGCGTTTCTACCATGCAAGCATTCGCAAAACATCAATCATTCGACGACTGTAAGGTCCACTCGAAGCAAACCTAAGCGTCGAGGAATGGACCGACGACGCAACCACAATATCCAAGATTATCCATAAAACGATCATTTTCGAGAATAAATTTCAATCCATCCGGGTCCCAAGAATACAAAGGGAATTTTGGGATAAACAGGGGTGATCCGCGCGCGACTCATACCACTCCGGGCCGCCAGTGATCCCTCCCCGACTCTTCCTAATTTTCACCGTCGCAGAAGTTTTCACCTCTCCTAAGCGAGCTCGAAACCCAAATATTCTCGCGTAAAGGAGCATACAAAGCCGTGAGCCATCGTGTCCGAGCAAAGCTGGCGACCAGCCTAACTGTGAGTATGTACGTGTATTCTATAGCGATTACAGATGCCAGGGTGCTAATCAGGGTTTTGTAGGCGTGTCAAACCCTAAGCCGCGCAAGCATTTGCGTGCGCTCCCTTCCAAAATGCTCCCTTACCAGCTTCATGCCTTGACGAGCGCTTTAGCAGTAGTGGCCCAGCACCCGTTCTCATGCCGCTCAATGCTAATGGGTCCCCTTCATTCCAAGTCCATGCTAGCCAGCCTCCGCTCGTCAAGCCCAAAGCCTAGCACCCTCGATGACACCCAATCATACCGGCGATTTTTGCAAATCTACCATATGAAAGGATTGCAGTAGCATGCTACCTCACCTCTAGAAGAATCTTTTTGAATAAGGAAAAATCCCATGTTAAAGCCGTGCATGAAGCCAAGAAACCTGGCCCCAGCAATAGCAAGCCCTCACCACTCCTCAAGAATATCACGCCTCCTTGGCCGCGCGCTGCCTGGTCCAAATGGCCTCCATATCTTCAATTTTTAAACAATCCTCCATCAGCAGTTTGTGTTTAGGTTATGCCCCACACCATGCCAAGGGGCATGCCAACATAGCAGCTCCTTCCATGCCAAGGGTATGCATGATTTTGGCTCTACTTAACGCCGCTCATCGCCTCCATAACTCGGCGACTTACATTCTAAAAGTCACTCTCAAGACACAACTTCTCGGCAGGAGTAAATACTATGGAAGACCTTAAAGGAAGCAGGAGAACGCTTGTGCCGGTCAAAGTGGAACATGCTCGGAATCACGTCGTAGGAGACCAGCCCTCGAACATGAAGCGCTCTTACCTCTTCCATGGCCCCGACAAGCCCTCGCTCCATCATCGTGGGCCCGACGATGCCTGGTGAGGCGCCTCGCACGTTCCTACTATTCCATTATCGCATCCCGACTACGCCCGGCCGCTCCGAGCACGTCTCCCGTCTTCTCAAGACCACACTCATGCCGTGCCACCCGCCTCCACCCTCGACGTGACCCTATCATCCACGCTACGCGTTCACCTTACCAAGATCACGCCCCTCTCGGCCTCCTCGAGCCAAGACGTCCACTTCGTTACCTCCCGTGACCGTCGCCCCTTTTGCCTTGGAGATGTACGACCGCACTCAAGCTTCTGTGAATCTCTCCCCTCACCACTCCACATTCTCCGCGATTCCCGCAGACAACTTACTTGCGGCGGCCAACATGGGAAGCCATAACTCTCTTTACCTCTCGTGTGGTTAGGCTCGGACTCTCCTCGACCATCTTTGGCAAGGATTTATACATCGTATTACCAGTCCTTGTTCCGGCCACCATCATATTTACCTCGACAAGCGTAAGGCACATGTCTGTCCGAGCTGCTGGGGATCTTAATGTTGATGGTGGTTTTTAACTTAGGGTTAAAATCGTAAAACACTAAACCCTGTAGCAGTACAAGTGATGTCACAACATTTTAAAGCAACAAGCATTTACTAGGCAGCATTTACCGAAACACTTTGAGGTGTCTCTAAAATAATTATCGGATATGACTTTTCAAATTAGGGTCACGATCTAGCCAAACCCTAATTCCCAGCGTTCAAATGGCAAATCATGCCGCCTACACCAACCACGCCAACAAAGCATGCCAACCATGCCAGCCGCACTTCTAAGTGCCAATAGAAAATCATGCCTCCTCACACCAATCCACGCCTAAAGCATGCCAACCATGCTAGTCGCACCTCCAGGCCAATGGCAAATCAATTCCACGCCACACACAACCGCGCGACAAAGCATGCCAACCATGCTAGCCACACCTGCGTAAGTTAACGGAAAATCACGCCATCCTAACACCAACCACGCCAAAGCATGCCAACCATGCTATCCTCACCTATGTGCAATGGCAACTCGTTCCAGCCTACACCAACCACGCCAAAGCATGCCAACCATGCTAGCCGCGACTCTATGTGCCCAATGGAAAATCATGCCAGCCACACCCAACCGCTGCCAAAGCATGCCAATCGATGCTAGCCAAGCACCTGCGTGCCAACGGAATTCATGCCACTCACAACCGACCTCACGCCACTCCAAACACGTATCGCCACGGCCTCCATGCCGCATCACCATGCCGGCTTTCCCTCGGGAGGCTACCAAAGTGAAGGTGCATGCAACAACCAACGGCTTTCCTCATTAATATGAAACATCTCGACCGTTATTAGGTCACTGTGCTAGTAAAGTTCCCCCGAGCTCGACTTGCCAAGCCATAATTATGTTTTACATGTTTTTCCAAAACATTTGAGACATCGAACACAAACATCAAATTTCCGAATTCCCTATAATTTCCTGGAATCCAAGACTTCCATAATATCACTTGCAACTCAAAAATGAAGTTCAGTTATGCTACTACAGGACATAAATGAGAGTATGGGTCTTTGCAAATAATGGTAAAACAAATTGGTAAAAATATTAAGCACAAACCACATCAGGAAACCACGTCGTCTTTCATGTGTACATTCCAAAGATGATATTGTCTCTTACTTCCCTAAACTTACCTTCTATATTAAAAATAAGGCAGTTTCCTTTTAAAGTATGTTTTACTATGACAATCAACAAGAGCCAAGGTCAAACCTACAACATGTGGGCATAAATTTTCCAAAGCCACTTGTTAATTATGGATATGGTCATATGACAATTTCTAGAAAGGAATCAAGAGAACGTTTGAAGATTATGATAAAAAAAATAAAAATACATCTATCAATCCAATTTTGGCCACCTTAAATGTAGACGCTCTCGAAAAAATCCGGTGCATATGCAGCGGGTTAGATGGTTGTATAGACAATGTTCCCAGTTTAAAAGGAGACCAATAAACTAACAAATTATTTTCTCTTTATATATATTTATCTACCATATATTAGTTAACCTTGAATTGAAACCTCCATGAATCATGACCCATTATTTAAAATTTAACAGTATCCTTGTGATCCTTCTACAACAAACTAAACCCATCCTCTACTATAAAATCTCTCTTTTCACCAGCCTGTGTATACCTCATAACCATTCTCAACTGCCAACAACAATGAAATATTTTATTTTTTTCTATTTTCCTGGTATCGTCCGTATATATGTCAACATGTGTTCGAGATTTTTCAGAAAACTATATCTCTGTGCTAAACTTTGATAGGGAATAGCTTTGTTGTATCTGATTGGGACAAAATAAAAGTGTATTTTGAGTAAAATTCAATGATGTTTGATTCTAACAAACATGTCTATTGAATAGAGATTGTTTTCCCTTATGAAAAGGCGGAATTCATTTTGTACAAGAGACACATTCTAACTAAACATGTCCATTGAGTTTGAAAATGAATTTGATGTCTGTTGGAGATCAACAGACATCGTAAAGGGATGTGATGTTTCATGAAGGGATGTCATATTACTATAAATAACTTTGTCTTGTGGCCATTCAAAACATATCAAGTTTTTTCTATATTTTCTCTTCATTAATTTTAAGCATCATTGGTAATATAAGATTAATTCTGGTTTGTACAAGAAATCACATCTTGTAACAAAAAACTCCATTGTATCCTGAGAGTGTGTCTTCGATTCAACCCTTGTGATTAGTAGGGGAAAACATACTTAAAAGAAAGTGAGTTTCGTTCCTTAGAGTGATTAATCTAAAACCCGCTTTCTCAACAATTTTAAGTATGTCAACCATTCAAGATTTATCACTCACTAGGACTGTTTTATCCTTGCAAGTCATGAATCAATACCTCAATCGTCTTGAACGCTTCTATGGATACAACTTTACTCGATGGAAAGAAACTGTCTTATTCTTTCTCACCACAATCAACCTTAGCCATATTATCGGTGATGATCTTGAAGCAATTCCAAAAGACAAGGAAATCGATAACGAGGCTCGAAGGAAGGAATTTAGGAAAAAACGTAAAACTAAATATTTTCTCTGTCGAGGACATATTCTGAATGCATATTCAGATGTTGTTTATAGTGCTCATCATACCATTGAAGGTTTAAAAGTTTGTGGGATGCTCTATAAAATATGTATCGCCAAGAAGAGGCAAGTAACCAAAAATTCTTAATTAGAAATTATATTGACTTTAAAATGAATGATTCATCTTCTATTGTTACCCAAGCACATGAGATTGACCTCATAGTCAGTAAACTCAAAGATGCTACAAGTGTACATCCTAAAGCATTTCAAGTTGGTGTTGTAATTGCGAAATTACCACCAAGTTGGAATGGCTACAAGAATAAATTGAAGCATGAAGTAAAATCATATACTATGGAATCTCTTATTCGTTACTTACACACTAGATTGGGGACGAATCTCATAATAGGTATAACAAAGATGACCGAGAAATCGAAAAGGTTAACATGGTTCAAGGAGAATCATCCAAGAAAAAAAATAAAAAGAAGTCTAATTTCAAAGAAAATAAGACTGGAATGCCTAAGAAGACCAAGGGTGATTGCTTTCACTGTAAAAAGCCTGGCCATTTTTATCATAATTGTAGGATTCGTATTAAAGATGGGAAAGACAAGAAGAGTCAAGTTAATATTGTTGATAATGATTCAGAAAATCCATCAAAGATAATCTGTACTATTGAGGAAGTTAATTCTATATGAATTGACGATGACGACTTTGGACGGTGGTATGATACTTGAGCCATGATCCATATTTGCAAACATAAATCTCAATTTCAGACTTATAAAGAGTGCAATAACAGAGAAGTCAGGATGGTCAATAATAATCTTTACGAAGTACTGGGAATTAGAATTTTTGTTCTGAAATTTACTTCAGGGAAAATTTTAACTTTGACTAATATCTTACATGTTCCAGACATGTCCAAAAATTTAATTTCTGGAGATCGTCTAAATAAGGATGGAGTTGAGATTAGAATTAAGTCGGACAATGTAATAATGTCAAAGAATAATGTTTTATTGGCAAGGGATACTCATGTAATGGTATGTTTAAGATGAATTTAATAAAATCAGTTTATGCTTATATTTATGATTCATATCCTTTATGGCATGGATAGACTAGGACATGTGAACTATAAGTCTATTAAAACTATGCTTAAATTGGGTCTCATTCCTAAATGCAACATTAAACATTCTAACAAATGTGATATATGTGTTCAAGGGAAGATCAATTGTAAGTCACATAAGTCAGTAGCCATCATCCGGAGAACTTCTTGGTCATGTACATTCAGACGTAGATGACTTACATAGTAAATTTTCGAATGGAGGAAACAAATACTTTGTAACATTCATCGATGATTATTCGAAATATGCTTATGTATACTTAATGAAAAGTAAAGATGAAGTAGTAAGCAAGTTTCTAATATTCAAGGAAGAAGTTGAAAATCAATTAAACCGTAAAATTAAAGTTCTATGTTGCGATAGATAAGGTGAGTATAAAGATACAAAATTAGAGATATTCTGTTAGTCAAATTGAGTAATACATGAATATACACCGCCTTATTCACCAGAATCAAATGGTGTAGCAGAAAGAAAAAAATAAATTTTAGTGAACATGGTAATTGTATCTTGAAAAGTTCTGGACTGGCCGATTGTCAGTAGGGTGACACATTTCTTAGTGCATGTTATATCCTTAATAAGGTCCATATTAAAAGGATTGTCAAAACTCTACCCGAACTGTGGTTCAATCGAGAAGCTAATCATAAATGGTTGAAGGTGTAGGGATGTACTACTTATGTAAGAAAACCAAATCCAGCAATAATGAAATTCAGAAATAGGACTTATAAATGTGTATTTATTAGCTATGCTAAGAATAGTACTGCTTATAGATTTCTGAAATTAGATTCATATGATATCATTGAATCAATAGTTGCTGAATTCTTTGAACATATGAACAAATCTTCTCATGAAGAGAATGTTTATGCTCCTGATACTTCTAAAAGAACATATGAAGAATCAGATAAATAAGATTTGATTATAGAACCTCGTAAAAGTAAAAGACAAAGAGTTGAGAAAACTTTTGGTTTTGATTTCATAACATATTTGGTTGTAGGTAATATGAATGATATTACACACTAAGAAAGTATAAATCTTTATGATGATGGTGAACCTTTAACTTATAAGGATGTTATAACTTCACTTGATGATATCTTTTGGAAAGAAGCTATCAAAGATGAAATGAAATCAATTATGTCTAACCAAACTTGGATATTAGTTGATTTACCTCGGGGTTCTAATTAAACCAATAGGAAACAAGTGGATTTTCAAACAAAAATTAAATGTTGATGGTTCTATAAACAAATACAAAGAAAGATTGGTTACAAAAGGATACACAACGTCATGGTATAGATTATTTTGATACATCCACTCTTGTTGCAAGAATGTCTTCAATACGCGTGTTTTTTTTGTCTCTTGCTTCAATTCACAATTTAGTTGTTTATCAAATGGATGTAAAAACGGCGTTTCTAAATGGTGACTTAGAAGATGAGGTGGATATGCAACAACCTGAAGGTTTTGTTTTACTCGGACAAGAGAAGAAAGTTTGTAAACATGTCAAATATCTTTACGGATTAAAACAAGCACCTATGCAATGGCATGAAAATTTAACAAAGTCATGTTATCTAATGGGTTCAAAGTAAATGAAGTAGATAAATGTATCTACTCTATATAAAATAATGGGATGACTATTCTCATTTGCTTATATGTAGATTATATGTTAATTTTTTGACCCAATATAGAATGTGTGACAACAACAAAGATGTTTCTTAAATCCAATTGATATAAAGGATTGTGGGAAGTAAATATGATCTTAGGAATAAAGATAGTGAGAAAATAGGGGTCAATTTCATTGACTCAATCTCACTATATTGAAAGTATCTTAAAAAAATTCAATTATTTGGATTGTAATATTGCCAACACACCTGTGGATCCTAATGTTAAATTGATGAAAAATACCGGTAGAGGATATGACCAGTTAAAATATGCTAGTGTAATTGGGAGTCTTATATATGTATGCATTACACAAGACCTGACATAGCATATGCAATAGGATTATTATGTCGTGTCACTAGTAATCCAGGTAGAGAACATTGGAATGCAGTTTCAAGGGTTCTTAGATACTTGAAGGGGACAATGAGTTATTGTTTGTGTTACTGAGGGGAATTCACTGTACTTGAAAGTTATAGTGATGCAAATTGTAAAAACATTGAATCTAATTTTAAATCCAATACAGGTTCGATATTCACATTGGGTGGTGCTGCCATAACATGGAGTTCTAATAAACAAACTTGCATTTCTGATTCAACCATGTTGGAAGAATTTATTGCTCTTGATAATGCATCTAAAGAGACAGAATGGTTACGGGATCTATTAATAGATATTCTAATATGGAAGAAACCTACGACCCATGCTATTATGATTTATTTCGACAGTAAATCAACTTTGTTTAAGGTAGCACAAAAGACTTACAATGGTAAGAAAGGTATCTTATCTTTAGACAACAATTTATTAGAGGACTATCAAGAGAGGAGTAATCACAGTTGATTATGAAGAATCAAAGATAACCTTAGCAGATCCTTTGACAAAAGGACTTCCAAGAGAGATGTGATGAAAAAACTTCCAGATAAATTTGGTGTATACAAGAGGTTTTATGATATTACTTTTGACATAAAAGCTGCGGTGTACGATTCACAATCGCCAGAAGAATTTGAACAATTATGGGATTGGATGTTGAATGTGTATGAGTTGGGTAATAACAAATGGTTGAATGATTTATTTGAAGAAAGGGGTCGTTGGGTACCATGCTACTTGAAGAATACATTTTGGGCAGGGATGTCAAGTACTCAGAGAAGCGAAAGTGTAAATGCATTCTTCCATGGGTATATAAATGCAAGGACCACTCTCAAACAGTTCGTGGAGAGCAATATGAATTTGCACAAATGAACAAAGATGAAAAGGAAAAGGAAGCGGATGCTAACACATCTCTGAAAAGCATTCCGATTGTAACTCATTACCCAATGGAGAAACGGGTTAGTAAATTATATACTAACTAAAAATTTCGACATTTTCAAGATGAATTGTTAAAGATGATGTACTTCCACTTCAACAAGATCGTGGAAACGCCTGACGGTAAAATCTACAATGTCCAACAAAATGTTTTGATTGAGGATGATTACCATGATTTCTATTTAAAAAAATGACTTTTTTGTGACCTATAACTCGGAAGATTGTGATATTCGTCAAATGTTTGCATTTAAAGGAATACAATGCAGTCATATTTTGAGTGTGTTGTCTCATAACGGTGTAAGAGAACTCCAGAAAAATATATATTGAGGTGGTGGCGTAAAGATGTGAAAAGATGCCATACAAAGGTGAAAGTGGGTTTTTTTTTTTTTTGACAAAAGGTGAAAGTGGGGTTTAGCTGTTGGAAAAATGATGATGCAAGTAAGCAATACTACGATCTTTGTAGTCAATTTGCGGAGCTTGCAGATTGGGTAGCAGGTACCAGCCAATAGCCTCAAATCAATGGTTGGTTGGCTTGTAAAAAAAGAGGTGCAATTGATAATGATCAAAGCCAAGGAAAGTGAGAAACTCAAGGGAAAACAACTTGAAGAGAATATGTTAGAAAGCCAAGGAAAGTGAGAAACTCAAGGGAAAACAACTTGAAGAGAATATGTTAGAGTATAGGATTGGTAATAATAAATTATATAGAAAATTTTAGTATTTATGGTTATATTTAGTATGAATTGATTTACAAGTATTATTCTTGCATACCAAGTTACGGTATCGCTATATACACCCTATGGGTTCTCAATGTAAAATATCCCATTTAATAATAGAATTCTCTTTTATCTTTATATCTTCTAGTTTTGACTTGTTATCAGCGGGTTCGATCCGGACCTGTTGCCCACCTCGTTTTATTTTCTAACCGGCGGCGGTAGTCTCCAATGCTACCATCCGCCGAATCTTTCGTCCGCTGCAATATGATTAGTTTTTTCTTACTAGGTTTTTTATTTTAGGTTTATCATCTAAAAAAAAAAAAACAACAACAACAACAACGTCTGTTAGTTTTCTTCTACCAAACCCTTAATTCCCCCGTCTTACTACTTTTCTGTTTCCCTTTCTTTCTGCCTCTAAATCTTTCCATCGCCGCCTCTTGCATTTTTTTCCTCTCTTAAAATAATTTCTTTTCACACATTCGGTTTCCGTAATTTTTATGTCCCATTAATTCTTCACTTCTTTATCTTTCCTTTATATGTCCGTGTACATCAACTTTTCCCATCTCCCTGCTTACTGTTCACATCACTACATTTTCTTATTGTTTAATTAATTAATATCCCACCAATTCTCTTTTGTCTTCTTATCGATGGTTCTTATATGCTTCATCAATGGTTCTGTTTTTTTTTTCCCTACTTTGGCGGTTCTCCTAATCAGTATTCTTTTTAATGGCGACGTGCTTCTTCTTATACTTCTCGGGCGTTTATTGACACCACACTTCATCAACAATTTTGAAGGCCAATTTCATGTGATTTGCAATCCCCATGAGATTAAGGGAGAGGGTGTTAGAGCATCGAATCGGTAATAATAAATTATATAGAAAGTTTTAGCATTTATGGTTATATTTATTATTTGATATATTTAGTATGAATTGATTTACAAGTATTATTCTTGCATACCAAGTTATGGTATCGCTATATATACCCTATGGGTTCTCAATGTAAAATATCTCATTCAATAATATAATTCTCTTTTATCTTTATATCTTCTAGTTTTGAATAAATATAGTGGAAACGGTTGATATAAGTGGTGAAAGTGAAGAAGGTGATGACACTGTTAAGATTGTAAATGACCCATTACGCAAGCCACGGAGAGGTCGAACACATAAGAAGGTAGACCAGCCAACTAGAAGGCGTCCAAAGAAAAAGGTATTACTTTGTTATTGTTTGAAATGGACCATTATTTTTGTATTTCTTATAACTGTAAATGAGCCATGTACTAAGTTTTAATTTCACAGGATGGTTGGCCTGATGATGCGCATACATCTCAAGTTGATGTTATTGTGCTTCAAAGACAAGAAATTCTCCAACCAATCGGACAACAACATCCTGGAGTAATGTATCAAGTGAATTATCCATATGAACAGCAGCATGGGATAGTACATCAAGAGAATCCATATGATCAACCATATGGGATGGTGCATCACGAAAATCAATATGGATTTGCAAACAACGTGAGCAAATGTCATTTGAATTTTAACAATATACACACAATACATATTGTTTTTCATATCTTTACTAATTCTTGATATTTTGATTTCTTTTGCTAGGGGGCCGATTATCAAAGTTTGGCAGGCGGGTTTAGTGGTGGTTCATTTACTCGGTGGATGTTCAATGGAAGTCCATATTGATGATTCAACTCAAATTTCTTTTTGTGTTTGGCTTTAAAATTTAAGACTTATTTCAGTTAATTTTAATTTGATAATTGTTGAGATGGAAAGTATCTTAGAGATTCAAGTGTAGTTTAGAATGGTTTGAGTTTGGTGATACAATTCTTCAATCTGCCTAAACAAAACAAAGAAGTTAGTTTTGGTTTGTTTCAAACTTATTGCAAAGCTTTTCATTTTCATTTTTACTATTCCATCTACCGTCTATTAAACTGTTAAGAGCTTTTATATGCTATTGATTTGGAGAATTTTCATAAATTAAATATACAGAAATAAATGCTAGTAGGGAAACTGATGAGACAGAAAAAGAGACCATATTATGTCTGTCTATCCAGCACAAATGATTATTCACTTGTTGAATGCAGACCACCTTAAAGGTCATTTTTTTATGAGCTTTTATATTCTATTGATTTGGAGAATTTTCATAAATTAAATATACAGAAATAAATGCTAGTAGGGAAACTGATGAGAAAGAAAAAGAGTCGTGGCAGTAGTTTCCACCATTAATTTTGAACCCTATTATTGGGGCTACCCATGGCTGAGTTTTTGGGGGCTATTTGGGGTCATGAAATAACAACCCATAGCACCCCTTATCCATCATTTTTTATAATGTCTAATCTACCCTTAATTTGATTAGTGCTAATTAGCCTGATTAAGCTTAACTAATCAGTGTTAGTAAATCAATTAGACTAATCAAAACATTAATTTTTTACAAATCAAAACTTCATTGTTTTGAGTTTTTAAGAATGAAAAATGATGATTTTGTTGAAATTATTTTGAATTTTTTGAAGCTTAATGATAAAACCCTGCATCCCAAAACTCAAGATAAGCTTATAATGAACTCCCAACATCAATTTCATCAATTCAAATCCGTCAAAAATCTGAACAAATCTGGAATTTTTTGCTGTTACGGCTGGGAAATTGTGTCGACACAACCGTAATCCAACAATTACGGCTTGGATATTATGACTTTCCAGCCGTAAACTAGAACAACGGATGGGTTGTGAAGAACTTACAGCCGTTATTTAACGAGAATCTCCTGGGTCTGTTTTACGGCTGGGAATTCTAATATTTCCCATCCGTAATTAAATCTGTAAGCTAAGAAATTTTGCATTTTCAACATGAAAATTAGTAATACTTTCATTAATTAGACCACAATAAAACCCATTACATACTTAATATATCCCCGTTACAAAGTTGGTTTTAATAACATCCCTTTCGATGTGTTAAGAAGTCTTTGATGATGGAGAATTGAGCTTCCAATTTAAATCATAACCTTTCCATTTTGTCCATTCCTTCTTAGCTTGAGCCGCGACTTCTCTATCAGTCTCACCTCTAAGTCGAAGTTGGCTGCACATACGGCGTAAATCCATATATTCTTTTACTTTTTTGCGTATGTCTGAAAATAAAAGATACAATTCAACCCCATCGCGGTTGTTAGTGTTACCTGTTTCACCACAAAAATTCTCAAAAATATTACTCCAATACGATTTACTGGCTAAACCATCTTGATTTCGTTCTTCTCCCTTCTTTGGATAGCATAGTACAAAATTCTTGCAAAGAGATAAGTTTTCTTCCAAAGTAAAGTTGGGTTTATCCTTTGAGTACATTGCATTGAGTTTGTAGGAGTTTTAATGGAGATTATTAGTGTAGAAGGTGTGAATTTGATTTGGAGTAGGTGGTTATATGGAGATTGGAGTTATTTCAAGTTTAAATAGGAGGTTGAACAGCTAGAACCTTCTATAGATCACTCTTCAAACGGATCTATTTTTCAAAATTCAAAAAACTAGCCGATATGATGTGGTATTCATAATTATAGGCATTTACGGCTTGAAAATTGAAGGAGATACCCAGCCGTTATTCTGTGTAAATTACAGGATTTTTGGTGTGTCAGGTTTACGGCCCGGATGTATTTGAATGTCCAAGCCGTAATTTAGAGGTCATTTTTTTGTCAGTTTTACGGGTAGGTAATCCAACCGCAAACGCATTAATGGCTTGTAAACGTAGTCGTAAACCAGGGTCCATTTTTTTTTCCAGTTTTACGGATAGGAAACCCAACCGCATATTGTATAACGGATTGGAAACGTATCCGTAAAAAAGTTTCAGTTAAAGTTTGAGTATCCAGCGAAACATACGGCCAGGTATTTCCTAACCGTTTTTATATAACGACGGGGACTTTCCATCCGCATTTCTGTGCAACTAAATTTGACAAGAATTATATGCACTTTCGGCTAGGTATGTGAAGGATCGACCTAGCCGAAATAACACACAAAATTTAGTGAATCTTGATTGATTCCTCAGTTTTCTTAGATTTGACAATTGTAAAGACTAACATTCATTAATAAATGCAAAGTTTTAAGAATTCATCCATCCAAATGCATAACCAAACCACCAAAAAATAAAATAGAAAAAGTGTTAGATAGTAAATGTTCCATGAAATGAAGTAATATAATGAAAAGTAAATTGTCATTCACTTTCACTTGATCCCTCCTCAGAAGTGGCTTCCAAAAAGTCATCCAAATCGTCCCTTGGATGAGGTTCCACACCTTCTTCTATAACTACAGATTTTCTACCTCGACTGCTCCCACCTTGAGTTGGAGCATTTTTACCTCCACCACGTCCACCTCGAGCACTTGTTACAGCACGACTAACTTTTGCAATTGGTCCACTACCTCGACCACCTCGAGCACTTGTTCCGCCTTTTGCACCTCGACCACCTCGAGCACTCGTTCCACCTTTTTCACCTCTACCACCTCGGCCGGATTTTCGTTGCTTAGATTGAACTTGCTTAGGAGGGAGTGTCCGAGTCGTCGCTAGGAGAAGGAGACCTGGACCTTTTAGATAACTTTGGTGCTTCAACAGGATATAAACCTTATTTCTCAGGGAGTATTATGCCTTTAACTCGATTCCGCATTAATCTGAGCTTAGCTACCGCTAAATCCTGACCTAAATCAATCAAACGGCTGAGGTCTTTGGCCACCCAATTTACTCGCTCGACCTATTTTTTCATATGAAACACACGCACTCCGATTATTCATAGATAATTAAAAAAAAAAAACCATATACAAACATATGAAGTAGTATAGGTACCACCATCTCCCGCCAATCATTTTCTTCACTCCTTGGTGTCTTAGAACTATGTTTCTCTACATTCTTGTAATGTCTCCGCGCCTCCGGATCCAAATTTTCTACATAAGGATGAGCCCACCCTCTATACTAGTCCATGTAATCCTCATCCGCTTGGGAAGTACCATGTTATTCTTCAAGGAGTCTTCTACTCATTTGGTTTTCTTGTTCAGAATGAGTATTCCAATGTTCAATCGTCGGTGAATTATCATAGTTCAATTTCACCTGTTTGTCCTTAAATTGGGAGTTGCCTACGATCAATTTAAAACGAGTCTCTTCAGGCACAATTGTCTGGACAATATCGATTTGGCGAAGCGTTATACGAGGATCTAAAATGACGAACCCGGTTGCATGAAACAAAGGTCCTTTATAGGTTTCCACATCAGAAAATACCCTATCATCAAATTCCTCTTCACCATCCTCATCAAGTTTCAAATAAGGATCAAAAAACACATCTTCAATTGTCAAAGCATCCAATTTTTTCCTCATGTCGACCATTTCCGTCTCTTTAGCCTTGTGTTGGGTCCCTCTAAAAGGATATCTCCCTCCTGTAGGTTTATCTAGAGCCCAATATGTATTCCGAGGAGGCCTCAAGCTTTTAAAATGGTCATAAGCCCATGACTACGGAAAAAAAAAAAATTGGTTTATAAATAAGTTATTACACACAAATAAACATTTGTTATAATAAAACAAAAAGATACCTGCACAAGAGCAACACATCCCGTTGTTTGTACCATAAGTAAAAATACCACTTAATGGGTCAAATTGATACTTGAATCATCTTTGGGTCCTCATCCAAGCCCGCTACCCAGTCAACCAGCATACTTAAATAACTTGCCTGCACAGAACGGTCAATGGTCAAATCCAGTCAATGGTCAAAGTCGGTCAACCATCAAAGTCAACATCTGGTCAAGGTCAATGGTCAAAGTCAATGGCTAGTCAATGGTCAAAGTCAACCGTCGGTCAACCATCGAAGTCAGACACACCCCTAGCTAATTTTCAATCTCGTGGCCAGCAACACTGCTAACTAGTTCCTGTACCAAAAACTCATCCGCCCTGCCGACCAGTCTCCACTCATATCGCCAGCAAGCCAATTATGCTGCCGACCAGTCTCCACTCATATCGCCAGCAATCCAATTATGCTGCCAGCCAGTCCATCCAGTCAGCCTTCCAACTATATAGTCAGCCAACCCATTACGCTGCCAGCCAGCATCCACCTATTCTCGCTATCCAAAGATCCACAATCTCCATGACCATTAATCAGGCAATTTCATGCGAATTTATCATAGAGGCATTAAGGGAAAGTTTCATACAGAAATTATTGTGAAGACATAAAAGAGCAGTTTTCATGCAGATTTCATTATAGGAGCATAAATGGGAAGTTACATCCAGAATTCATTATAGGAGCATAAATGGGCAGTTAATCCAATTTATGTTGAGATTGGAATTATATTTTTCATTGTATAAATAGGGAGAGTAGAAATCAGTCAAGGGGGGGCCAAGACAAGAGAAAACAGACAATGTAACACAAAACATGAATGAAATTATTCTCCCCAAGGGGGTTCATCCGTGGATGTAGGCAACCATGTCGAACCACGTTAAACTTCGGTCTTTCTTTCGTTCTTCAAATCAACCACCAATCCAAAATACTAACCAAACAATCCATTCTTTGTGTTTCGTGCCCAAAAGTGATTTTTGGGTACAAACATTGGCGCCGACTAAGGGGACTACGAGAAAAGGAATCATGTCCTCCCATTGAAAAAAGTTGCAGAAAACGCTCCAGAATCGTTTCCATGAAAAAGCTGTTTGAACGTCTTGAAAAATCACTGTTGCAGTCCAGCTGGTCGAAGCTGCTGCAACCCAACTTGATCATAATGGTCGATGTCCAGCTGATCGCGACTGTTGTTAACCATATAATTGCACGTACTGCAGTCCAGTTGATCGCAACTGCTACAATCAAGATTCGCCGTTTCAGATCTGCTGGAGCCATTACCTGCGGATACCGCTGAAAATCGCGTCACCACAAACTCTGATGTTAGTTTTGCTAGGATACTCGGTCCATGGAAGAAGATGTAGTAAAAAAAAAAAAATTGTTGCTGGATGTTCGATCTGCAACATGGCTTGATCCAGTTACGTTTTCAATCGCTGCAGTCCAGCTGATCGCAGCTGCTGCAGACTAGCAAATTACCATTATTGCAGTCCAGTTGATCGCAAATGCTGCAGTCCAGCATTGCAGTCGGGAGCCGCCAAAGCTGACTCACTGCGAAAATCACCAAGGTTGTTGTCAGGATGTTCGATCCGCAGCATGTTCGAGTACAAAGTTCAGAAAAATTTGCTTCTCGAATAACGCATTACCCACCTGTTCGAGTTTGATGTATGTCAAAATCACAACAGTAATTACCGCAAGGTTGTCAAGTTGTCTGCATCTCAAGGTGCTTGAATACCCAAGGGAAAACCTGCAGGAAAGAATCTCAGAAAACTCCAGAATAGGCCACATATTGAAGCAAAACCATAGTGAAAATTCCATGAGAAAAACGCAACAATCCATACAACCATTGCTAAAAGCCCATTAGGTCATTACGAAATTTCAAGGAAAAGATCACAAGTCGAAACAAATTGTCACCAAATGGACGAGTAAAGATCACAGTTTTTGAAAACTGTCACCAAAAATTTCAAAAAAAAAAAAAAAAAAAGCCGGCGGCTCCATATCTGTTCACCCACTTCTGGTTTTCCTTCACCCACGTCAAAAGTTGGTCACACACATCATATTTTGTTAACCCACGTTAAGCAACCATTACCCACTTCTGAACGTCCGGTTAACCCTCTTTAACGAAGGTTTTGTTCACACACTTCAATCTGTTATAAGGAAAAAGCTTCGATGCTTTTTGTTACATCAAAGTTCGATGACCTTCCCTATCCAACCGTGGATCCTATTGGGTGCATCTAACTTCAATACTCCTTGCTACATCAAAACTCAATTTCCAGGAAAAATTCCATGCTTCAAGTTTCATCAAAACTTCGATGTAAAGCGTATCATGACCGTTGATGCACATCACGTGATTAGAGCCGACGACAACTCGGCGGCTACACACAACGGCGGCAGCGACCCAGCCGGACACCAAAGCCGGCGGAAAATTCCGACGGCCAAAGCTGAGCGGCAACGGGCGACTTTGATGCGATCAGTCGGAGACTAGTCGGATACTGCGATTAATCGTTGGGGATTATCAGGAGGTGCTGATTCCGTGTAACGCGATGCAAGATAGTTCCATGGTCCCGATTCGGCGAAACGCGATGCAGCTTAATAACGTGGACCTGATCACATATAGCGGGGGGCAACTTAATTTCACGGCCCTCGGATGATTTTTCCCCACTTCTCTTGCTTTGCGGATATGTACACCCCACTTGGGCTTGGGCTGAAAAATTATTTTGTTGATATCTTCTTCGTCTCACGTCCGAATTAGGTGATTTTTGGCTCGTTGTGATCGCATTTCAATATATAACGTCGTGAAGTTAAAATTATACAATTAGAGAATAATACTTTTTGGGTGGAACCAGGACATCAATAAATTTGGTGCAAGGCGATGACTGATCAGTTTATCGATAACTTCTTCTTCGTGCGCCCAAATTGAGTGATTCTCGGCCCGTTGTGATCGTTTGTCAATTCCCAACCTCGTGAAGGCGAAATTTAAACTTTCGAAGAAAATGAAATATTTAGAAATCTAAAATGACAGCACCATAAACGGTCACATCCACACCGAAAATACTGCAGTCCAGTTGATCGAACTGCTGCAGTCCTTTTCCACATAACTATTACAGTTAGTTGATCGAACTATTGTAATCCAATTTCATAGAAACAACTGCTGGCATGTTGATCAAGCTGCCACAGTCCCTTTTAATTCTGACAGTCCAGTTGATCGAACTGCTGTAGTCCGAATTTACCCAACACTGTTTCGATACAGTTTTACTCTTACGAAACACGGTTAAAGGTATGTTAACTATCTCCAATCCAGTCTGGAATTGACTGGTACATTCCAGTCCCACAGACAAATCAATTACTAAGCCGAGCCGAGACGTTAAGGCAACTATACTAATTATCGTCGCTGGAAAACATCGACATAGCCAGTGAGCATCCTAATCACTTCGTAAACGAAGTCCCAATAACATTTTCAATAGGGTAAGTATATGGTAAGTATACAATTTACATATTTTTGTTTTTTTTTCTTTTCATATATTCATGCATACTTTTGTTCAATAAGACACCTTGAATGTGGCAAGCATTTTCTCAACGAGGGGATGCACACATCTCAATTTTGCGTAAATCTGGAATAGTGGGATAGCCCCCCCGCTCGAATTCTGGATAGCAGACATCTTCAAAATTCCATGCGCGAGCAAAATGCAGCAAGGAAGTGCACCCTTTGAGCGAGCATTGAGCATGACAATTTATCTGTCAAGCGAGTTGCATATCACTTCAATGTGACTGACTATCACTTGGGGGCGAGATATGTGACACCTCATGGTCTGAAATAAATCCTTTGGGGAAGGCTACGTAAACACTCTATACGATTGGGGGCAAATTACATAGTTCCTAAATGCAATGCGGAGTTCGGTTTCCAAAAATCCAAACTTCAGGTAACCCGAACTTCTTAATCCTCCAATGAATTGCAGGATTAAGAGGGGGAGAGCATACACCATAATATTTTTTCAGTAATGTTAAACTGCCATAGTTATATTGATTGAATTATTGTAATCCAGTTCAAAGGAAACTGTTGCACTCGGTTGGACGCAACCGATGCAATCAGTTACTGCGATCAGATTCAGTTGGACGCAACTGATGCAGTCTGGTGACACTCAGTTGGACGCAACTGATGCTGTCTTGTTTTATTTATAACTTTTACACCTATGTTTATCGAACTATTTGAGTCCATCCCCTTAGTAGATGATGTAGTCCAGCTAACCGTTGTTTCTACATCGTAGCTTTATTCGTTGCTGCTGCATTCCAGCTGATCACAGCCGATGCATTCCAGATATGCTCTCATTTCCTACAGTCCAGCTGAACCCAGCTGTTGTAGAAGAACTTTATTAGTTGATGCTGCAGTCCAGCTGAACGCAGCTGCTGCACTGGAACTTTGTTCGCTGCCGTTGCATTCCATCTGGTCGCAGCTGATGCAGTCCGGCCTTGCTCGCAGTTCCTGCAGTCCAGCTGAACGCAACTGCTGCCGTGTAACTTTGTTCGCTGCTGCTGCATTCCAGCTGATCGCAGCTGATGCAGTCCAGCCTTGCTCGCAGTTCCTGCAGTCCAGCTGAACGCAGCTCAGCTCAGACCGAACTTTTTCACGCTGAGCGTGAACTTTGTTCATTACTACTGCATTCCACTGAACGGGCAATCTTGATGCAGTCAGCCTTGCTCGCTGTTCCGGCAGTCCAGCTGAACTTTGTCAGTTGCTGTTGCTGCTAAACGCAGGAACTTTGTTCAAGAGGAATGCTTGCGTTATTCCACCGCAATGATGCAGTCCAGCATGATGCAGTCACAGTCCTATGAACGCAGCTGCTGCAGAGGAACCTGTTCGATGCTGCTGCAATGAACGCAATGCAGTCCAGCTATGTCAGCATCTGCAGAGGAACCTTGTTCGATGCTCGCTGCATTCCAATCAACGTAGTCCATCTATGCTCGCAGTCCTTGCAGGGCCAGCTGAACGCAGCTGCTGCGCTTGCCCGATCCCTGTAGTCCAGATGAACGCTATGCTGCAGTCCCTCGCAGGTCCAAATGGAGAGGACCTTGTTCGATGAACTTCGGATGCAGTCCAGCAGTGCTCGCAGTCCCTGCAGTCCAGATGAACGCAGATGCTACAGAGGGACCTTGTTCGATGCTGCTGCATTCCAGCTGATCGCAGCTGATGCAGTCCAGCTGAACGCAGCTGCTGCAGTGGCACTTTGTTCGTCGCTGCAGCATTCCAGCTGATCATAGCTGATGCATATAAGATATGCTCATTGTCTCTGCAGTCCAGCTGATTATAGCTGTTGCATACCAGCTTCACTAAATACTGTTATCGCTCACTCATAGTACCACTCCACTCAACTGTTTCCCGCCAATCTCCTGATCACAATAGCCTCGCTTGGGGGCGTCTCGAGAATGATTTCCGCAAACACAAGGGAAGTTCGCCAGTCACCTCAGTATCAATAACCCACACTTGGGGGCGAATTTTATCATTGACTAAGGAAAACGGAATTTTCTTAACCCCCAACAAGTTGGAGGTTAAGAGGGGGCGATGTTTGTACCATAAGTAAAAATACCACTTAATGGGCCAAATTGATACTTGAATCATCTTTGGGTCCTCATCCAAGCCCGCTACCCAGTCAACCAAAGCAGTCCACTCGCCTGCACAGAACGGTCAATGGTCAAATCCAGTCAATGGTCAAAGTCGGTCAACCGTCAAAGTCAACATCCGGTCAAGGTCAATGGTCAAAGTCAACGACTAGTCAATGGTCAAAGTCAACCGTCGGTCAACCATCGAAGTCAGACACACCCCTAGCTAATTTTCAATCTCATGGCCAGCAACACTTCTAACCAGTTCCCAGCCAAAAACTCATCCGCTCTGCCGACCAGTCTCCACTCATATCGCCAAAGAAGACAATTATGTCACGACCGTCTCTCACTCATATCGCCAAGAATCCCAATTATGCTTTGCCAGTCCATCCAGTCAGCCAACCAACTATATAGTCAGCCAACCCATTACGCTGCCAGCCAGCATCCACCTATTCTGCCATCCAGCATCCACCTGTCCTGCCAGCCATTAATCAGGCAATTTCATGCGAATTTATCATAGAGGCATTAAGGGACAGTTTCATACAGAAATTATGGTGAAGACATAAAAGAGCAGTTTTCATGCAGATTTCATTATAGGAGCATAAATGGGCAGTTACATCCAGAATTCATTATAGGAGCATAAATGGGTAGTTAATGCAATTTATGTTGAGATTGGAATTATATTTTTCATTGTATAAATAGGGAGAGTAGAAATCAGTCAAGGGGGGGCCAAGACAAGAGAAAACAGACAATGTAACACAAAACATGAATGAAATTATTCTCCCCAAGGGGATTCATCCGTGGATGTAGGCAACCATGCCGAACCACGTTAAACTTCGGTCTTTCTTTCGTTCTTCAAATCAACCCCCAATCCAAAATACTAACCAAACAATCCATTCTTTGTGTTTCGTGCCCAAACGTGATTTTTGGGTACAAACACCCGTAATTTGTGTTTCGTTCCATCTTGAAGCTTTCCAAAGACATTCCAACACATCAGCAAGGAGGGCGGTGCCCCACGAGTACCTAGGTACCTCTTTTGTTTCCTTATCCATACTGAGAGTCTTCAACCACTGCAAGTAACATGCATTTACCTTATTGCCTGAGAAATCGGGGAAAAGGACGGTCCCAAGAGCATGCAACAAGTAAGCTATAGCCGTATGTCTAGCTCTTTCTGCGTCTATCACCACCATTCCACTATCCTCCTTGTGTTTAGAATCCCCTAACTGTGCCTTCAAACGAACCAAATTTATCTTGCGTGACATATTTACTGATTCACTTAGTACGCCCGGTGTACTACATGGTCTCTTAGATCTAGGAGCTGCTCCAGACCCAATATCAAACTCTTCTTCAGCTTCATCTTTACTCCACCCAAGACAGTTCTTCGCCAAGGCACAAAGCTCATCAAAAGGCATGGAATTGTTGAAACCCTCAAACACTTACTTTCCTTCCAATGCTAGACCAATGATTTTCTTTGTGTCATCCGGAGTGATAGTCATCTCGCCGAATAGGAGGTGAAAAGTCATGGTTTCTGGCCAAAATCTTTCTCTAAAACCACAAACTGTGACAACATCATATGTCTTCTGCAAATCATCGATTCCAGACCACAACCCCGAAGCTTTTACCAAAACTTGCACATCTGGATGCTCATCGTCTAACGGCCAAAACTTTGCTTGTTGGTGCTTTAGTTTTGGGACAGCTTGATCTGGAAACTACCCAAAAAAAAAAATGGTTGTAAAAATAATAATCCATAACAAAATGAATATAACATATATGTAATTTGATTTATTACCTTTGTGCCACAAACCCTAGAAACCCATGAAGAAGTGTAGCCAATCAAGACGGAACGATCTATTGGCTCACCCCAAGGTCTCCCATTCCTCTTGGGAGGTAAAGGCTGCATGGAATCAATTACTTCTCTTGCCGATGCATTAGGTTTATACTTCTTCTTTCCCTCCTTCTTGCCCTCCTCTGTGCCCTCCTCGACTACGGATTTACCTTTATCAATAGCAGCAGCACCACTAGAAGTGCCAACTTCAGTACCTCCGGTAACAACCGGTACACATTCGTTTCCACCACCAATAGAAGTGCCAACAACTTCAGTTCCTTTAGTAACAGCAACTTCAGTTTCCTCGGCAATTCCAACTTCAGTTCCTCTAGTGACTCCAACTCCATCTCCACCACCTTCCCTTTCTCCAGCAGGCACAACTTTAATTGCTTTCCTTGCGTCTGCACCCAATGGTTTTAAGTGACGAGGTTGCGGAGTAGGGTCACCAGAAGGTGTTACTTCTTGGGATCTTTTCTTCTTATTTTCTTTCCCTTTTTTCCAAGACAAACTAGGAAGGAAAACAAAAAGTTTATAAGTAAAACGACTGGGAAAATTTGACAAAACCTAACCGAAACAACAAACACGGCTAGGAAAAATGAAGAGTCTAAGACGAAAAATTAAACATGGATAGGAAAGTTTTTATCGACCTAGCCGAAAAAAATTTACGGATGGGACATTAGTAATACATATAGGAAAATTTTTATCCACCTAGCCGAGAAAAGTATTACGGATGGATAACCTATACGTTTTCATATTACAGATAGGAAAACCAAACCGACTGTGTATTGCTAGTTCACAGTACAACACAGGGCACCAATACGGCTGGGATTGTGTTTATTACGGTCAGGAAACACATACACAGTTGGGAAAACCTATACGTAATACTAAAACCACTAAAAACATATGTACACATGAGAACATACAGCTAGGAATATCCTAGCCGTATACGAATGGTTACAGCTAGGAATCCTCCATCTCGTACGCGTCAATTTAGTTACGGTTGGGAGTTCTTATATTTCCCAACCGTATAATTTATATACGGCTGGGAAATCGACATTTCCCAACCGTTTATCTAATTTACGGCTATAAATACAAGAACTCCCATCCGTAAGCATTTTCAGAAACCGTTTTTCCAGACCTAAAATTTTCGAAACTAACTGATTACGCAATGAAACGCTTAAAGAAAGACTGGGTTTTTGAAATCATACCTTATTGCTGTCATAACAGGCGATGCGGCGGCTTCTGGAACTTCTGCATTCACTGGAACTTGATCTTCACTTTCATATTGGTGGATGAACTTGGTTTTCTCCGTCAGATCGGAGGTTGATTCGACTGAGATTGACCTAGATTTTCCTTCTGCTTCATGGTTTTATAGAATGAGTTTAATAGACGACGAATTTTTTTTGAATCGACGATTACTCGTTGAACAATGTTCAATGGAAATGGAAGAAGAAAAGAAGAAAAGGAAAGAAGAAGAAAAGAAGAAGAAGAATAAAATGGGGGACGGTTAATTGGGTTTTAAAAGTGTCAGTTTTTTTCAGTTTTTTTTCAGTTTTTATTATTAATTAGGTAGTTAATGAAGGGGGTAAAAAGGGAATTAATTAAAATTATGGAGGGTATTTTAGATATTTTACACATATGTGATCTCCCCCTATAATATTGAGACTCCACTTAGCAAAACAGCCCCCAAAAAGATCCTCCCCCCATAGCCCCAATAATAATCTTCACATGAAACAACAATTACTTTTCCCCCTTCTATTATCCCATCCGTACGGCGATTAAATCGCTCCTTTATTAATTCATTAATAATAATAGCTACGCAGTTGATCTTCACTTTCTCTCTCCATTTGGTTTGCATAACGGAATATCCCCAAAAAAAAAACTCAAACTACCTCTTTTTTCTCTTCATCAATTTCTTTTACAAATCTTCAATTGCATATCAATTTTTCAGTAGATTTTTGTGTATTGCTTAGATTTACTCTAATATTAATTAGAGTAAATTTGGGTAACATTTAAATTAGGTTTTTATGCTTTCAATAAAACTTGTCCTTGTTTTACAAGGATCTTAAAGTCAGGTTTTGTATATATTTCTCTTGATCGTCTTCTAATGGCTGACTATTGTCATTATGAAGAATATAATAACTTTAATGGCACATTGTTAACATGTGATGGTATGCTCATGTATATTGTTGACGACGATTTCATCCTTCATGACGTAGGTCTCTGCAACTCGATACAAGATCCATGGCTACCGGTTCTAATCGTGATTATGATGTTATGTGCTTATTACTCCTTGCTATAGGAGCATCAAGATTTGAAGAAGTTATCCAAATGGTTGGAAAGAGTTCCAAAAACCGTCCCTCGGAAAACATTTGTTTTCAATTTGAATATGTATTCAACTAGGGACGGCACGGGTTTTTATTTGCTGATGGTATTAGTGAACATAATTGGATGTACATATCCATTGTATGAGTATATCTTAATTTTTACACTGGTGTTACTAATAGTCGGAAATCTTGATGTAAAATTTTTCTTTTTGTACCCTGGTCGCAGACACATATTTTTTCCTTGTTGATTATACAGAAATGTTTTCTTCTCGTTAATTATAATACAGTGGAGAGTTTAGATAAACGCCTTTGGCATCGACTCTGACCAAAGTGTATAAAATGGTTAGATGGAATGTTATTGTGCGCACTTCAAAACCCCAAACCTACATAACTTTTGCTTAGTTGCTACGGAAGTACCAAGAATTCAATATATCAAAGAAGATATGGGATGGTCGAGGTCATTGATATCATGTATGACAAATGAATCTTAATTGTGTACCACTATTTTTTTTAGAAATGTAGCCTATCCACGCACCTACATGATTTGAATTAGTTGTGAATTCTTTTAGTGGCAAATTTCATAGCTTACTGAACATGTCCATAATGGAAAACTGGGCTGACTATCTTCTTTTAAACGTCAAGGCTCATTTCCCTTTCACTTTTTCCTCCACTCTTCTTGATATCAGGTTATCCCTTCTGTCTACTACTATCATTGCCACACTTCCTATTGCTCCCCTCAGTTTCTTTCCATGGTTCCTACATTTATCCAATTTTCAAACGTTGCTACAAATAATCCATTTAGCAAGACAATAGGACTGCATAGAGTATATAATGCATGGGCATATAAATTATTTAAGAACTTCAAGAATTTTTTTGAAATATATCGGTATATGCCTTGTCAAGGGAATACTTATACTCGCAACAATATGGATTAGTCAGATTGGTGGCTGAAAATGGATAAAGGCAGTAAAAGTTCTAAGAAAATTGAACAGGCGAAACTACAATATGCAAGTACAAAAGATCATCATTACTACAATTGCATAAGCGCGTTGTCCCATAATATGACTCATCGATGAGTAAAAATAACACAAAATTGGTCAAAAAGACCAAAATCAACAATTCTTGGGTGAAAAAGACGTCTAGATTTTGATACTGTTTAAATAGTCAAAAATATAAAAATAGCCAGGATGTAACCAGTTTCATCCTACTCATTTTCAAATACTTTTTCTTATTTTTAATTTACATCAGGATGTATCCAGTTTCATCCTTGCTATATTTCAAGTTTAAGCCAGGATGAATCCAGTTTCATCCTTTCTAAAAAAAATTGTTCATTTCACCCATACTAATTTTTACTCGTCCATTTGACCCATGTTTTAATTTTTTTTGGACAAATGGCCTATTTTCCGTAAAAATAATTGCATCATGAATACGTATTAGTAGCAGCTGTGTAACCACTCTACCATATTGTAGAAACTTAACTTTGGAAACTATAAGCATCTAATAAAAATGATTTACGCACCTTACCCACATGTATTCTATAAGTTATCAGTATCACATGATTTTCCCTCTCATGTATTATGATTAACATCTTAAGTACTGCAGAAAATTGCAGCGACACACTATTGTAGAATCGGTATAGGCATTAATTATTTAGCACTTGAATCATTTCATGTAATACCGTAGGAAACTGTGGCATCAAAAATGTACTTCTGGATATACCATATCTGTAGTTTTGTAGCCTTCTTAGTTCTCCGTCACTAATAGATTTACTCTTCTAAAGCCTTGCCAGGGGATGACGTCTTTTGGAATTCCATCTCCTTAGGAGGTACCCTCAAGTCCAGCAGTCTTATCTTTCATTCAATAAAGAAGAAACCCAACAAAGGATCCTTACGATATGACTTTGTAAGCCTTTCATCCATCCAGCGAAGTGCTCCACAATGTGCATTACATATCCATTTTGTAACAGCGCACATCTGAATGCATGGTGTTATATCGTCATTGATTACGAAAGTAAGATACATCGATCAGGGGTCGTCGTGTTGTCCTCATCCGAAGTATTCTTGCCATCTGTGGTTTCTCTGTAAATCACACGAAATAGAATTGTTGTTCTAGTATATTTGCAACCAATGTACCAATGTATATGTTTTGTAAATATAAATGATTATGTCACAAAATTATGGAAACCAAAAATTTAATTCAGTTTCATAATCTGCTAGAATGCTTCGAATTCGATAAATGTTATAATGCCAATGCCCTAGAAAACTCCCAAATAACATTACGTTTTCATCCATTGAAATTGAAAACACAAAGGATGAATCACAGCTTAGTCACATGATGAGTGAAGTTAATCTTTATTTTTGTATGATTTGAATCATCGTTAACTTCCTACAATCAATCTTCAACATGCTAAGATGTGTTCTTGCAATGTTTTATAAGTTGTTCAAGTGAATTGTATGAGAACGGATTTGAAAGAGTATTTGGATTATTTTTTTTGTTTGAGTATGAGATGAAACTGCCTTCATTAAATATCATCATAAGCAAAATTACTCAAATAAGAAACAACAACAAAGTTAGCTTACCGCAGATTGATCCCGCTCCATGCTTTGCTGTGATTTTTCTAATGATTTTCATTTTCTCCTTATCTGTTGTTCTAGGCTTCGTCCCTGTCATCAGATGTTGGTGCATCAATTTTTGTAATGCTAATGTCACAATATTTGAGGATAAGGGAACTTACACTTACACTATTGGTTTTAAGTTTTATCACTAAAAAACTATAGTTATACACATAGATTTATAGTGCTGCAACGACAAATATAAAACATCCAAAATGGAATACCTCATGATCAGCGAGATACATTAAAATCTATTATACAAATATAATATCCACTAACCTGAGAGAAATTTGCAGCTTCAGAGATGCTAAATCCATTGACATGAGCTTTACATTCTTGAAGTGAGCATTGATTGCTTCACTATGCAACCTTTAATGCTTTTGGTATCATTTTCTCACATGATAGTCATGCCATCACCCATATGCATGTTTACTTTGAGTTTCATTTTTCCTTGCGAAGGGTAAGAGTCTGCATTCAAGTTAGGAACTAAAATATTACTCAAAATAGTATATCAACCTAAATGTATTATATTATTACACTAAATCTTGAGTACTTGTGGCATCCAAATGTTACAACAAACACCGCTCAGCTCTGAAGACCCTTCAGAACCAAAGAAACCCCAGATCAAAGGGGCTTAAATTCCCAGGTGATAAAGTAAATAGGTAACCATTCATATTCATTTTTCCAGCTGCACTTTTACTTTGGAGCTTTTCTTAAAGCACTTTCCTTTAGAGCTTTTCTTAACAGATATGGAAAATGTTAACAAATGTTTAATGCATATAAGAATTATTACTCACATGATAATTTTATTATTGCTTCATTTCAGCAAATTCCACTAAAGGAGGGCAAACAAAAATCAAGCAGAGATCGTTACCTTTTTCTCGAGAAAAGCATGGGGAGGATTAAAAACTCGTTAGAAGAAAAATAAAAGGAGGAAAATAGAGAAGATCATAAAAGAAGAAGAAAAAAACTACTTACAATCCAGGAGTTTCAACGGAAGTGGTAAAGACAGTAAAGGAGTTGTAAATGGATTTGATTAGGATTTTTAGATTGGAATTATAACAAACATTTAAGATGACAACAAATGCATATAATAGTTGAAGAATGACAACCAATTCAAATCAAGTGGAATGGAATTCCATAGACATTTACCTTAGATTGATGCTTTTCTCCGATTTGAAAATCTGTAGTGCACCAACAACAAAAATCTGCAACAACAAATTCAATCAGGGAAAAGAAAAGTACCAAATAAAACAACAAAAATAAGAATTACAACAATATCAAAATAATGGAAGATACCGGAATCACAGAAACTTACATGATGATAGAGAAAAAGGGGATTGTTAAGCACCCAGAACCTGTGCAAGATAAAAAAAAATTGGGGTTTATGTAGTCGAAAGGAAATAATGAATCTTATTTTTGTAACGCATGCAACAATTGATTTGATTATATAGCGTTTAATCAAAGGAAATCGTTGGCTGAAATATTGATGGTGCTAATTATTTTTTCATAATGGTGGCGTTATGTTTTCTTTACATATGAAAATGGCAGTTCATCTTTGGAAACTCAGCCTTTTAAAAGCGTAACACATGTGCAGTAAAATGAAAGAGTCGAATCCGAGACATTGGATGTAGGCGAAAAAGGAGGGTGCATTTTAGGCCACGATTTGTCTCCTCACTTTTGCTGCACTTTTAAAGTAATGGGAGTCGTCGATCGACTTAAATCACCCATCCAGAACCACAGGATTGACATTTGTTTTTGTAAGATAGATACTTTTAATGTATGTTAGATCTTCTGTATTAGGGACTCTCATTAAATGTATTTTTTTTACTATTCTTTGTTGATGAAATTTCTGTCACTTGTTGACATTTTATTAATATAAGTACTCTAGAGGGTCTGTTTATCCCTTGTTCCCTCAAAAATAAAATAAAAAATGATAGCTACGCCACATCAGCACCACGTAATGGTGGAAAACGTCGGGGGGAAATGAACGGGGAAACATATCATTTTCGCAAACTTTTAAACTCTAAAAGTAAAAGCTGATGGGATGAATTATTCTGTGTCATAGTCGTTGGCGCTTGGCACAGATGCATGCACTGCAAAAAAACAAAAAACTTACAAAACAGTAAAAATCCGGGGTCCATGTAGTCCGTAAAAATTTAAGGATAAAGTAACGGTAGAATTTGTTGGATATCTTCTCCTTTAATATGCGAATGATGTTGATGCTAGATACGAAAACCAAGAATAAGAAAATAAACTTGAGATATTAGAAGACTAAAACCTATGTATAGATCGAGTCGAGTATTAAATACTTTGTCCTTAAGAAAAAATTTGCCCCACTCCGGTGCTAATAGGTTCTTACTTGCGAAACGTCTCCCAGGATACAAAGATCTTTCTCCCTCGAGTAGAAGCATTCCAAACTCAAGGAAACAGCGAACCAAACTTAGTGTCTATCTCTCAATACTATGACAACAATGAATGCAAGTGAAATTAGATTTTTGTGTATGCTTTTCTTGTATTTGGAAAGAACCATGAGTGGGGTTTATATACTTGATAGGTGACTCTTAAGAGATTCATGTCTTTTAGGAGAGTCACGTCTCTTCATGGAGAGTCACGTCTCTTGGAAAGAGTCTCTTCACAATTTGGTGTAACCAATTTATCCTAAATTCTATTCAATTTTTCCAACAATCCCCCACATTGAATAGAAATTCATAGAATGCAAATGTATGCAGACACTAAAGAGAGATAAAATGAAAAGTCATTGCACGGGGATAGGTAGATTTTGTCTTTGAACCTTCCTTAGTGAATAACTATCGGGTTTACTCACTAACCAGTGAACGTGATGTCTTGAACTGTTCAGTTTTTGTTGTAAACCAAGACAATAGTTATCACACAATGCCTTTTCTCACTAATTTGGTTATACGGTTGTGTTCATTTCGGCCCTGAACAAATCCCGGATTCATGAGTGCTCTAGGAAATTAAAGCCTTATAAAATTTCCATAGAATCAGCCACAATTCTACACTCACATAGGTGATGTCCCATTAAGAATACCCTGTAGTATCCCACTTGTAAATACAATATATAGGAACCATTAAAAGCATAGCTTAGCCTATACCACATTTCAGGAAATACACTGTCTCATCATAGGAATAGGATGGAGTTTTATCTCCACAGTGTTTACTCCGAGTTATGCATAACTTATTTTTCCCTTTTGAACCTAGATCTTGGGATCTCCAGTCAACTAGGTTGGGTTACTATTATCTTCACTCATAATTAGTAGGCTTTAAATTAAACTATTCCCCTCGATGAACATATTATCTCTGGTCACTACAAAACTGAGTGGGTCTAAGGACGCCCAAATAACAGTCCCAAAATCCCCAAAGCCGTCCCAAATAATAAGTTGGGACGGAAATATGTCCGTCACATGCGCCCCCATAACAAATAGTATTTGGGACGGCTTTTTTCATTAGGGACGGAATAAAATCCGTCCATATAACTTTGGGTGAATTTTGAATTTATGTTTTTCTGACGGCTTTAAAACCGCCCTGAGAGCATCTCCAAGAGAGGATGGAGGTTTTATTTTTTCATGACACATAGGATTTTAGACCCTCATTTACATTAAATTCATCTCCAATAGTGGGTCATATAAAATAGGAAGTGTGTTAAAATAAATATGAAGGTCTTGGAGAAGGTCTTATTTAGACCTTGAGAATGACCTCCACGTCATCATTTTAACTATTTTTTAATTTTTTTAATTTTTAAATAAATTGTTATGAACCAATAGGAAATAGGGAATCAATTTTATCATTATCCAAAACAACAATTTTTTAAAATAAGACCTCATACTATTGGAGATGGTTCATGAGAAAAACATTATTATTTTTTCCACATACATATGACCCCATAAATAAGGATCTAAATAAAAATTCCACATAAGATTTTTAGCACTCACTGTTGGAGATGCTCTGAAGATCATACATGGCCCCACTACAACTAACTGAATTTTAATTTTAATTTCGCTCCATATGGATTGTTTTACTATACCGGAAAAAATAATCCGGTTTTTTTTTTTTTTTTTGATGCAAGGAAAGAATTATACTAAGAACTAGAACCAAGTACACAATTGTTATCATCACTTAGGGCGGACATAATGAAACTTTGTGGATGATATATCCAATCATGATTGCTGTGAAAACTCCTAGAATGTTTTGCCAGCATATCCGCTGGTTTATTTTGTCTCCTACTAATAAAACTGCAAGACCAATAAGTATGCTTGCTTAGGATAATAATGATGTCTGAGATGAGAGAGTGGAGTTCCCATCTCACTTTGCTGTAGTCTCCATTGGCCGCTGCCACAACGTTCTGTGCATCCAATTCGAAACATACATGTTGTATGTTTAGTTCTTCTGCCCATCTCATAGCATGCAGCAGCCCATCCACTTCTGCATGTTCCGCGTCTATATGTCTACGATAATAGATGCAGCGTCCTCGTTGGAAGGTACCTGTAGAATCACGAAGAATCAATCCTATGCTAGTATGAGCAAATAATCCGGTTTCTTTGATGGAGGAATGCCATCCTTTCTTTCCGGCAACAGACATCCATACATCTGAGAACAATAGACAATAAGAGACAAAAAAAGATTTTATATTCTTGAAACTGTTTACAATAGAGGAAAAAAGAACAAGTTAAGAGCTGGAGGTTCTGGGACTCTTTACATTGTAAGGCATTAGCTGGTCTATATATACTTGTCAACAAAAAAAAGTGTACTAGTTTTCTGCAATTAGTGATGATTCATTTGAGTGCCCTTCCGCTTTTGGTAATAAATCATTTGATGCTTCCACATCAGTCCTTTCCTGTCTCTGCATTAGTTCCATTCCATAGCATCCAAGAAATCCTGCAACAAATCGATCGAAATTGTTACAAAACACCATCAAATGCAGGCACGTAGCTACGCATGGTGCTGTCCCCCCTAAAATTTCTAAATTACATATTAGGCTTTAATTAACGAGGGAGCATCCATGGACACTCTTATATGGACAAGGTTAGACAAGATTTGTGTCATTTTCTCCGCAAAATCCAAACGATAATGAATTTAAGTCTAATATTTTGATAATATATTCTTTTATAAGACTCTATATTCCTACAAAAAACGAGCACAATTTGAGATGTATAAGACCACCATCTACCCCTTTGAATGTCAACCATTCAAAATTAACGGTTGAAATTAAGATCGGTAGATGGTCAGGTTTGCTATCTCGTATTGCATTCATTTTTGGTAGGAATGTAGAGTCTTATAATAAGAACATGTCAAAAAAATATTAAACTTAAATTTATTGTCTTTTCGTTTTGCGGAACCTTGATATATCACTTTAAGAACCTTGATATCTCTATTATATTTACTGTCAGCACAAGTATACAAACAGTCACAAGAACACGCCAAGAATCCCCACAATGCAAGGAGTCTTTTCAACAAACCAATACATAGTCTGGTCTTTAACTAAGTCCGACTATTCTCTAGGATCTTCCATATTTTTCTGATCAAGTTTAGACATTTTGTATTCATCTTCTAATATAAATAACAAATCCTAATCTCCACTGTTGTTTTGGAAGATATTCACCAATTCTGTCTCTCGACTTGGTATCAGCCTAAGATCCAAGATCATTTCCGCTAGCAAAACAAAATACAAAACAAACAACTAAAAACCTAATAAACCATAAACACAAATCAAAACCCTAATCCAATGGAAGATGCAACAAATACCTTACGTCAAGTTCAAATCCATCATTTTGTCACTTTGAAACACACAGAGACAAATCATCATCTCTTGAAAGCACAATTTCGACCCATTCTCAAAGGATATGATCTAACAGGATATGTGGATGGGACAAAAGAAAAGCCACCAAGAAATCTTCCAGGTGGTGAAGCAATCAACGCAGCATTCACTGCTTATGAAGCCCAAGACTCCTTGATCATTGGTTGGTTGAATTCAACCCTATCACCAGAAGTATTGAGTGTAGTTTCAGAACTCACCACGGCAAAAGAAATCTGGGACAAGCTGGAGGATGAATATGCTCCTAAAACCTTTGCTCACCAGAGTTACCTTAAGAAGCAGCTCCATTGCATGAATAAAGGTAACAAATCCTTGAAAACCTATATCAATGATGCTAAACATTTATTTGACCAGCTTGCTACCTCTGGTTAAACTGTTTCACCTGAAGAAAAGAAACAATGTATCAGTAATGGGTTGAATCAAACATATGATCCAATTGTTATTGCTCTAAGCACTGTTGAAGGAATTGATTACCAAACCTTTACTTCTCATCTACTTTCCTTTGAGATGCGGGTTGAACAACAACTAGCACAGATTCAAGCACCAGTAGCAAACTATGTTGCATCCAGTTCAGGTTCAAACCCCAAGAATGAACCACGACGGTTCAACAGTCAGCCAAGAGGGCCACCTCCTCCAAACAATAATCGTCGCCAACCGCCACAGCCAAGAGGTGTTTCTCATGGAGACATCTGCTGTCAGATCTGTAAGAAAAAGAACCACACTGCTGATCGTTGCTGGTTTCGATATGAGCAACGAAACAACAGTCATCCAAAACCTCCAGCTGCTTATCTCGCTTTTCCTGGTGACACGTCTGGTGCTCAGTGGGTAACTGATTCGGGAGCAACTCATCACTTGACTTCTGATGTCAAGAATCTATGTATTCCTCATGAATATGATGGAACAGACACAGTCAGGGTTGGTAATGGTAATACTTTGCAAATAGCACACGTTGGTAACTCTACTTTTACGTACAATGACCGTAAATATTCGTTAAATAATGTGTACCATGTGCCAAAGATCAAAAAAAAATCTCCTATCTGTTTATCAATTCTGTAAAGATAACCATGTTTACTTTGAGTTTCACACAACTTACTTTGTTGTCAAGGACATGACCACGGGAGAAGTGCTGCTAAAGGGGAGGAATGAGAATGGACTATATGTACTTGATGGCGTAGGTGACAAAAATCAACCGATCTCTCCTCAATCTTTTCTGTCTGCAAGTTTACCTGTCTGGCACCAGCGTCTTGGGCACCCCATGATGAGCACAGTTTCCAAAATAATTAGAAAATTTTCCCTTCCTGTTCAGAATAAAAAATTTGAGTTTTGCCACTCTTGTCATATCAGCAAGAGTCGGCGTCTTCCTTTTTCTCCTAGTGCAACTGTTTATGACACTCCATTAAGTCTTATTGTTTCGGATATTTGGGTTTCCCCACAAGCTTCTATAAATGGTTATCGTTATTACATGTTGTTAATGGATGTTTTGTCACATTATACATGGGTGTTTCCGATGGTCCAAAGATCTGATGCTTTACATATCTTCACCCTGTTTCATAAACAAGTAGAAAATTTAACAGGTCACAAAATTAAAGTCTTCCAGTCAGATAATGCCCTTGAATACAAAAAGTTTACTTCATATCTCAATGCATATGGAATCCAGCATCGCTTCTCGTGTCCTCATACATCACCTCAAAATGGCCTTGCAGAGCGTAGAATAAAACATGTTACTGAGAGTGGTCTTGCGTTATTGTTTCATGCGCAGCTTCCAAAAGAATTCTGGTCAGATGCCTTTCAAACAGCATGCTATCTAATAAACAGGGTTCCAAAATCTTCCTTTGAAAACAAAACACCTCTAGAGTTGCTCTTTCTTAAAAAGCCTGATTACTCATTTTTACGTGTTTTTGGTTGCTTAGCCTATCCATGCCTTCGTCCATATAATGCTAACAAGCTAGAACCTAGGTCTCTTCCATGCATATTCCTTGGTGATAGTTCAGCTCATAAAGGATATATCTGTCTTCATCTACAAACAAATCGACAGTATATCTCTAGGCATGTTAGGTTTGAAGAAAATGTTTTTCCATTCTCTCCTCCTCAACAACAAACTCCTGAGGTAAGTCATCTAACTCATTGTTCGAGTACGGATATTTTTGGCTCTTCTGCTTTTATGCCAGCTCGAACATTGCCAATGCAAGCACAACCAACTGAAGCACCACATTCTCTACCACAGCAAGCATCACCGGCACCAGTTTTAAATAATACGCCTCTGCCATCACCAGTATCATCAGCTGTCTTGCCATCGCAGCATCAATCTCCACAAGGCTCTCCGGAAGTAGAGTCTGTTCAACAACCAGTACCTCCAGCGCATTCAATGGTGACTAGAGCAAAAGATGGCATCACTAAACCCATTCAAAATCTATGTCTTACTACCACCAAGTATCCACTTCAAGTTGATGATTTCATGGAGCCTACTTGTTACTCCAAAGCGTGTATGATTCCAGAATGGAGAGATGCTATGGATGTTCAGATAAATGCCCTGATTCGCAATGGCACATATTCCCTTGTCCAGTATGAAGATGGCATGAACGTAGTTGGTTCAAAGTGGGTTTTTCGGATTAAAAGAAACCCGGATGGAACTATACAACGATATAAAGCGCGTTTGGTGGCCAAAGGATTCAATCAGCAGGAAGGTGTGGACTATGGTGAAACTTTTTCACCAGTAATTAAACCATGCACCATACGACTTGTTCTTTCCCTAGCAGTGATGAAGCACTGGAAACTGTGTCAACTAGATGTGGAGAATGTGTTTTTGCATGGCGTCTTAGAAGAAGACGTATATATGAAGAATCCAGCAGGGTATGTGGATTCAAAATTTCCTAATCACGTCTGCAAGTTACACAAGTCGCTGTATGGACTTAAACAGGCCCCACGTGCATGGTTCTCTCGACTCAACAATCATCTCCTCAAGCTAGGGTTTACGGCCTCTATTGCTGACTCCTCTTTATTTATCAAGAAGGACAGTTCTTCGATAACTTATATGTTAATTTATGTTGATGATATTGTTGTCACTAGTTCAAATTCACGACTGGTAGATACATTGATAACTGAGTTGGATAATGAGTTTGCAGTAAAAGACATGGGGGAGTTGTCTTACTTCCTAGGTGTTGAAGTTATCAAACAAGGAACTTCATTGGTGCTGTGTCAAAGAAAGTACATTGCTGATCTTTTGCGTCGCACTAAACTGGAAGGCATCAAACCAGTTTGCACTCCAATGGCAACTAATACAAGGCTTCAAAGGCAAGGTTATGAAAAGTTTACGGACCCCAAACTTTATAGAAGTGTTGTAGGAGCTTTACAGTATCTTCATATTACTCTCCCGGACATATCTGTGGCTGTTAACAAAGCATGTCAGTATATGCATGAGCCGTTTGTCGAACACTGGGAGTTGGTGAAGAGAATACTGCGATATCTAAAGCAAACTATAGACTATGGTCTGTTCATTAAGCATGGCAATGATTATTCTCTTCATGCTTATTCTGATGCGGATTGGGCAGGCAGCCTTGATGATCGCAGGTCAACAAGTGGTTATTGTATCTATTTTGGTGGTAATCTCATCTCATGGAGAACACGAAAGCAGAAGACGGTGTCAAGGTCAAGTACCGAAGCGGAGTATCGCGGTGTAGCAATTGCCACTTCTGAACTGATATGGATTCAGTCCTTGTTGAAAGAATTAGGGGTCGACTGCAATACACCTTCTCTGTGGTGTGACAATCTAGGAGCAACCTATCTCACTGCCAATCCCATTTTCCATGCTCGCACAAAGAATATCGAGATAGATTATCACTTTGTCCGAGAGAGAGTATATGGAAAACTGCTATACGTGAAGTTCATTAGCAGTAGAGATCAGCTGGCAGACATCTTTACGAAGGGGTTATCTTCACCAAGGTTCCAACATATTCGAGACAAGTTGAACATCCGACAACTCCAGTCCAACTTGAGGGAGGATGTCAGCACAAGTATACAAACAGTCACAAGCACACGTCAAGCATCCCCACAATGCAAGGAGTCTGTTCAACAAACCAATACATAGTCTGGTCTTTAACTAAGTCCGACTATTCTCTAGGATCTTCCATATTTTTCTGATCAAGTTTAGACATTTTGTATTCATCTTCTAATATAAATAACAAATCCTAATCTCCACTGTTGTTGTGAAGATATTCACCAATTCTGTCTCTCGACTTTTACTATAAAAATTATTGGTATTAGACATTTATCATAGAAAGAAAAAACAAAATACTAAATCCAACCACTAAGTTAAATGTCTACAACTTAATGGGTATCTTGGTGATATCATTTGAAAGAAAAAACAACGGTCAAAAAAATTTTGCGGCCTTCGACCGCTTACTTTTACGGCATTACTACTTTTCCTATATATATTTGTCCCCACAAATAATTAAACCTAACTCCGTCCCAAAATTTTTTTTTTGTTAAATATAAACTTCTCTTGCAAACTCTTTTTGGTGGTCACTATCACTATCAGAAGATCGCGTAGTAATCTTATTTCTATGGATACGTGAAAGGCTATATAATAATGTGTCGATCACAACTAGTGCAGTTCTGCTAGACTCCTCATACATAGAAATCCTAACACTGAATAGCACCGGACGTTCCAAAATGAAATCCGTATCCATTTTAATTTATTACGCACAATTAGTAAAGGATTAATGCACATTACCTGATCAAGTCCTTCATTGTTCGGGTTTGGTTGCAGTTGATCCCTTGACATCTGAAACCAAGTTGATATAAAACTCACGTTCAGCAGGCACGTTGAAAACTAGACGTGCATTATCTTTACTATTCGTTGAAAGACAAAGAAAATCTATAAAGGTGAACTGTTACGTACCATCAGCTTTATCAATGTAGAAAATTGTGTCTCCAGTTGCAAAACTCTTTGACCCCAGCTGAATACAGGGTCGTCATCTTATTTACATGCCGACATTTCACGAAGGCCAAAAATTGTAGAATTTAATAAGTGTTGATAAATACAGGTACATTCAAACAGGGCCAAAAATCCAAAAAGCATCCACCAGCACCGACCGCCACCACTGCAATCTTCCTCTTCTCTCCTTTTGATGTTCAATTTTCCATTTAGACTGATGAAAGAAAAAACAAAATACTAAATCCAACCACTAAGTTAAATGTCTACAACTTAATGGGTATCTTGGTGATATCATTTGAAAGAAAAAACAACGGTCAAAAAAAAATTGCGGCCTTCGACCGCTTACTTTTATGGCATTACTACTTTTCTTATATATATTTGTCCCCCCAAACAATTAAACCTAACTCCGTCCCTAACTCCATCCCTATTTGTGCGTGTAAAACCCTACCCAAAAGGGGAGGATACCCACGGTTAGTTCCGGTTCAGAGTAAAAAGTCAGTTTCAAAATTTTATCGATGTTCTGTTTTTGAACACAAACAAGTCCGAATTACGCTAGAGAAATTAGCAAAAAAGTTCGGTTTAACAAACTATAATTACAGCTTTGCAAGGAGAACAAGGTAAATATTCTTGCGTACTATTAATTAGATAGCCCAAAAATTTACCGATCTCAACTTACTTGGAGAGTTCTTGTGACATGATTGCTTTTGTTTAATAAATCCAATAATATCTTGATTAACCTGCTACTGGTTTAAGATTTAGGAAAAAAAATTCTGCCGTTCATGCTTTATCTGCGCAGTGAGTTGATAGAGAGAGAAGAAGTACGGAAAGAAAATGAATTTGTTTATTTAGAAACGTGGGATTTGTGTGAGGGTAGTGTTGTCCCAACTCATAGGAAAATATTATGCGATTTGACCCGTGATCCTAAAAACCTCCGTGGTCATTACACCCAACCACCCACCAGGCGCTGAACGGAGCCCCTCCGCCAAGGGGAGTCAACTACAAGCACACCCTGCAGATCCTGTACGAGTTAGTCGATGCTTCTAGTCTCAATCTAGCGGTATAAAAACCAAACTCAGTTTATGTATAACTTTGATGTGGGACTAAATAATGTTGGAAAATACGGGTTGCAATAGAAGATGAAATAATACAGACAGAAATTGTTGTACTCAAAAGCTTTTAAGGCTCGTATGATTTCTTTTAAACAATTATTTCTACCCTCCCAATAAATTGGCAATTACAACAGGTATGTGAAATAATGCCTTCGGATACAATGAAAGCCCTACAACAGAAAATTGAATTCAAGGTTTGTACCCCTTGATTCAATCAAGAACACATGTAAAAAGGGTTCTGATGATGCTTCAGAAAAGAGAGAAAAATAGAGAAAGGTTTTTCGAGAGATGATTTGAAACGAGTTTGGGAGATGCTTCTTATAGAGGGTTTTGCATCTGTTGGGAAAAGACATATCTTTTCACCAATAGGTTTCTCTTCATCAACAGACATCAATGGCGTCTGTTGGATTCGAACATTCTGGATATGTTCGAAACTGTAGAAACAGTTACGTACAACCAAAAAATTCTTCCGGGGGCGTTGCCCCCACGACCCCCACGACCTGACCTGTTAGGTCGACCACGGCCTGGGGGGCTACGCCCCCAGGACCCCCTAGCGCAGTTGAAAATATTCTAACAAATAATTCATAGCCAAAAACCAGATTGCCTTCGTTTGTTTGCCTTGCCCCTCATTAAATAGCCCTCTCTCTCACACACAGTTCTTTCCTATTGAACCTCAACATTTGAGCGTTCAATAAATTCTTAGTACCCTTTCTTCGTTTGTTTGCCTTGCCCCTCGAGGATTGAACCTCTTGGACAAGCCCTCCAAATGATTCAGGTAAGAATATGATTTATGATATGCACTATGTGATTTCCAGTAACTTTGTCATGACAAAAAATACAAGGTTGCCGGGTCAAAAGTTTGAGCGTGTTTCTGTTTTTGAAGGTTGCTCTCTTAATTTGCAGGTACAGCAAAAACCATATGTACCAGAGCTCTAAGCGTAGATTAGAATATGTTGAAGATCTAGCTTCTTTTAGCTGCAGTCAACTGTATCCTAAAGCTAAACACGGTTCCAGCAGTTAGAAGGTGATGACTGTAATATCTTTTATTTTGAAAATGGTCACTGCATTCTTATGAATATTGTTGGAATATATGTCACCTACCACTATGGTGTTGTTAGGTGAGTGAAGAAAATGGAGTCAATGTTAGACAATTAGCATGTGTAAAATGAGTGTAGTTCTAAACCATTTACTTTCCATACACCAGAGATATATTGAACTCTTCACCTCATTAATGATGACATTTTCCCCTCGAGCAGGTTTGTTGGCCATAACCCGTCTGTTACGCTCTCCCCAAATGACCCAGCATATAGCAAAAAACAGAATGGGCCAAATTTTCCTTCCTCGATTCCTTCCCTTCCTTGCTTTCCAAATCATAAGTTGCATAGCCATATCTTTGCTCTGAACCCATTTCAAATTGTAGCCAGCAACAAAGTAGTTCCATACACAATGAGAGAATTTGCAGTGCATCATAAGGTGACTAACCGTCTCCTCTTCTTCATTACACAAGGAGCAAATTGTGCTAGCAAGTGTGCATCCTCTTCTTGATAGGTTATCTGAAGTTGCTATAGCATTTTGCACTGCAGTCCATATGAAGAACTGGACTTTTGGTGGGACATGCTTGATCCACACACTTTGGAGAGGAATAATGTGGTTATCCTGAACAGGATCTATATCCGCGCCATTGTTTTCTGTAATCCATTTGTAGCAGGACTTTGTAGAGAACCCTGAAGGGAGGTTACATATCAGATAGTCTTCTTGACCTGGAAAAAGGCTTGGGGGGACACCAAGGAATGAAAACAGAGCTGTAATTTCTGAGAATTCAGCTGCATTTGGGTTTCTTTTCATGAGTATATGCCATTGACCCTCTTTCACCCTAAATGTCCTCCTTGATAAGCTGCAACCGCACCCCCTGACTGCAACACTTCCAAAGAAAATCTTCAACCAGGTACCAGTTTTAGGTGCTTCTTTTGGCGGTGTTGGTGGTGGGGTATTTCCTACTGAAGCCGCTGGTGAGGGTGAACCAGCTGGGTTTTGAAGTGTTGTACTAGTAGGTTTGGACAAAAATCCTTTTCTCAACAATAGAAAATATGGCGATTACAATACAACAATCAAAAACAGAAAAAAGAATCAGAAAATAAGCAATCAAACTAATAATTCAGTTACATCGCGGTTGGTTCAATTAATTGGATTCCTGGTAATCCAATTCCGGGGGAATGTGACTAATTCCTTGAACCAAACGGTCTAAACCAACTCTATGTAATTGATAATTTTGATTCCTAAGAATCCAATTCCCCCCAAAATAATTGATTTTCATTGCATTGGTCTAGGAATCCAATTCTTCCAACCAAACGAGGTGTTAAGTTAATGTAGAGATTTTTCATACCTGACTTGTTTTGCTCTGTCTGTAAACTCTTTGAATGGATCTGCGTGACTCCAGCATTCCCCTATGTCAAATCAAAACTAGTACGCCATTGATAGATGAAATTATTATACTGAATGTGTATCCAAATGTGCTATAAGCCAAGGCTTATTTGATGCTAATTGCCTATATTTTTATCTATAGCATATTCAATACACAAATCAAAGACGATTTTTTAATGTTTGATCTTTGTTTTCTATATGTAATAAAAACACATACCGAATTTTGTATGTTAAATTCATATTTCTAAAATAAATTATAGACGTACGTATGCGTATGCCAAATTACGAATTGCTAACTAGGATCTAGACTCTTTCATACTACTATTACATTTTCACGCTCGGTCTATGCCATTCCTTTTCTTTCCAGATACCTTATGATTGAATTTTGCATCTAGTTCGATCAAAACCATAGTTAGTAATTTTAACTATTCACTACAAGAAAAGTCGCTTTTAGTGGCAAAATATTGTGTTACAAAAACCAATTTCTTCGTTGCAAAAAGAATTCAGCGGTTCAGAAAATTTCGTCACCTATAGCGAGTCGTTGAAAGTGTTTTGTGGCGTCCTTAAGAAATCTCCACCGAGTTGTTTTAATTAGCGACATAAGTCTTTTTGCCACCAAAACTATCTTTTCGTGAGAAAATAAAATTGACACTATTTACTAATTTTGTGATGAAGAATTTGGTCACTCTAGGTATTTTTGGCGAGGAAAATATTTTATCACTTAAAATAGCTTTAGCCGCGAAATTTGTTTCGTCTCGAAATATACTTATAGCAAGGAAATAAATTCGTCACATAAAATAGTTTTAGCCGCGAAATTTGTTCATCCTAAAATAAACTTATAGTGAAGAAACAAATTTGTCACCTAAATAGTTTTGGCCGCAATATTTGTTTATCTCAGAAAAAATAATAGTTTAGCACCGAACCAACTTTCATCTCAAAATAAAAAATCAATAACAAAATTAAGTCGTCTCTAAAAGTACGCATAATGACCAATTAAGGTTGTCTCTGTATGGTCATTCAATTACGAATATTATCGTCTCCAAAACATTTTTTCCGACGAAGTCATTCGTCTTTAATAATTATTAGAGACACAACACTGCCCTCACCATAAGGTCCATAGCTATCTTCTCAACATGCCAAATTCGTCACCAATTTTTTTTTTTAGTGACTAGCCTATATTATCACCAAATTTTCTTTAGTGACTAGATTATATTGTCACCAAATTTTCTTTAGTGACTAGCCTATATTCTCAACATCCCAAATTCGTCACCAATTTTTTTTTAGTGACTAGCCTATATTATCACCGATCATTCCAAAAAGATTTATTACACAGAATATAAATATATACGAATAGAAAATAATTAGTCATTAAAATTAATTATTGAAACACTACCCAAACTGAAAAAACAAGCTTGCTTTCATGCACGGGATTTATATCATCTTGGGATTTACATCATCTTGAAATTGAATTCTGTATAACAGCAATATGTGTTTCATATCATAAGAATCATCAATGGTTGTAGGGTCGTCGCTTATGCTTCAAAGCTACATCACATATTTCAGCCTTAGTGGGTGGTGTAGCTTCCCCTCCGAAGATTTTCTGCAACATATCATTGATCTTATCCTATACAGTTAATGTAAATATAATTAACATAAGAAAGGAGTGAAACTAGTGGTTACAATAATATTGAAGGTACTAAGTAAAAGTTTTTCACGTATGGTAAGAAAGGGTGAAAACTAGTGATCACAGCATCACATGAAGGTGCAACAGTCATGGCTGTTACAACACTACATAACTCACACGAGAAACCACATAAATAATAGGAGAAAATAGCTCCCTAATAAGTTAAAGAATGGGTTCTGATTAGTGAGTAGAAAAACTAGCATAACCTAAGAATTGTTCTTACAGAGTGAGTGAAAAAATAGTTCTAATAGGTGACCAAATACCATCCTCTATGAATAGACTAGAAACGAAAATATCCCAGATAATATACTAATACTCAGGGGAAAACCTTCAAGTAGGACCTGTAAACACTAAAGATTAGTCATACAAAACAGGTTAGTGGAGATAAAACTCAAACCCTTTAACCCAGAATCAAATAAGCATTTGACAAACCAAAGAGCATATTAGGATTATATAGATGATGTTACTAGATTACTGCTACAGCAGTGTAGGCCGACCAACAGTCAAATCTAGTTTTAAGTAAAACTGCATACTTTACGACGGAAGCGATTTTTCTCTAACAACGCTAGAGTATATTTGATCTAGCGCTGCTATAGCCGTTGGATCCACCAATCCAATGGTGATGGTGATTTATGATGGAAATTCAATTTTTACCCTTGGAGTAAAAAACTCTACTGACAACCACCACAATTGGATTGGTGGATCCAACGGCTCTAGCAGCGCTTGATCAAAAATGCTCTAGCAGCGCTTGAAATCCCAATAGTTAGGGGTCGCAAGTGCGACCCCTTGCTTGCAGCTGGATTCGCCACTGGAGCTGCTTGAGCAAACTGTTTTCCCTTTACGACTGGTTTGTTAGGACCGAGTTGTCGATACTATCTGACTTGTAATGTTCTTGTCCGACCTTGCTACAGCTAGGACAACTGTCCTAGTCCAATTTTGGGACACCTATGTGGCACAATCTGAACGGTGGAAAGAGAAATGATTCTAACATCGAAATTGGTAATGGGGTGATGAGGGGAATGATCAAAGGCTTGGATTTATTATCCCAGGATTGGACTAGGACAGTTGTCCTAGTTCTAGACTTTTCCGTTCTTGTCGACAACTCTAATCAAACACACGCACGCATGTGTGACTTGAATTGATCGTCTTGCAATATGGGCGTGTCCATGTTTCATTTTTCCTTCGTTACAGTGTAGGCCATCACATTACTCTTTTATCACTAGCACACGCCACATGTTTCCTAATGAGTCTTTATCATTTTTCCTGTATATCCACGTGTTCAGTTGTCAATATTTAACATCAAACTTTTGATATTTTCCTGAGTACGAAATTCCCGATCCTCTAAATCTGATAAAACCAAGGTCTCTGTTACTGTTCATAATAAAAACTAAATTTGCTGGTTCTGGTCTAGGTCTCTCGATCGGCATTAGTATGCCAACACAAAACCATTTATTTGAAATACAGAATCATTTCTTTCAAGTGATGGGTTCTTACTTTGTTTTTCCATCAGTGTTTGACTTAAAAACTATAATCCATTTTCTTTTTATTTGAAAAGCTAGATTTTCTCAAGTCTGAGGTGTAGAAGAAGACCTTTTTTCCATGGCGATTTTAATATCACAGCGTCTCTGGTGAATGCAATCAACTTGGAGGATCAGAGGTACCTTTAGCCTAATAATCTTATGTAAATTTATCAAATAAATTTTTTGTAATAATCATCTTCTTGTCCATTAATTCTTCTTCATTTTATTCTCTGTAACAAAAATTGAAATTTTATAATGAGGTTTTTGTTTGTCAATTTGTTGAATGGGTTAGTCGGATTAATTTTCCTTTTCAATTTCAGAACTTTCCATTTCAATTTGGGAAATTCCAAATTTTCTGTGTTTATGTGGATCGAATGTGGGGCATGGGTCGGATCAAGTGAAGTCCGTTTACGAACTGTTCATCTTATTTACCCGTTTTTCTGCTGCTGTAATTTGTTTACAGTCCGAATCATCTGCTCGATTCAGTGGATGATCAGATGAACTTCGAACTGATAATATGCTTATATGATTGTAGTTGAAAGAATTTTGTGAACGATTTGATTGATTATCTAAAGATGAATCTCAATTTCATGAAATTAAAATCAATTTCATTTTCTCTGCACATTCTCTGTGACTGACAATTTTGGTTTATTTTCATCACATAGGGACTCCCTTTGGTTGTCCAACTAGATTACTTCTGCAGCAGTGAGGGCCGACCAAACAAGACCAAACAAAAAAAATGACTAAAACTACAAGTGATATTTGCGAAAACATAAAATACATAAGGAAACATTCAAACGTATGGCACATTTGTGAAACCTCATACAATATATTTTGAGGGAGTTAACCATCTATAATTTGTAAGAGAACTCGGAAAAATGTGGCCACAATCTAAAATAGACAAGTTGTACTTATAATAATACATGGCAATCATAATGTGCTAGTTACTCTCAAGCAGCAGCGGAAGTTGCTAATTGAAATAATTCATGGTAGTCATAATTAAGAATAACTCTGGTAGGAAAATGAACTCTTGAAAGAATTTGCGGTATGAAACAAACTTATTTTTTTCTTATCGCCTAAGGAACCATAACACTTGAGAATGACTCTTAAATCTACCGAAGGCAGTTCCCCTCCTAACATGTTCCTTGACCAGCTGAAAAGAGCTATTGATAACTCTTGACATGATGCTGCGAAGCTGCAAACACCAGTAAAAAAAAGAAACAGCGACAAAAGTCTATTAGAAACCAGAAGTCCAAAAGCCATTTGGTAACGTCTTCTCTGGTTTATCCTTTCCCTATAGCAATCGGTGCATTTGGGTTTTTGTGTTGTTTCCTATTTAGGGGCCAATATAGAAAGAGCACAAACCTGCACCAACAGCAGTGTGCATCTCATCATCAATAAATAATATTATCTTTTTTTTTTCTTCTTCAAAAAAAATATTATCTTCCCAATTGGAAGAAGTGACTTTCTTCGCGACAGCTTTGAGCCTCCCTCAAACCCAGGGGCGGAGCCAGGAATTTAAAATAGGAGGTGCAAGAAAAAGGACACCAAATAAAATTACTTCGATATTTTTTTTCTCATTAATATGGCAGTGCATTACCTTTTAGAATGTTATGTGCCAATTTTCGCCTCCAGACTCCTCATTAAGTAATATATTAGTCTCCTCCATAAGATCAACCTGCTAGTAAAAAATACATGCATCCTCGGCCAGACAATATGATTATATATAAAAAGAACTCAATTATAAGAGAATAAACAAATTTTAAGTGATGTTTTGAGCTCAATTACAAAAAAAGTTCATTGAAATATTATATTGCAACACCTACTAGTGTTTAATAACAGCAAAATATACACCATAAGACTAAGAGACATGTTATCCAGTTGATCATGTACTTCTCTATGTTTTTTATATGCATCAGGTAGAAATGTCTCAAATCCACAAAAAAAACTAAAAAAAAACTACCTTATATGTAGTATTGTTACTCAAAAAACACCATGTATGCTTTACCAATATAAGCGAACTTCCATTTGATACTCAACAATGTCCGCGACGTGGTGCCATACCTTGAAACCGTTCTCTAATCTTGTCGTTGCTAATACTGCGGAAAAGTTCTCGTTCGATATATGTGAGCAAACAATTATTCAAATACTCATCACCAATACGGCTTCGCAAACGATTCTTCACTATCTTCATAGCGGAAAACACTCGCTCAACGGTAGCTGTAGCAACCGGCAATATCAAACACAATGTGATCAACAAGTAAACAAGAGGATATACTATATCTCTTTTCGTCTCAACCATTTTCTTGGCAAGCCCACTAATTCCAGCCAACTCAAAAAATCACCACTATAGAGAACATCACGAAGAAAGGTGTCTAGTTGTCGATCAAGAACCATGAGATCCATTTCAGGAAAATCAGATTGATAAAGTTTGGCTAGAAGAATTAACGCACCTTTGTCGAAAGCTGAAAAATTCTCTCTTGGATTCAAATGCGACATGCAAAGAAGTAACTCTGTGTTCACTTCATCAAATCGGTCATTAAGCGCTGCAATTTGCATATCAATAACATTGTTAAACAAGCCAACTTGAAAATGATGTAGATTTGTCTCTTCTTGTAAATTACGTCTACCTCTTCCAAATGGTACATATGGAGACATCATTTCAGGAACTTCAATATCATTTTTAGCACAAAAAGAAGAAATATCATTCATAAGACTATCCCACCCACCATCTCGCATTGCATGTAGCTGGTCTTTAGATATCTTCACCAAGTTCATAGCATTCACAATGTCTTGATCTTTTCTTTGCAATGCTTGAGACAACTCATTAGTCATTCCTAACAAAGCGCTTACCAAAAACAAAGTAAATGCAAAATCAAATGTTGGCATGAAAATAAAAAAAGCATATGCTTTTCCCCTCGCTTCACTAGTACCTTCTCGACTTACAATCTCCAACATCTCTAAAATTGATGGAAACATCAAAGTTAAACTCAGCAGTGTGTTGTAATGTGTACCCCAACGTGTGTCAGAAGGTCGTTTCAGGAAAGTTTCTTGATTCAATCCCGACCCACTTAAACGTTCACCCTCTTCAACAAATTCAACCACTCTAGCAAGTTCTTTTTTTCGAAGAACTTCTCTACGTTTTCACGAGGCAGAAACAATAGTAACAACATCATTAACTATAGTAAAGAACAATGCAACATCAACATGTTTTTGAGCAACATTCATTAAATCCAATTGAAGCTGATGCGAAAAACAATGAATGACATACGCTGATGGGTTTTCTCTTAATATGAGTGCCTTAAGCCCGTTGTACTCACCTTGCATATTAGAAACACCATCGTAACACTGCCCTCTCAGCCTCATTATATTTAATCCATACTTAGAAAATAATGCATCAACTGAATTCTTCAATGAAACTGCCGACGTTTCGAGGACATGAATGATTCCAATGAACATTTCAATAACACATCCTTCCTTGTTGACATAACGTATACAAACTGCCATTTGCTCTCTAACAGATACATCGCGAGACTCGTCAACCATAACATCAAAAAGGGAATCACCAATATCTTCGCGAATTAGGTTCATAGTTTCCATCGCAGCTGCACTTACTATTTTTTTTTGGATGTCTAGTGATGTTAACTTGTTGTTACCGGGAGCATTTTTAAGAAATTCACTCTTAATAATGTCATTATGTTCAGCTGTGTATCGAAGGAGTTCAAGGAAGTTACCTTGATTAAGTGAATCCTCTGATTCATCATGTCCACGAGAAGCTAATCCTTGACATAATAGGAATCTTAAAGAATCAATTGAAGCATCCAAGCGAATCCTTGACATAATATAAATTTCGCTGATTTTCTTAAAAAACTAAGTAAACGAACCTTCATCTTCTTTACAATAATCTCTTCCTCCGCATTTTACCATTTAAACGAAAGTGGGTTCTTGCTGGAGGGACCCTAGATACCAAACAAGAATAAACATCCAATAGAAATCAATTTCCAAACATTATACAAACAAAGTCTTTATCTTAAGGTGGGTTTAAGAAATTTACTTCATACTTGATTTCGGGATTGGCAAGGAAGAATTCATAAGATGGAAATCGCTGGAAAATTCCTTTCCAAGATCAGCAGGACAAGTAGGGGGACTACTAGCAATCTAGAATAACACACAACAACAAGCATCAAAATTAGATGGAAATCGAAATAACCAAAAAACAAAACAGTAAAAAGCAAGCCGGGTAGCTATGACTTACAACTAAAAGTGTGATTAATAGCAACAACATGGAAACAAAGAGAGTGTAGATACCTATTAATTAGATAATTGGAGAACAAAGGGAGTCTTTTTTCATGAATCTGGACAAACAACTAAGGATTAAAGCTAAATAATCAACCCAGGAAAAAAAAATCGATTAGGGATCTATTTTCTCCTGTTATAATTATAGGTGATATACCAAATATTTGGACCTGAGTTGTAAAGATGTTGTGATTCTTAAATATTTTGAAATTCTACAAGAAAAACATACGAAGTCTCTTGACCGAACATCTGTGTTATGCATCTAAGTCACAAGGTTAGCAATACCTTCCCAATAACATGTCGACCTGCTTCATTTCCTTGGACAATAGTTCCATCTACGCCAGAATTGATGGCTTTCTCCGTATCTTTTACACTTCCAATCTGTTATTAAAATCATATATATGCAAGGTAATGAGATACTAAGCGAGAAAATACTGATTTCTAAGAGTTTATCCAAGTAACTGTTTCTCTCCCAAGGAAATATCAATTTAAGAAATGTACTTGAAACACTACAAACAAGAAAATGTTATAAAACTCACTTAGTGAACCACCCTGACCCCTGGTTTGTGAGCTTCATCTACAATCCCCTTTGGGAATTCACCCCCAATAAACTTGAAGTAATCCAACTTTTTCATCAATTCCAAATGGTTTGTCAGTTAAGGTTCTTGCCTTTCTTATCAGTTCCCTAACGTAATCCGGACACTCCTATCACAAGTAAATAGGATATTATCAATAACATCTTAATGCAAAAACTAAATACAAAATTAAATACCATTACTATGAGAAAGTATTATGTAATTCTTAAAATATGATTGGATTGAATTTTGTTCAAAATATACCACTTACTATGAGTTTTGAGGTTTTTCTGATTCTTTCAAATTTAAGACATTGATCGGATTCTTATGAAATCAGAACCATCCTTAAAAATCCGCATCCTAATTAGAAATCAAAACCCTGATTAGACATTAAAAAATCAATAGAAAATGAGACAAAGGATAGAAATCAAAACCAGATATTAAAATCCTAACGAGGAAATCGACAAAAGATGAGACAAAAGATAGAAATCAAAACCTAATTAGAGATCAATACAGATAAAAACCAAAGACCTGACAAAATTTGTAGAAAAATTACTAATAGATTAGATATTATGTTGTTTCCTTACTTAGCTTTATTCTCTCATTAAACTGTAGTATTCTCAATTACTGTGAGATACTCTTTGCATTATAATAACGAATGCAAAAGGGAAAGCTCTCAAGGGAGTTTAACCATTATCCAAGATGGCATCAGAGCGATAAAATCGCTCCCAAAGCTCTCAACAAACCCTAAGTTCTACACCAACGTCCCTGGATGCTGCTGCCTCACCTGTGAATCGCAATAACCAGCGATAAAATCGCTCCCAAAGCAACAGACGTGGTCCTCTACCTCCCTCCAACGGAAATGATTGGACCCAAAGCCCAGAAGCTCAACCACCTCTCCTGCCAACTCCCAGCGTGTATCTCCCGGCCCAACCAACTCCAAGCCTACCCGTCAGCACCTCCCTCATCCCCCTCGTCTGCTGTCCCCAGTTCCCCTATTCCTTATACTCCCCCCACACCCACATAAGCAGACCTCCAGTTCCTCCCACTTCTTCTGCTACCACATCTACTAGTCCGTCTCCTGGTGCTTCGAATAAACATCATACAGTCTCCATTCTATCTTCCTCCCCTAGTCTAGTCCCTCCAGTTCCCACTCTTGTACATCCCCCCACTGTTACGGATCCACCCATCCTTCCATCCTCTCGTCCGGTCACTCGGGCCTCCCGAGGAATTTTTTGCCCCAATCACAAACTCAATATTCATGTTCAGTCCAACTATAAAATCTCTCCGTTGCCTCGCTCCCACCTATATGCTCTTAGGGACCCTAATTGGAATGCCGCCATGCTAGATGAATACACTGTCATATTGAAAACCAATACTTGGGAACTTGTTCCTCGGCCACTAGATGCACATGTTATTCGTTCCATGTGGGTTTTTTGCCACAAATTTCATGCTGACGGTTCCTTGCAGCGTCACAAGGCACGCCTAGTTGCAAATGGTAAATCCCAACAAATTGGAGTTGGTTGTTTTGAAACGTTTAGTCTGGTTGTCAAACTAGCGACTATCCGTACTGTTCTTACTATTCCTTCTTCACGTTCTTGGCCTATACATCAGCTAGATGTCAAGAATTCCTTTCTCCATGGGGATTTGACTGAGACAGTTTATATGCATCAGCCTCCGGGTTTTGTTGATCCTAAACACCCTGATTATGTATGTCGACTTCGTCGTTCGCTCTATGGTCTAAAGAAAGCTCCTCATGCATGGTTTCAGCGATTTTCCAAGTTTATTTTCAATTGTGGTTTTCGGGGTAATATATGTGATCCCTCTCTATTTGTCTACCAATCTGGATTCGAGATGGCATACTTACTTTTATATGTTGATGATATTAGGTTAACAGAAAATATTGATCATCTCCTTGGAAAATTTATTTCATTGATGAAACGAGAGTTTTCCATGACTGACCTTGGACCAGTTCATCATTTTTTGGGTATTTATGTTAACCGCTCATCTTCAGGACTCTACTTGTCTCGGTCAGTATACGCGCATGACATCATTGCACGTGCATCCATGAAAAATTGTAATCCTGTGGCCACACCAGTTGATAACAATTAGAAACTCAGTGCAACTTCCGGTCCTGTGATCGAGGATCCTACTTGATACCGGAGCCTGGCTGGGGCTCTTCAGTACCTCACATTCACTATACCGGATATTTCTTATGCAGTTCAGCAGGTATATTTGTTTATGCATGACCCTAGGGAGCCTCACATGCAGGCCCTTAAGCGTATACTTCGCTATCTTCAGGGTACTCTTGATCATGGCTTGTTCATGTCTGCTACTTCACTCACTGGATTAATCGCTATTCTTGACAATCGATTGGCTGGCTGTCCGGATTCCGTCGATCCACTTCCGCCATCGAATCTTTCTAGGTGACAACCTAGTTTCCTGTTCTTCTAAGCGTCAGGCAACTGTCTCTCGCTCAAGTGCTGAATCTGAATATCAGGGAGTGGCCAATGCTGTTGCAGAGACTACTTGGCTTCGCAACTTACTTCTTGAGCTTCATCTACCTCTGCGATGTGCCACTATTGTTTACTGTGATAATGTCAGTGCAGTCTATATGTCGGGTGATCCTTTTCAACACCAACGTACCAAACATGTGGAGATTGATATACATTTTGTTCGTGATCGCGTTCGTATTGGTGATATTCATGTACTGCACATCCCCTCGGAAAATCTATATGATGATATTTTTACCAAGGGCCTTCCACGACAGCTGTTTACTCGTTTCCGTGCTAGTCTGAGCGTCTGATCCTCTCCCTCTCCGACTAAGGGGGTGTAATAGATTAGATATTATGTTGTTTCCTTACTTAGCTTTATTCTCTCATTAAACTATAGTATTCTCAATTACTGTGAGATACTTTTTGCCTTATAATAACGATTGCAAAAGGGAAAGCTCTCAAGGGATTTTAACCATTATCCAAGAATTACCATTGACTTATTAACTTCAACATGATCATAGCGGTGCATCATCTGTAGATTTAGGATCTGCTATTGGTATTGCTCTACTGAAACTCTCCCTCTTCTTCTCTCTCTTCTTCCGCTTTGAGTAGTTGAAGGAGTTGGGATTGCATCGAATCGAGGGATTTGAGAACGAGGTGTTGCGATTAAAATGACGTGTTTTATGAATTTCGCTCCCTCCTTCTTCTCTGGGAATCACCAGGGGATGAGTTATGTTCCCGATTGGGCTTGAAGTTGGTCGATTGGTGAAGACAGACCTTCGATTTGCTGGGTGGGAGAAGAATCAGATGAGATTTAAAGAGAGACGGTGGTGATATTTCGGGAGTGATAAAAGATGGGTTTTGTTTCATAAGAGTGATGGAAGGAGAGCCGGAGAAAGAAAAAGATATGCGAGACGAGAGAGAGGAAAAGTGAAGTGAGATAAGCAAAAAAAAAAAAAAGGTTTTAGATAAAAGTTATCGACGGCGATCTCCGTGTAATGGTGCGGTGGTCATACGGATTATGAAATTTATTTAGCGGTGGATATTTGTCTTGGAGTACTCGTACGGATCAAGTAAGAAACATGAGGTTCAACGAAATCACACCAATTCATGAATAAGATTTTCTCTTGAAATCGACTTATATAAATCACTAAACGTATCCAATCGACTTATATAAATCACTAAGTGTATCCAATGAACTAACGTATCTCAAAGTCGAATGAATTTTTCATGGAATCGATAGATAAATTTTAAAACTTTGTCCGATGAGAATGAACACAATGAACTTTATCGCCTTTCTACCCAATGAATCCGACATACGTATATTTATGAGAATGAACACAATGAACTTTTGCGATTTTCTACACAATGAATCCAACATATGTATATGAATGAGAATGAACATAAAATTATCCCAAAAATAATTTATGAAGTTGTAAGACCGAAAATTAATTCGAAAAATGAATATTAATCAAAAAAATGATAAAGAATCCAACAAATGAAGACAAGTCTAAATAATGAAAAGGAATCCAATAACTGTTATCTATCTTTTCGGATCAAGATAACTCTAGACGATAATTTTTTTTATTAATAATAAGAAATTGAGTTCGATAATTATATATGGGAAAAATAATTAATGAACTCGTTATCGATGGAAACGACTTATCTTGATATTTAAAAGAATGCCTTAACATGCATCCACGTATAAGGGGGACCTTCTGTGGCTCTATACTTCTGTTTGTACCATAAGTAAAAATACCACTTAATGGGCCGAATCGACACTTGAATCATATTCTCGTCCTCATCCAAGCCCGCTAACCAGTCAACCAAGGCAGCCCACCAGTCTGCACAGACCGGTCAATGGTCAAAGTCGGTCAATGGTCAAAGCCTGTCAGCTGTCAAAGTCAACATCCGGTCAAGGTCGATGGTCAAAGTTAACGACCGGTCAATTGTCAAAGTCAACAGTCGGTCAACTATCGAAGTCGGTCGCACCCCTAGCCATTTTTCAGTCTTGTAGCCAGCAATGCTGCTAACAAATTCTCAGCCGAAAACTCATCTGCACTGCCTGCCAGCTTCTACCCATGCAGCCAAATCGGTCTGCCAACAAGTATCCTGCCACACTGCTAGTCGAACCAGTCTGCATCCATGTCTGCCAATCAATCCAGTCAGCCATCCTGCCATTCAATCCAGCCCGCCAGTCGTTTCAGCAAAACAGTTTTATGCAAATCAATTCACCATGCAAAAAAAGTTTCATGCGAATTTATCATTAAGGCATAAAGGTGGAAGTTTCATGCGAATTTATCATTGAGCCATAAATGGGCAGTTTCATACTTAAATCACCATGAAGGCATGCAACATTGATTCCAGCAGTTTCATGCAGAAATTATGGTGGAGACATGAATGAGAGTTAATGTTATTTATGTATATTGAAGTTAGAAATCAGATTGTATAAATAGGGAGAGCAAAAATCAGTCAAGGGGGGTAGTGAATGGGGAAAAAATACTCATGTTGTAATATAAATACTAATAAAACAATTCTCCCCAAGGGGATTCATCCGTGGACGTAGGCAACCATGCCGAACCACATAAAAACCTGTGTCATTTTGGTCTGCTCTTTAATTCGCCTCCAACCCTAAAAACACACCAAAACTATCCATTCTTTGTGTTTCGTGCCCAAAAGTGATTTTGGGTACAAACATTGGCGCCGACTAAGGGGAGTACGAGAAAAGGAATCGTGTCCTCCCATTGAGAAAGTTGTACAAAACGCTTCAAGATCGTGTCCATGAAAAAGCAGTCTGAGCGTCTAGAAGAATCACTGTTGCAGTCCAGTTGATCGCAACTGCTGCAGTCCAGTTTGCTCATAATAGTCGCAGTCCAGCTGAACGAAGCTGCTGCTGTCCATATAGTCGCACATATTGCAGTCCAATTGTTCGCAACTGCTGCAATCAAGATTCACTGTTTCAGGCTTGTTGAAATTGTTACCTTCCGAAACCACTGAAATTGCATCACAACGAAGTCTGATGAAAATGTTGCCAAAATGTTCAGTCCGCTGTAAAAAGTTAGAGCGGAATACCATCAAAATTTTTGGCACTATATTCGATCCGCGTTACATGGCGAAAAATCACTATCAAAACTGGTGAAACCCCCGCAAGAACGTTCGATCCACGGTGAAAGATGTCGAAAAAGCATCATCAAAACTGTTGCTGGATGTTCGATCTGAAACATGGCTTGGTCCAGTTTGGTTTCCCAATCACTGCAGTCCAGATGATCGCAGCTGCTGCAGACCAGTCAAATACAGACACTTCAGTCCAGTAGAACGCAACTGCTGCAGTCCAGCATCGCAGTCGGAATCCACCAGAGATGATTCATCGCGAAAATTACCATGATTGTTGCCAGGATGTTCGATCCGCAGCATGTTCAAGCCCAGAGTTGAAAAAAAAAAAATGGCCGGCGGCCAAGTTCATTGCAAAAAAAAAAGTTCGAGGAAGAGATCACATTTCTGCCGATCGTTGCAGAAAACCGTTGCATCAAGGCTCTAAAGCAAAGACAACAGTTTCACAAAATTGTTACAAAAGTTCGAGAAGAATGATCACAGTTTCGAAGGAATGTCACCAAAAGTTTCATCAAAAAAAAAAAAAAATGCCGGCGGCAAACCCCGGCAGCCAGACTGGCCAGATCAGTTCACTCACTTCCGGTTTCCTTCACCCACATCATATTTTGCACCCACATCATATTTTGCACCCACATCATATTTTGGTGACCCATATTAATAACCGTCACCCACCTCTGAAGGTTCGGTTAACCCATTCCAACAAGGGTTTTGTTCACCCACATCCATCAGTTATACAAGAAAAGCTTCGATGCTTAGGATTATATCAATGTTCGATGTTCTTCGAATTTTAACCGTTGATCCTACGGGGAGCATCAAACTTTGATGATCTGAGATACATCATAAACTCGATTTCTGGAAAACTTTAGTGCTTCATGTTACATCAAAACTTCGATGTAACGTGTATCCTAACCGTGGATACACATCAGTCCGGCGAAAGATCGAGACCCGGCTACTAACGGCAACAGGCGAAGAGGCCAATCCGGAAGCCACACCCAGCGGCAATCGGCGATTATTATGCGATCCGCCGATTAGTCGTTCATGGTACGACGATTATTTTGATTTTCCGGCGATTATTTTGACGTTCGGGCGATTATTTGACGATCCGACAATTCTTTGGAGATTAGTCGACGATTGAACCGATTATTTGCCGATTAGTTCCGTGGCCTACGGAATATTGCACCTAATTTTTCTTGCCTTGCGGATATGTACATTCCACTTGGGCTTGGTCTAAAAATTTGTTTCGTTGATATCTTCTTCGTCTCACGACCGAATTGGAGGAATTTGGATCGCATTTCAATATCCTACGACATGAGGGTGAAATTTTACAATTAGGGAATAATATTTTTCGGGTCCAAAAACATGTTTGAAGCATGGGGCTAATGGACCAATTTTGCTTCATCAATAACTTCTCCTTCGTGCATCTAAATTGAGTGATTTCCGGCCCGTTGACATCGTATGTCCATTCCCAACGTCGTGAAGGTGAAATTTCAATTTTCGGAGAAAATTAAATTTTTATAAATTTAAAATGACAGCACCAGAAACGGTCACGTTCAAGCACCACCGAAAATACTGCGGTCCAGTTGATCGAACTTCTGCAGTCCTTTTCTACATAAATATTAAAGTCAGTTGATCGAACTGCTGTAATCCAGTTTCATAGCAATAGCTGCTGGCATGTTGATCGAACCACCACAAACCCTTTTAATTCCTACAGTCCAGTTGATCGAACTGCTGTAGTCTGAATTTACCCATCACTGTTTCAATACAGTTTTACTCACCACTGCTTCAGTCCAGTTTTATGCATAACTATTACAAGATCAACTAATCGAAGTTTGCTAAAATACAGTTATGTGGCAACTGTTTTCAACCCAGTTTGGACTTAACTGGTGCGTTCTAGTCCCACAGACAAATCGATTACTAAGTCGAGATGGGATGTTAAGGCATCTACATACTAATCATCGTCGTTGTAAAACACCGTCATAGCCAGTGGGAATCCTAATCACTTCATAAACGAAGTCGCAGTAACATTTTCAATATGGTAAGTATACAATTTACATATTTGTTCTTTTATTCTTTTCATATATTCATGCATATTTTTGTTCAATAAGACACCTTTAAATGTGGCGAGCATTTTTCTCAATGAGGGGATGCACACATTTTAATTCTGCGCGCATATGGAATAGTGGGATTGGCCCCCCGCGCGAATTCCAGATAGCAGACATCTTCAAAATTCAGAATTCCATGAGCGAGCAAAATTCAGCAAGGCATTGCACCCTTGTGCGATCATTGAGCAGCATGGCAGTCACTATCTATTTGGGGCGAGTTGCATATCACTTCAACGCGGACTGACTATCACTGGGGCGAGATATGTGACACCTCATGGTTTGAAATGACTCATTTGGGGGCAGGCTGCGTAAACACTTTATACGATTGGAGGCAAGTTACATAGCACCTAAAATGAAATGCGGAGTTCAGCTTACGAAAATCAGAACGTCAGGTAATTCCGAACTTCTTAATCCTCCAACAAATTGCAGGATTAAGAGGGGGCGAGCATACACCATAATATTTTTACGCTTAATATTTTTACGCAATTATTACAATCAGTAATGTTAAACTTCCATAGTTATATTGATTATTGTACTCCAGTTCAAAAGCAACTGTTGCACTCGGTTGGACGCAACTGATGTAGTCTGGTGGCACTCAGTTGGACGCAACTGATGCTGTCTAGTTTTATTTATAATTTTTACACCTATGTTTTTCAAACTATTTAAGTCCAGTCCATCAGCAGCAGTTGCAGTCCAGCTAATCGTTGCTGCTGCAGTGGAACTTTGTTCGTTGCTGCTGCATTCTAGCTGATCGCAGCTGATGCAATCCAGCCTTGATCGCAGTTCCTGCAGTCCAGCAGAACGCAGCTGTTGTAGTGGAACTTTGTTCGTTGTTGCTGCATTCACTGATCGCGGTGATGTATCTAGCCTTGATCGTAGTTCCTTCATCCATTGAACACAGTTCAAAGTGGAACTTTGTTCGATTCTGCTGCATTCCAGTTGATCGCATCTGATCAGTCCAGCCATGCTCATAGCTTCATGCGATCCACCAACAATCTTTTGCATATGGTATACTTTGTTCGCGATGTCGATTCTAGCTGATCGCAATTGATGCAATCCAGCCTTGCTCGCAGTTCCTTCATCCAACCAACGTAGCTGCTGCATAGTGGAACTTTGTTCGTTGTTGCCGCATTCCAATGATCGCAATTGATGCAGTCCAACCTTTCTCATAATTCCTTCATCCATATGAACGCAGATGATGCAGTGGAACTTTATTCATTGCTGCTACATTCTAGTTAATTGCAGCTGATGCAGTCCATCCATGCTCGCAGTTCATGCGATCCGGTTAACGCAGCTTCATGCCGCATGGAACTTTGTTCGTTGATACTATATTCCACTGATCGCGGTGATGCAGCCCATCCTTGCTCATAGCCTTCAGATTCCAGTGAACGCAGCTGTTCTATGGAACTTGTTCGTTGTTCTTTGATTCCATCTGATCGCAGCTGATGCCTTCTTGATATTCTCGATGTTCCCGCAGTCCAACTGATTACAGCTGCTGCAGGCCAACTTCACTCAATGCTATTACCACTCATTTCCAGCATCACTCCACTCAAGTATCACGCTTTGTTACAAAATAGATCATCCTTCAGTATAGTTTTAGCATGCAATAGTGAATCATGCTCATTTGTTTCCCGTTGGTCTCCCAGTCATAATAACCTCGCTTGGGGGCATCTTGATTGTGATTTCCGCAAACACAAGGGAAGTTCGCCAGTCACCTCAGTATCAATAATCCGCACTTGGGGGCGAATTTTATCATTGACTAAGGAAAATGAAATTTTCTTAACCCCCAACAAGTTGGAGGTTAAGAGGGGGCGATGTTTGTACCATAAGTAAAAATACCACTTAATGGGCAGAATCGAAACTTGAATCATATTCTCGTCCTCATCCAAGCCCGCTAACCAGTCAACCAAGGTAGCCCACCAGTCTGTACATACCGGTCAATGGTCAAAGCCTGTCAGCTGTCAAAGTCAACATTCGGTCAAGGTCGATGGTCAAAGTCAACGACCGGTCAATGGTCAAAGTCAACCGTCGGTCAATGGTCAAAGTCAACCGTCGGTCAACTATCGAAGTCAGTCGCTCCCCTAGCCATTTTTCAGTCTTGTAGCCAGCAATGCTGCTAACAAATTCTCAAATTAAAACTCATTCTGACCGCCCGAAATTTTTCTGCCCATGCAACAAACTGGTCGCTAACAAGTATCTCACATAATCGCAATCGAATCTGAATCTATGCAGCCATATCGCCAATCGATCCAGTCATCCATCCTTCCATTCAATCCAGCCCGCCAGTCGTTTCAGCAAAACATTTTTATGCAAATCAATTCACCATGCAAAAACAGTATCATGCGAATTTATCATTAAGGCATAAAGGTGGAAGTTTCATGTGAATTTATCATTGAGCCATAAATGGGAAATTTCATACTTAAATCACCATGAAGGCATGCAACATTGATTCTAGCAGTTTCATGCAGAAATTATGATGGAGACATGAATGAGAGTTAATGTTATTTATGTATATTGAAGTTAGAAATCATATTGTATAAATAGGGAGAGCAGAAATCAGTCAAGGGGGGTAGCGAATGGGGAAAAAATACTCATGTTGTAATACAAATACTAATAAAACAATTCTCCCCAAGGGGATTCATCCGTGGACATAGGAAACCATGCCGAACCCCGTAAAAACATGTGTCATTTTGGTCTGCTCTTTAATTCGCCTCCAACCCTAAAAACACACCAAAACTATTCATTCTTTGTGTTTCGTGCCCAAAAGTGATTTTGGGTACAAACAACTTCATCTCTTATTCTCGGAGTAGTAGTTGTGTATAGGTCGAGTCTTTTGGTACTTGCTTCTTTTTTTCAACATAGGGTGGGCATTAAAGACTCCTCTCAGGGATCGATAAAGACAAGAAAAAAATTATTTATAATTACACATGTTCTTTAAGGAACAGTAACTCGATTGAATCTAAAGTATAAAGCTCACTAATTTTATTTTAGTGTAAATGAATTAGAATAATTAACCTTCGAATAATACTAATCTAGTTGATCTTAAAAAAAGACATGATAAACAAGATATACGCCAAATATACAGTCTAAAAGCGTCAATTCATTGAGATTAATTATTCAAATCCATAAAAATGGTAGGACCAAGTGGTCCTTAGGGATTCACCATTAACTTGGGATACCTATGACTAGGTTAGTATATATTCTTATTGGGAAAATTTGTATATTCGGGACAATTGTACTGAATTTTCCGTCAACATTAGTAGACCACACTTACCTGATAAACTCAATCCAATTAAACAAATTTACTCCATTTCATTAAAATTGCTATATAATGCTCAATATAACTGATTAGATAGTTGATTCCATTTGATTCATTTTAATCGTTTCTATCTATAAATTATTTCATCGTCCCAACCAGACTTCACCTATTTTAATTTTCGGATTCTTTGTGTTACAAGGAATATTTTTTTCTTCTATTTATGTTGGTTTCTATTCATTTTTTTCAAGCATAAGTTGTAAACAAATGATGACTTGTATTTTTTTCTTTATGATTTTTGTTAATTTATAAGTTATAGTTAGATATTATGTTTTACGTGATAAAACATATTGTTACCAAAAAATTATTCTTTAACAACTTCTTTTTTATTTTGTCACCATAAATAATTCTTTGTGACAATATTTTAGTAATCACTGAAATCATAAACTGCGGTGAAATTATAGCGTCACTAAAAATGACTAAAGCGACAAAATTTACTTCGTTGCATATGCTTTTTCTTGTGACGATTAGACGTTGTTACTATATAAATATTAGCAACAAAAAAAGATGATGGTCATTAAAATTAAATATAGCGTCAAACTTTTAGTTGCATTACTATAAAATTAGTTAGTGACGAATTAATTTGGTCAGTATAAAAAAAAATTAGCAAGGAAATTTATAGATTATCACTAAAAAGATTCTTTGTCAATTTTTTAGCATCGTCACAATAGAATTAAATAGTGACACAAATATATCATCTAAAAAAACTTATCAGTGACTGAACATTATTTTGTCTTCTAAATATAGTCACTAAAAACTTATGAGTGACGAAACATGAGTTCTGTCACAGAAAACCTAACAACAGTGACAACAATTTATTTTGTCACAATAACAAAGCTTTCTCCTGCACCATCTTTTTCATCAGAGGTTGAAGCTAAGGCACCATCTGTTTCTACATCTATCTTACAAAAACAAATGATTTTTGCCAATCGGACGGTTTTGGTTGGGAGTTTTGTTGTGATCGACGGCCATCATTTGCTTTCAAAGCTCTCGAATTTGAAAGACAAATCGTGGATGAAAATGAATCCATGTTTTACTCCCGGATCCAACAACTCAGATTGGTTCCTCCATTATTATCCTCTTCGGTTACAAAATCCCATTAATAACAACACCATAGATTAGGGATTTTTTCCCGCCAGTTCTCCTCCAATTTTTCGCAAGTTACAAAAACCATTATTTGCAACATTCATTCCATTGATCGCAAGTTACAGAAACCATTATTTGCAACATTCATCCCCATTGATAACCCGATAATCAATTTCTTACGTTATCTTGAAATGTTCGACTATATAAACCTCTAGACGGTTTATCATCTTCCTAGGTTTCTTTATTTCTTTCTTCAGCGTGCTCTCCAGAGAATATTAGGTAAATATTAGGATTAATTTTACTTTGAATTTGTATTTGATAGGTATTTTTTTATTGGATTTATCTTTGATTGAAATGTGTTAAATTTTGGATTCAAAGCTCATCTTTTAAGATATACCGTTAGGGTAAACCGATAACATTGTTTCAGGCAGATGGGATTCACTTAAAGTGCAATCTAAGTTGTCTACTGTGTTGTTCATCGGTGGGCTTCTGTAGTAGCTCAAGGTAAACCTAATTATCTCATCAGTATTGTCTGATTTTCTTAGTTTATGAGTGCAATAATGAAGTGTTTATCAGAATACACATTGATTTCTTCGTTGCTAAATTTTGCAAGTGTTAACCATAAGTTGTTCATACAAACACTGACGGCACATAAACAGGTTCACGGCAGAACTGAAATTGCTCATCTTTATTCCTCCAAACTAAAAAAAAAAAGAATAAAAAACACAATTAGTACGACTTCAGGTCCCTCTCACAGGTTCAAAGATAAAAAAGGTGAAAATCACGGTACACTAATTAAGTGTTAATTTATATATATATATATATGAGTTGTTTTAGGTTCTACAATCTCACTTAGCATATTAGATAGGTTTTGTTGAGGAAACTTCATCCAATCTTTAGCTGAGGGCTTCTCATAGGATTAACCAGCCTATGCGTTCGGGATTGCTTCTTTCTTTGGCTATGGTTCCTTAGAGCATGTGATCACCGGTGGCACGGGGACGGAGCCAAGCTGGCTTGGACGATTTGAAGTCATTTTAGACCATTTTAGTCCCAGTCCCATTTTAAGGTTTTTAGTCATATTAGATAATTTAGTCCCACTTCGCACCCTTTTCCAGAAATACATGTCTCCTATAATTTTAATCGAAGAAATAACTCAATTACTATAAATGGTTATCTGCTCATGTATGCATTTGAATTTCAAATTTGTGTTTGGTTGGTTATTCCCAGTAAGTGTTTTACACCACTTGGAGTCATGGATTTGTTGAATTAAAGAATGATTTTCCTGAACCAAAGAAGTAATTAATCAATTTTCCTGAATGAATTTTTTCTGTCTCAACAATGAATGATCTCTTCCAAATTTGGAGGATGAAAAGAGGAGGGCAAATGGTTTCGGGGATCAAGCCTCAATAGCGCAATGCGTCCCCAAGTGTGGTGTCGTTGTATATAACCCCTAAACAAGGATCTAAATAAAAATTCCACATAGGATTTTTAGCACCCATCGTTGGAAATGCTCTAATTTAAATTGTTGTTAGTCTAGATGTGTTGTGCAATGCCGAGATCATAGGCACAATCTGATTTCTTATAGATATTTTTTTAGGCTATGGGTTATGCCTTTTTTTTCAGTAATCTGTTCAGCTAAAGCAAGTTTATTGGATTTTTTCTAACATTGTCAGTTCGTCAATATCCTCGATTGTCAAAACAGTACCATATAATTTTTAGGGAAACAAACTGGAAAAAGGTTGGTTGATGTAAAGATTCGCTATAAAGGTTTTTGTTCTATGTTAATCCTGCAATTGTATTTCTCTTTCCATTTTTTGACTACTCCATTCACCTTTATAAATGCAGCTAAGAAACTACACTGAACAAAATCATGGTCTCCTAATTGAATTTGTAAGGCCATACCATTTTTTTTGTTTTTTCAGTTCATGTTGTTTTTGTTTTTTTAGTTTAACTTAGAAAGTTTGAAAGAATGTGAATTTAAGTTTTGCTTCATGATCCCCGCTTTATGTATCCAATCAAGAGGAAGTTATGAATCTGCAATTGACTTGGCGAATGGTACGTTGTCTGAAAATATTTGTGTTCCCCCTGCAACCAAGCCAGACCAGTCTTCATAATGGAGGGGCATACAACGGTACAACCTTAATTATCTATATTACCTTGCTAAAGTAGAACGTGTGGTCAATCATATTACTATTGTTAACATTATATGATAACCATATCAATTTGTTGATATGGATGTCATCATCCCATTGCGTTGGTGTCGTTGTTTTACGGACTGAACCATGTATTTGGATCCCAAAGAAAGCTATGGTAGAATGACCACATTGGTAACGCCAAGTATGTTCAGGATCAACAAGAAGAGTAAGATATGTTATTATGTTTGCCAGGACAATTCCGTTTTTGTTTTGATCAGACATTCATAGACATAGGTATTAACGTATGCTAATTAATCCCCTATGTTCTCTTTTAGTCTTTTAATTTTCAATCAAATGGATTAGCGTACGTTTTCTTCTGAATATGAAGAGAACCAGAGAGAGAAGGTGGCATTCTTTGTTCCTTTGATATCAGTGAGTACCGAATCCATCAGATAAGCTAAGCATATAACCACCAGAACTTGATAATGGCATAACTCTAAATAGTGTTTATAAAAAGTAATTTTTCGAAGGGTACGATATGCCTCCTTTATTAACTTATATTTTCCGTTGATTGATCATGCTATACCACACTAGGAGCTTAGCTTTATTCATTTTGATACTGCCTCTACTGATTTTGATCTTCCTACTGGCATTGGGTGCATATTCACTGATTTTACAGTGGCTTTCCTTGGAGCAGGTTCACCTAACGAGTAGCAAAGACACCAACAGTTGTTGAGAGATTAGCTTCCTCTTCGTACCACATGGGATCTATCACATGTGATTGACATCATTAAAGGGAGTGGATGAGAATACATTGCAATATTGACTGGATTATCTAAAGCAGCTGATAGACTTCTTTATAAGCTTCGCCTGCAGTACAAAAAGACCATCAACTCAATTACGGATCATCTTGCAGAGGAGGTACGCTGCTAAAAGAAGAGAATAAAAAAAGAATGAGTTAGTAGAACAAAAAAAGTATAACAAAAATTTGACTGCTACCAGGGGGTAACAAAAATTAATAGGAGTTATTAATTCAGTGGATCGAGTGGTGAGAATTGTTTTTTTTTTATGGATTTGGCAACTCTCCCTGAAATTTGTTAGCCCCCTAGATGTATTTTTGGAGTCTAATGCACCAATGATATCAGACACTACAAACGTATTAGAACCAGTGATATTGATTTCTTTAAAACCTCAAACAAACCCATGCAATTTAATGGATTCTGTTGTGATCTGTATGGTTTATATTCTGAGATCAGATAGAAGTGATTGAGAGGAGTTATTTTGGGGATATAAGTGATAGAGAGAAGTTATTATGGGGCTTTCATGATATAGTGGATCACTAATTCATCCACTATTTGCTCCATGAACTAACGAACTAACTGTAGTAAAATTTCCCATATTTTTTGGCAAGACAAAAAAGAATAACATTAGACAGATTTTTACATTAAACACATCCATAAACTGAGGATGGCTTTGTCATGTAAGGAAGACCTCTTACCTGTATTTTTATTGCTTTTGTTTATATGACGTACCGAAATCCAATGAAAAACTCAACTTACAACTGCAGATTATTTGCTTTGCAGAAATTTTTTATTGCTTTGCAGGTCGAAACTGAAAAGGAGTACATCATTATGGGATGAATTAAAAAACTTAAGTACCCTACAAGTAATTGAGTTGCCACAACTGTGTTCAAGATTCATCATTCCTTTATATCAAGATTGAACCAAAATAGAGAGATTAATTGATTGAGTGTTTAGATAACAAGAATACAATGTGTTTGATATTTTTGGATGATTACAAATGATACTACTCATGCCTATTTATAGATTACAAAAAATAAGAAGAGAACTATGCCTATGGAGGCTAACAACTATGCCTATGGAGGCTAACAACTATGCCTATGGAGGATAACAACTAACAACTATTAATATGGAGGCTTACCTACCATGGATCCTTCCACCAAACCAACTACTAGAACACTCATTTTACACATGTTAATTGTCTAACATTGACTCTATTTTCTTCACTCACCTAACAATACCATAGTGGTAGGTGAAGTATAGAATTCAACACTCCCCCTCAAGCTGGTGCATATATGTCGCTCATGCCTAGCTTGCCAACAAACTTCAGAAATACCTTACTTGGAACTGCTTTAGTTAAAATATCAGCTACCTGATCTTCCGATCTAATTCTAGGTAACTCCACGATCTCATTATCCAACTTTTCTTTAATGAAGAACCTATCTATATCCACATGTTTTGTGCGATCATGATGAACTGGATTGTGTGCAATATCACACGCCGCTTTGTTATCACAGTACACACGAATTGGTTTCCTAGGCGGATACCCCAATTCAGTTAGCAGACGTTTTAACCACATCACTCGAAGATACCCAGCGCCATACCTCGCCATTCAGCTTCTGCACTTGATCGTGAAATAACTCATTATTTTTTGCTTCTCCATGTAACAAGATTACCCCCAACGAAGGTAAAATATCCTGAAGTAGACCTCATATCATCGTATGACCCACCATAGTCAGAATCAGTATATGCATCCATACTTTTGAAGTCTTGACCTTTCTTAAACAAGATCCCTTTTCCTGGAGAAGACTTCAGGTATCTTAGGATTCGCATTACCGCATTCATATGTGTTTCTCCAGGATTATGCATGAATTGACTAACAATACTCAATGCATATGCAAGATCGGGTCTTGTATGTGCCAAGTACATTAGTCTACCCATGAGCCTTTGGTATCTTACTTTATCAACATGTACTTGGTTTCCATCCAAACATAATTTCAAACATGGCTCTACTGGTGTATCTACAGGTTGACATGCTGTCATACCTGTTTCCTCCAACAAATCAAGGGAATATTTTCTTTGTGACAAGAAGATTCCTTATGTTGATCGAGATACTTCAATTCCAAGGAAGTATTTTAAAGAAGCAAGATCCTTTATCTGAAATTCACTTTATAAATAATTTTGGAGAGCCTTTCTTTCTTCTAGATCATTTCCTGTAACGATCATGTCATCTACATATATGATTAAAGTTGTAATCTTACCTCGATTTCTATTTAAGAATAAAGTATGATCTGAATTTGCCTGGCGATAAACAAATGCTCTCATAGACTTGGTAAATCTTCCAAACCACGCTCTCGGAGATTGTTTCAGACCGTACAATGACTTTTTTAACCTGCAAACTTTTTCGTTATGCAACTCTGACTCCATCATTCCTGGTAGAAGCTGCATATACACTTCTTCGGACAAATCTCCATGTAAAAAGGTGTTCTTGATATCAAACTGTTGCAATGGCCAACCCAAATTTGCAGCAAGAGAAAACAAGACTTGCACTGTATTCATTTTATCTACAGGTGCGAATGTCTCATTATAATCTACCCCATAAGTCTGGATATACCCTTTAGCAACCAATCTTTCCTTAAAGCCTTCAATTTCACCATTTGCCTTGTATTTGACTGTAAAAACCCAGCGACATCCCACGATTTTCTTTCCTTTTGGACATTCAACCATGTCCCAAGTATTATTTTCTTGTAAGGATTTCATCTCCTCGATCATAGCTTCCTTCCATTTCGGATCAGATAATGCTTCCTGCACGCTGTTAGGAATAACTATAGTAGATAATTGATTCAAAAATGACTTATTGATTCGGTCAGATGGTGATTAGAGACATAATTACTCATGGGATATTTAGCTTTTGATGAAATATCAGGTTCATACATGGTTCTAGGGATACCTCTATTGCGACGTTCTGGCAATTGTTTCTTTGCAGGTTCAAGAACATCTTCAACGAGCGGTTGGATTGGGGTTGGTGATCCATCTGCATTATATTCTTCAACTTCATCTGCATTATCTTCTGATCCATCTGCATTATCCTCTTCAACTTCATTTATAGCTTCAACTTCCCCATCCGCATTAATTTCTTCCTCACTAAATTTCTGTTATTTTGGAATTTCAAGAGCAATATCTTCGATTATGTCTTCTTCATAGTCAATAGTCTGAATTTCTTTTTTCATACTCCACCTGAAGTTCAGACTTCGAGTAATACATCATGTGTTCATGAAACTTAACATCTAATGTGATGTACATACGTTTAGTTGGAGTATGGTAGCACCTATATCCTTTCTGACTTGCAGCATATCCTACGAAGACACATTTTAAAGCTCGGGGAGATAACTTGCTCCGTTGGTTCTTGTGTAAGTGCACAAATGCTACACAACTAAATATGCGTGGAGGAAAGTTTGGAACTGTTGGTGAAACTGTTTCCTCAGTGAGAGCTTGAAATGGTGTCTGAAAAATGATAGTGCTGGAAGGTGTACGGTTGATCACATATGCTGCAGAGGTAAGAGCTTCACCCCAATAAGTTAACAGCATATGAGCTAATATTAATGAAGCACGCACAACTTCAAGCAAGTGACGGTTTTTTCTTTCAGCTACCCCATTCTGTTGAGGAGTATTAGGACAAGTTGTCTGATGAACAATACCACATTCTCTTAAATAATGTTGAAAATCAGTACTTAAATATTCGCCTCCGTTGTCACTTCGAAGAACTTGAATCTTTGTATGGTATTGTGTGTTGACTAATTTGTGAAATCTCTGAAATAAATTATTCACTTCATATTTTGATTTCATCAAGCAAACCCATGTCATCCTAGTGCAATCATCAATAAAGGTGATGAACCATCATGCGCTTCCAAGAGTGTTAACTTTAGACGGCCCCCAAACATCAGAATGAATAATCATGAATGGAATAGGACTTTTGTTTAAACTTGATGGAAACAAAGTACGATGGATTTTAGCTAGTTCACATTATTCACATTGAAAACTAGAAACATCAACCTTTGAAAATAGACTAGGAAATAGCCTTTTTAAGTAGCTAAAAGAAGCATGCCCTAACCGTCTATGCCATAACCAAATTTGTGATTTCTCCTTCTCCCCCTGAGTACCATTCACAACTAAAGCATTAGATAATCTTTCTGAAATTTTTGACGCCAAATCTAGATAGTAGAGCTTTCCTCTTCTAACCCCAGATCCAATCGTCCGCCGTGTTCGAATGTCCTTAAACACACAAGAATTAGGCCAAAAGATAACAACACAATGTAATACTTTAGTAGTTTGGGAAACTGATAATAGATTATAACTTAGAGAGGGAACGACTAAAAACCGAATCTAGACTCAATGTATCAGTAAGATTTAATGATTGTTCTCCAATTACTGGAGCCAAAGATCCATCTGATGTGCAAACAGAGTTGGGTATGGATGTTTTAATAGGAGAAACCTGTCTGGAATCAAAAGTCATATGGTCTGTGCAACCCGAATCAATTATCCATGAGTTATTAGGAACAACTTGCGAAACATTAAAAACCTTACCATTGGTTGTTTCCATAGCGGAGGTTAGATTGCTAACCACATGTGTTGCTGCAGCGGAATTCTTTTTCTTGAGATCGAGATTATCCCACCAATCTGGATACCCGACAATCTCAAAGCAGTTGTCTTTGTTATGACCATGTTTATTACAATGAGTGCAGGTGGAAGACTTATCTTTAATGTTGTATTGACGACGGGTTGCCATTGCAGAAGTTTCAACACTAGATATAAGGATCCTTCTCCTTGCTCTGATACCATATCAAGATTGAACCAAAATAGAGAGATTCATTGATTGAGTGTTTATATAACAAGAATATAATGTGTTTGATATTTTTGGATGGATGATTACAAATGATACTACTCATGCCTATTTATAGATTACAAAAAAGAAGAAGAGAACTATGCCTATGGAGGCTAACAACTATGCCTATGGAGGCTAACAACTAACAACTATTAATATGGAGGCTTACCTACCATGGATCCTTCCACAAAACCAACTACTAGAACACTCATTTTACACATGTTAATTGTCTAACATTGACTCTATTTTCTTCATTCATCTAACAACACCATAGTGGTAGGTGAAGTATAGAATTCAACACTTCATTCATTGGTATCATGTTTAACCGTTTACAAAGAGATGGATATTCATTCATTGGTATCTCTCAATGCAATCTGATGATTAAATGAATAAGATGATGTTTTGGAGCTTCTTCTGTTTTGAAGAAGTTTATAATTTTTCCCACAGAGGCTTTTCAAGAGTTGTGTGTTGATAAATTATGTTAATCCTATCATGTCAGGTAGAGAAGGAGGTGAGTTTATGTCAGTATCAATCTGTACAGTCACTTCTCTCCTGATCAAATCGAAGAAATCAAGGAAAAGCTTGGAGGGGAAAAACCCTTTTTTTTTATTCGAGTTGTAAATGTAATTTCAAGCCCGCTCTCAACGGATTGAGACTCACTTTGTAGTTTCTATGTGGACTATATGGTAAGTGATAATCATCATGATTAAGTTGGTTATTAGTTGAGTTATGGGAGATAGATATTTTTCATTTATCATCAGTAAGGGTCACATATGTGATGGTTAGCTGGATGGGCTCAACCAAAAGAGGCGTTAAAACCATTGTGTAAGGACATCAAGTTCACTCTAGCCATGTGTGTTAATGAGGCTAAGTACATGCTTACAATATGTTGCTATTCTGGATGAAGTCACAAAATTCCAGTATGACTGTTTAATTTAGAGAGTGAGCAAAAAAAAAATTTTAAGTTAATTATATATTTTCCATCTGTTGGATTTGTTTGTTTGATGTCATGTCAGTGGAGAGTGGAGGTACATGAAAATCATTCAATGAATAAAAAATGGCTTGCGTGATAAAGTTTATGTCCGAGACTCGAGAAAGAGGAGAGAATTCTAAACTTATTGGTAGGGTTTTAGAATAGGTTTTACTTTTGTAAGAGTATGCCCACCTAAGCAAGGTAATCAATATCGGTTGTATACGCCCATATTACAGGTTTTTATCGGGTATCGGAAAATACCTATACAATATTGAAAATATCGGCGATACAAGGACATAACGATATTATCGGTTGTACATGCCGGTACATACAGATATACCAGTTTTACCTATACACCGATAATATCGATTTTAATGAGTAAATTTTCCATCAACACGCATCTAGTCTTTACAAACAAGTAAAACGTCAATTGGACAAGGTAAAAATCCCTAATATAATTATGATATAAAATCAATGATATAAGATGGAAATCATATTCGATTTTAAGGAAGGGAAATATAAAAGATAAAAGTGAAGGATAATAAAAAAGATTTACCGGCATAATGGGACAACATTCACAACGCTGACTAATAAACTACCTTGTATTTTGGAAATTTGAGATATGATTATGCTTGTTATTATTTTTTTTACTATGGTTTAAAAATATTTAAAATTCTATTTTTAATGATGTATCACCGATAAAAACCGATATAATCTTTTGTATAGGTGTATAGGACATGACCTATACGAAACCAATACGCGATATTAACTACCTTGTATATGATAGAGAAAACAAATTCTACATACCTATTTATGGAGATCCAGAGATAGAGTATTTGTTAGATGGTAGAGATGTTTTAACTCAAAGTGAAGGTCAACCTTAATCAATTGAAGAAATTAACCAACAAAGTGAAGAACCCATCACTGAAAATGACCAGATATACTTCTAAATTAGTTCCCATTAGATATTTGTCGCTCAAAATTATCTAAAGTACGTAAAAAAAATCAATTTTTTTTAAATTTCAAAATAACTTACGGTTGGAATTTAGCTCCTTACTAAACTTAACTCAAATTTACGGTTCAAAATGTGTCGAATACCATCCGTAACTGGTTCAATTTGGGGGAAAACCCAATCGTAATACCAGTTACGGTTGATAAGTTGTTCAGTCGTTACCAACCGTAACTCTTCATGTGCATGAGGAAGCATTTACTGCAATAGTTACGGTTGGTAATTTGTAAATCGTGATGAACCGTAAGTAGTGTTACGATTTATTATAAAATTTTGTTTTTAACCGTAAATATTACTCTGTATGTTTCCAAATTACTTTTGATTTCTTTATGGTTTGTAAGTAGATGATCGATACCAACCGTATGTTGGTTACGGTTTATTTTGGATTATAGTAACGAGTTGTAACATTTGTATAGTTCGTTTCTCCTCTTTCGTTACCAACTGTATCCTATGCACGGTTCATTTCTCATCTTTCTTTACCAACCGTAACTTTACATATGTTGTCTTTTTGTTGCCTCGTTTAAACTAATGTGGGTATATTTTTGTCCAGGTCGTGGATGTACCTTACCTAATGGATGAACAAATGAAGTTCTCACCGAAGATTCTAGCTTTCACTGTTTAACCGAGGATACATGGAAGGAGAAAGAAGATGCAAATAAGTGGGCTAGAGAACGAGGCAAGTTGATTATGTATATCACTACACCAAAGCCATGATTTTATAACAGACCATACCTGTTATTAATCAAATTTGTAATGGTTATAACCTGTTAAAAACGGTCTAATTAATAATTGTGATAGCGTTTGTAACGGTTTTTTCTGTGACATTGTCCAGCTACAGTCCCATATAAAAACCATTACAATAATTAATAGCCACGATTAGTCTAATTTTAGGATTTCGACACGTGTCATATTTGTCACGTATAACTTAACGGTTTTAACTGTTACTTTCTAACTACCATGATTCTGAGTGTGACACGTGTTTTAAAACGCCTCATATAAAACAATAGTTATAATTATACTGAATCCTTGCAACGAATGTTCCGGCTACACGTGTCCCTTTTTGTTACGAATAAAGTGACACATAATAGTGTTACCATTAGTTTTATAACGATTAATCAATGAGCACGTGTCGTACTTTTATTACGGATTTTGTAACGATTAATCTGTTACTTTCATTTGTAACAACATCATGTGATTTTAATGTTGTTGTAAAAAGTGGTAGTAAAAGTTCGTTCAAAGACTTGTAGAGATTGATTTTAGACTTAATATATACAAAATATTTCACAGTTTCGAGAGGTACTGGGACTCGGGATTCCACCATTAATCACATTCAATTGGTTCATATAATGACTCATAACAATTCTAGCTCTTTTGTTGACTTTTTTCTTTGCCAAAAATAGATTTCTAAAACAATAGATGTAAATCACAAGCATGGTATATCAAAAGCTCTTACGTCTAAGCATACACCATCAAACGAAATCACAACTAATTAGTAAAAATCATAAATCAATTAAAATAAGTGCAAAAAGTCATAAAGAATCAATTATAGTTACCAAACAATTGTGATAAAGATTCCTCCGTCATCCCAGTGTTGGGGTTTAGCTCATCATGGTGCAAACACGCTCAAAATTGATATTCGTAGCTCGCAAAGTGTTTACATGATGAAAATATATATGAAAAGAAGAAATCAGTGAAACTGCAACGTTTATAACAGTTGCTGCTTAACTGTTACAGAGAAAATAAGACTGCCGTTAAACGATACTTGTGTTCTGCAGTAGTTTTTGCCACGGTTCTCTGCGACTGACTCTGTGAGTCTGTTTTTCGTCGTCTTCTTCTTATACACCAGCAGAATACCTTTCTTCAACTTGAGTTGTTCGGCTCTGTAGCCTCCCAATTATCCCTAATGGTGCCCCAGACTCTCGAAACCCTCGCTGAGACCTCCCACAACTCCTTTTATACCAACAACAACCCCTCAAACTCGAGTAAATCTTGTTTTTCTTCTCTCCCAAGTCTCCGCAATTTTCTTCTCATACACGGCTTATATCTCATTGAAGATTGTCTATATGTTTTAGATACGATTCCTGGAAGGTTTAACTTCCATGCATACTGCAAAAAACTTCCTTAAATCCGGCGTAATCCATGTACTTTCTCGTTTTAAACTCAACACCCGAGAATATCCAATCCTTCCTTGTTTTAAGAAAGTCCGTTGAATCTTCCCTTTTTATCGAATCTCAAACATATACCAACCCTGTTTTAATGCCACGGGCCCATACCAGTCCATCTCGAGAACCAAATCCGGCCAAAACTCGTGCAAACCAAATCCAGGTAATTATGTACACGCTGTATGCATGAAAACTTCCCGCCAAATTTTCAGAATTCAAAATGTAGAAGATGGTGCCCCTTATCCTTCTTCTGGGTGCCGTTAACACTTGGGGTTTTCCTGGGGTGCAAATAGCAAGTGGGTACTCCTTAGTAATTGAGGTGCCCCTTATCCAAATGAGGGGTGACTTTAGTGATTTTCTCCCACGAGCACAAATACCACTTTTCGAGCCAATTTTTCCACGCATGTTTATTTCTCCAAAAACACCTACAAAGACACAAAAGGCCATAATAAATACGAAATCGAGCACTAACATTACAGAGAATTGAGACTAATATAGACACATAAATGCGTCTATCACAACACTAAGATGATGACGTGTGGTTTTTTTCTTAACAATTGTTGTTACAGTTAAACCTGTGACAATTGTTTAATCACAACTAAAAAAAATGGATAGTCCATGTCATTATTTTGGACCTAGGCTTCTAGTTTACATGCTTGTAGTTTTTTATTTTTCAATCTGCAAACTATCCACAATTTTATCATTCCTAAATTCATTACAGAACTTTACCATTCACATTTCGTTACAGAAACAAAAGTAAGAAAGGATTGTTCAATTCATTATGAAATTCAACCAAAAACAATTCAAAGCTAGCATTCGTGAGTTGCGCCCAAATAAAGCACAGCCTGAACTTCTCAATGTATACAAATGTAGGTTGCAGGAGAAAAAAAATGCAAATGAATCTATATGATTTGTTATCATACCATATAACGAGCTTAGACAGTTGATCATAACAAGAGATCCGACTCCAATCTAAGAGAAAGGAGTAACAAGATTCAATTAAGTCTTTCAAATAAATGGAACTGCGAGAGAAGTGTTGCTCTACAATCACATGGTAACAAAAACAATAACTTACCACCCAACTGTACATTGCAAAGTAGAAGGCACTTTTCCTTCCCGTAGGTATCAATTTCATAGACTGCACAAAAAATGCAAATGCTTGCACAATTAGAAATCATGTGGTCGGTACGAATTGCATGATATAGATGTAGAACAATACATAACAAGCAGGATATAAGTAATGTAAAGCAAAGTGCTCATGTGTTTTCTAAATTAAAATGCTCGAAAAACTTCATACACAAAATTAAATATGTATCGTCAATTAGTGCAGTATGTCCATCAACCTATCCTTAATAATGATATCTCCAAAGGAATCATAAGCGCCTTTTAAACATTCGGAAACCTTACTCACTTTGAAACCTAGTTTCAAAACAAGTGATAAATGCAACTCTAAAATTAAAATTCCAGATGCATCCACAGTTTGGTATTGACTTTTAGGTTGCACATGATACAAAACGCATAAATGTGACCAGCATTGTGTTAAAAAAAATCCATTTTTCATCGCCCATAGTATAAATAACTAGAAAGAAAATATAGTAAACCATTTCCTAAACATACACAAAGAGAAGCATTTTTGTGGTAGACGGCAAAATTATGAAATGCCAAGAAAATGAAAATCCATCCATCCACCAGCATGCACAAGAAACAAGGAATATAAGAACCCATAAAAATGATCAAAGCTATTTGAGGAACAAATTACCTGAAATAGAAGGATCAAAACAACAAGCAAAACTCTAACTTCCATTGAGCTGCTACAATAAAATGGCGCACATTCACTAAAAAATGGTGCCAGAAACTGTAAAACAAATCAAACAGCAACTGAATAAGCGCCAACTATGAACTTTTGCATCATAAAAAAAATACCAGTTTAGAAGCTTAAAGAAAGCACCAAAAATTAAAAGATACATGTACGAGCAGAAAGAAATCATACCTTCCAAAGCGATTAGGTTTGAATGCCGAAACTTGAAGAGGACCGTAAGAGTCAAACCGTGCACCTGGTGGAATCCCACTGTTTCAAAGAAATATTTGACATTAGAATCTATATTTCTCAAGTAATCATGTTGGTTAATAATAAATCTGGAGGGGAGAATTTACTCACATAGTGCCAAGAAGGTCAAGATGTCCACCAGCAGGGAAAAACCAGCATGCATCATTTGGTCCTGTTCGTAAGAAATGATAACAATAGATATAATTGCAAAAATAGACTAATTTTTACATGTCATCCAAAATAGTACCTTAATCTGAAAGAAAGAGATAATAACTACACTACCAAAATTAAAAGACAGCTGACAGTTAACACCGACCTTCTCGCACTTCTTCCTTTTCAAGATACGATACACCTGTAATACATACAAAAATTAAAAACCAAAATGAAAGCTATAAGCCCCAGAGAAAATGATAAGAGCCAATAAGGATACAACTGCTAGCATATAACTGACATGTCAATGGTAACTATTGTTTTCATTGGACCCTGAGTGGCCATCAGATGCTAATACTTGTTAATGAAATTTAAACTTCTTTGCAATAACCTTGTAACTCAACAGGAAATTTTCAATAGGATTGAAGTTACTAGTCTCAGAAAACCATCACAGGACTACAAAAGATATGATTCCTTAAAAATCCACATAGAGATTAAGTGGAAATCACATCCACACCACAAAATCTAATGAATGACCAAAAAAACAAATGAATCAAAGGAAAGTAAGTATTATTACCTAAGTCAATTCAATTTATCCAACATTTTTAAGGCATTAGTTTCTTATTTAGGATTACCAAACATCCTCGAGAACATGATGATTACAACTTCTTCTGTGAACAAACATAGAATCAGAATAAGCAAATAAAAACCCTAGAGACCCAAATCTGAGAAATCAAATAAAGTAAGAAGATGTTAGGAAAATACAGAGTCTAGAAGAAGATAATTAAAATAAACTCATTTAGATGAATCAAACAAACAATCACACCAATCGGAACCTGCTTACTTCTGTAAAGATCCAAATGCTTACTACTGAATCAACCATGTGCCTGCAAAAAATAGCACACCTTTTTCCCTCTTCCTTTATCCGGGCTTGGGACTGGCATTACAATTGCAATGGCGGAGTTAAAAAGGGTGTGATCAACAAAGACAATAACAATAAAGAAACTACATTCTGTAATTAAAATAAGAGCACAAACATTATCTTTCAGAAAATACACACACTGTCACACATGTAGCAAAAGCCGCACTATGTTCTCAAAAAAAAACAAGAACTAAACCATAAGAGATTTTCTCCACAAATACAGTTAAGCATGTAACTTAAGGATCTCAGAGAAAGAAAATCAGCCAAATCATATTCATTGAGGTGATGGAGGGTTCCATGCCATTTCTTGTGCTACCCTAGGTACAACATTTAAACTCTCGACCCTTGGCCCAAGGGGAAAATATGTCAACACTTCGTAAGGTTCGCTCGAGGATGACTTTATCCCAGCTTGAGAATCAACAACAGGCTTTGGCAGAAGACCAGCTGCTTTGGTAGAGTTTTCACCTGTACTTATCTACAACAAATGAGTTAAACTTCCATCAACAAGGTATTATAAGATTAAGCATCTACGATATTAAAAGTGCTTCTAAGGACAATAGTTGTTACAACATTCTTTCACCCACAGGACCTACATCAGTATACTTTGATTCTTCTCCAAGAGAGGCCTCCTAACTGGCTTGGAAATTGGCATCACGTGGCTTTCCCATGTACTCCATGGCATACCCGACTGCTTCATTCACCAGGTTGTCCTCCTGGATAGACCCTTCAATGTACCTTTCCATGTATCAGTTTGTATATTAACATATCATTAGAAAAAATATGTTTTATAAAAAATAACAAACATCACATAAGCAAGGCAAAATTCATGCTAAGAACTCCTGCATTGCACTTTTAATTGTTAACTTTACTTCATTCTTACATGCTCAGAACTCTGAATAACACAATTTCAACATATTGAAAGGTTTTTTCTCTCCTAATGATATAAGAAACAAACCCAAATTATGAATAACCGAATATCAACAAACTAATTTTTGAACACCTAATTTGAAATACCAGAACAAACCTAATTAAAAACTTTGAACGAAATTCAAGAACCCTAATTTTTAGACAACAAATCAAAAAGAACAGGAAAATAATCACAAATCCTAAAGCATCACCTAATAAAAACACTAAACTCAAACCCAAAAGTAAAGATCTGTAAGAAATAACTTACATTTTTTTCTCAAATCGGAGTTACCGTTCAGAGAAATTAAGTCTGTGAATAAAAGAGAAATTAGGTTAGAGATGAAGTCAGGGTTTTTTTTAGAGAGGACTTGAGAAATATTAGGTTCTTAGTTTAAGGATTTGATAAAGACAAGAGGTTTTTTTTTTTTTCTTCGTTATAGTATTTGATAAAGATGAGAGGATTTAGATTTGAGAAAGAGAAAGTGATAAGAGAAATAGAAAGATAAGAGGATAAGGATAAGGATAACGAAGTGAAAGTAAGTAAAATGAAAGGCTTAACGGTTAATATTTATCCATCAAAAAAATGGACGATTGACATTTTGTTTGATATTCTCATACGTATTGAGAAGAGTGTGTGAGAAGCATGTGTGTTCTATAGAGAATTAGGTTTTTTTGAGATCTCAACATGAAATATGTCAGAATTGAACAACACTGGTTCAAATACTACTAGAGTTAGACTTGGGTTTCTCGTTTGGATGAACTGAAGATGAAATATGACAGAATTGAACAACACAAGTTCATAGATTACTAGAGTTAGACTTAAGTTTCTCGTTTGGATTAACTGAAGACGAAATATATCAGAATTGAACAACACATGTTCAAAGACTACTATATTTAGACTTGGGTTTCTCGTTTGGATTAACTAAAGACGAAATATATCAGAATTGAACATCACATGTTCAAAGATTACTAGAGTTAGACTTACGTTTCTCGTTTGGATGAACTGGAGATGAAATATGACAGAATTGAACAACACAGGTTCAAATATTACTAGAGTTAGACTTGAGTTTCTCGTTTGGATTGACAAAAGACAAAATATATCATAATTGAAAAACACATGTTTAAAGATTACTAAAGTTGTGTTTGGATGAACTGATGATGAAATATATCAGAATTAAAAAACACAGGTTCAAATATTACTAGATTTAGATTTAAGTTTCTTGTTTGGATGAACATAAGAAGAAATATGTCAGAATTGAACAACACCGGTTCAAATATTACTAGAGTTATACTTAAGTTTCTCGTTTGGATTAACTAAAGAAGAAATATATCAGAATTGAACAACACAGGTTCAAAGATTACTAGAGTTTGACTTGTGTTTCTCGTTTGGATAATCTGAAGACGAAATATATCAGAATTGAACATCATAGTTTCAAAGATTACTAGAGTTGGACTTAGGTTTCCCGTTGGGATGAACTGAACACGAAATATGACAGAATTGAACAAATGTACATGTTCAAAGATTACTAGAGTTGGACTTAAGTTTCTCGTTTGGATGAATTGAATATGAAATATGTCAGAATTGAACAACACGAGTTCAAAGATTACTAGAGTTAAACTTATGTTTTTCGATTGGATTAACTAAAGAAGAAATATATCAAAATTGGACAACACAGGTTCAAAGACTACTAGAGTTAGACTTGGGTTTCTAATTTGGATTGAATGAAGTCGAAATATCTCAAAATTCAACAACACAGATTCAAAGACTACTAGAGTTAAACTTGAGTTTCTAGTTCGAGTGAACTGAATATGAAATATGACATAATTGAACAACAGAAGTTCAAATATTACAAGAGTTAGACTTGAGTTTATCGTTTGGATTGACTGAAAAGACAAAACATGTCAGAATTGAACAACACAGGTTCAAAGACTACTAGAGTTAGACTTGAGTTTCTCGTTTGGATTGACTGAAGACGAAATATATCAGAATTAAACAACAAAGGTTCAAACATTACTAGAGTTGGATTTAAGTTTCTCATTTGGATGAACTGAAGAAGAAATATATCAGAATTGAACAACATAGGTTCAAAGATTACTAGATTTAGACTTAAGTTTCTCGTTTGGATTCACTGAAGAAGAAATATGACAGAATTGAACAACACAAGTTCAAAGATTACTAGAGTTAGAATTGAGTTTCTCATTTGGAATAACTGAAGACGAAATATATTAGATTTTAACAACACATGGTCAAAGATTACTAGAGTTGGACTTAAGTTTCTCGTTTGAATGAACTGAAGACGAAATATAACAGAATTGAACAACACATGTTCAAAGATTACTAGAGTTGGACTTAAGTTTCTCGTTTGGATGAACTGAAGAGGAAATATGTCAGAATTATACAACATAGGTTCAAAGATTACTAGAGTTAAACTTAAGTTTATCATTTGGATTAATTGAAGTCGAAATATATCAGAATTGAACAACACAGGTTCAAAGACTACTAGAGTTAGACTTGGCTTTCTTGTTTGGATTAACTAAAGATAAAATATATCAGAATTGAGCATCAGTTCAAAGATTACTAGAGCTAAACTTGAGTTTCTAGTTCGGGTGAAATTAATATGAAATATGACATAATTGAACAACATAAGTTCAAAGATTGCTACGGTTAAACTTGAGTTTCTCGTTTGGATTGACTAAAGACGAAATATATCAGAATTGAACAACACATGTTCAAAGATTACTAAAGTTGCGTTTGGATGAACTGCAGACGAAATATATCAGAATTAAAAAACACAGGTTCAAAGATTACTAGAGTTGGACTTAAGTTTCTCGTTTGGATGAACATAAGATGAAATATGACAGAATTGAACAACACAAGTTCAAAGATTAGTAGAGTTAGACTTGAGTTTCTCATTTGGAATGACTGAAGACGAAATATATTAGAGTTGAACAACACATGTTCAAAGATTACTAGAGTTGGACTTAAGTTTCTCGTTTGAATGAACTGAAGACGAAATATAACAGAATTGAACAACACATGTTCAAAGATTACTAGAGTTGGACTTAAGTTTCTCGTTTGGATGAACTGAAGAGGAAATATGTCAGAATTATACAACACAGGTTCAAAGATTACTAGAGTTAAACTTAAGTTTCTCATTTGGATTAATTGAAGTCGAAATATATCAGAATTGAACAACACAGGTTCAAAGACTACTAAAGTTAGACTTGGCTTTCTTGTTTGGATTAACTGAAGATGAAATATATCAGAATTAAATATCACAGGTTCAAAGATTACTAGAGTTAAGATTGAGTTTCTAGTTCGGGTGAACTGAATATGAAATATGACAGAATTGAACAACAGAAGTTCAAATATTACTAGGGTTAAACTTGAGTTTCTCATTTGGATTGACTAAAGACGAAATATATCAGAATTGAACAACACATGTTCAAAGATTACTAAAGTTGCATTTGGATGAACTGAATACGAAATATATCATAATTAAAAAACACCGGTTCAAATATTACTAGAGTTGGACTTAAGTTTCTCGTTTGGATGAACATAAGAAGAAATATGTCAGAATTGAACAACACAGGTTCAAAGATTACTAGAGTTATACTAAAGTTTCTCGTTTGGATTAACTGAAGAAGAAATATATCAGAATTTAACAACACAGGTTCAAAGACTACTAGAGTTTGACTTGGTTTTCTCGTTTGGATAATCTGAAGACCAAATATATCAGAATTGAACATCATAGTTTCAAATATTACTAGAGTTGGACTTAGGTTTCCCGTTGGGATGAACTGATAACGAAATATGACAGAATTGAACAACACATGTAAATGTTCAAAGATTACTAGAGTTGGAGTTAAGTTTCTCGTTTGGATGAATTAAATATGAAATATGTCAAAATTGAACAACACGAGTTCAAAGATTACTAGAGTTAAACTTAAGTTTTTCTCTTGGATTAACTAAAGACGAAATATATCATAATTGAACAACACAGGTTCAAAGACTACTAGAGTTAGACTTGGGTTTCTCATTTGGATTGAATGAAGTCGAAATATCTTAGAATTCAAAAACACAGATTCAAAGATTATTAGAGTTAAACTTGAGTTTCTAGTTCGGGTGAACTGAATATGAAATATGACATAATTGAACAACAGAAGTTCAAAGATTATAAGAGTTAGACTTGAGTTTCTCGTTTGGATTGACTGAAAAGACAAAATATGTCAGAATTGAACAACACAGGTTCAAAGAGTACTAGAGTTAGACTGGAGTTTTTCTTTTGGATTGACTGAATGCGAAATATCTCATAATTGAACAACATAGGTTCAAAGATTACTAGAGTTGGACTTGAGTTTCTCGTTTGGATGAACAGAAGACGAAATATATCATAATTGAACAACAAAGGTTCAAAGATTACTAGAGTTAGACTTGAGTTTCTCGTTTGGATTGACTGAAGAAGAAATATATTATAGTTGAACAACACATGTTCAAAGATTACTAGAGTTGGACTTAAGTTTCTCATTTGGATGAACTGAAGACGAAATATATCAGAATTGAACAACACATGTTCAAAGATTACAAGAGATAGACTTAAGTTTCTCGTTCGGATGAACTGAAGACGAAATATATTAGAATTAAACATCACGGATTCAAAGATTACAAGAGATAGACTTAAGTTTCTCGTTCGGATAAACTGAAGACGAAATATATCAGAATTAAACAACACAGGTTCATAGATTACTAGAGTTATACTTAAGTTTCTCGTTTGGATGAACTGAAGAAGAAATATATCAGAATTTAACAACACAGTTCAAAGATTACTAGAGATAGACTTAAGTTTCTCATTTGGATTAATTGAAGACGAAATATATCGAATTGAACATCACATGTTCAAAGATTACTAGAGTTAGACTTGGCTTTCTTGTTTGGATTAACTAAATAACGAAATATATCAGAATTGAACAACACATGTACATGTTCAAAGATTACTAGAGTTGGAGTTAAGTTTCTCGTTTGGATGAATTGAATATGAAATATGTCAAAATTGAACAACACGAGTTCAAAGATTACTAGAGTTAAACTTAAGTTTTTCTTCTTGGATGAACTAAAGACGAAATATATCATAATTGAACAACACAGGTTCAAAGATTACTAGAGTTAGACTTGGGTTTCTCATTTGGATTGAATGAAGATGAAATATATCGAATTCAAAAATCAAAGGTTCAAAGATTATTAGAGTTAAACTTGAGTTTCTAGTTCGGGTGAACTGAATATGAAATATGACATAATTGAACAACAGAAGGTCAAAGATTGCTAGGGTTAAACTTGAGTTTCTCGTTTGGATTGACTAAAGACGAAATATATCAGAATTGAACAACACATGTTCAAAGATTACTAAAGTTTCGTTTCTTTGGATGAATCAAGATGAAATATATCATAATTGAAAAACACAGGTTCAAATATTACTAGAGTTGGACTTGAGTTTCTCTTTGGATGAACATGAAGATGAAATATATCATAATTGAACAACAAAGTTCAAAGATTACTAGAGTTAGACTTAAAGTTTCTCGTTTGGATTAATCAAGAAGAAATATATTATAGTTGAACAACACATGTTCAAAGATTACTAGAGTTGGACTTAAGTTTCTCATTTGGATGAAATCGAAGACCAAATATATCAGAATTGAACATCACATGTTCAAAGATTACTTGAGTTGGACTTAAGTTTTTCGTTTGGATGAAGATTACGAAGAGTTAAGAAATATATCAGAATTATACAACTCATTGGTTCAAAGATTACTAGAGTTAAACTTAAGTTTCTCATTTGGATAATTGAAGACGAAATATATCAGAATTAAACAACACAGGTTCAAAGACTACTAGAGTTAGACTTGGCTTTCTTGTTTGGATTAACTGAAGATGAAATATATCAGAATTAAATATCAAAGGTTCAAAGATTACTAGAGTTAAGATTGAGTTTCTAGTTCGGGTGAACTGAATATGAAATATGACAGAATTGAACAACAGAAGTTCAAATATTACTAGAGTTAAACTTGAGTTTCTCATTTGGATTGAACTAAAGACGAAATATATCAGAATTGAACAACACATGTTCAAAGATTACTAAGAGTTTCAGTTTTGGATGAACTGAAGACGAAATATATCAGAATTGAACATCACAGGTTCATAGATTACAAGAGATAGACTTAAGTTTCTCGTTTGGATGAACAAAATCAGAAATATATCAGTTTTCAACATCCCAGGTTCATAGATTACAAGAGATATACTTAAGTTTCTCGTTTGGATGAACTGAAGAAGAAATATATCAGAATTAAACATCACGGGTTCATAGATTACTAGATTTAGACTTGAGTTTTCTCATTTGGATAATCTGAAGATGAAATATATCGAATTGAACATCATAGTTTCAAAGATTACTAGAGTTAGACTTGAGTTTCTCGTTGGGATGAACTGATAGACGAAATATACAGAATTGAACACACACATGTTCAAAGATTACTAGAGTTGGAGTTAAGTTTCTCGTTTGGATGAATTGAATATGAAATATGTCAAAATTGAACAACAAGGGTTCAAAGATTACTAGAGTTAAACTTAAGTTTCTCTTTGGATGAACTAAAGAGGAAATATATCATAATTGAACAACACAGGTTCAAAGATTACTAGAGTTAGACTTAAGTTTCTCATTTGGATTGAATGAAGTCGAAATATATCAAAATTCAACAACACATATTCAAAGATTACTAGAGTTAAACTTGAGTTTCTATTAGGATGAACTGAATATGAAATATGATTAGAATTGAACAACAAGTTCAAAGATTATAAGAGTTAGACTTGAGTTTTCGTTTGGATTGATTGAAAAGACAAAATATATCGAATTGAACAACACAGTTCAAAGATTACTAGAGTTAGACTTGAGTTTTTCTTTGGAAATCGAATGCGAAAAATAGATCGGAATTGAACAACATAGGTTCAAAGATTACTAGAGTTAGACTTGAGTTTCTCGTTTGGATTGACTGAAGACGAAATATATTAGAATTGAACAACACAGGTTCAAAGATTACTAGAGTTAGATTTAAGTTTCTCATTTGGATGAATTGAAGACGAAATATATCGAGAATTGAAAAACACAGGTTCAAAGATTACTAGAGTTAGACTTAAGTTTCTTAAGTTTCTGATGTTTGGATTGAACACAAGTTCAATGATGAAATATGATCAGAATTGAACAACACACATGTTCAAAGATTACTAGAGTTAGACTTAAGTTTCTCGTTTGGATTAACTGAAGATGAAATATATTAGAATTGAACAACACATGTTCAAAGATTACTAGAGTTGGACTTAAGTTTCTCGTTTGGATGAACTGAAGATGAAATATATAGAAATTGAACAACAGAGTTCAAAGATTACTAGAGTTAAACTTAAGTTTCTCGTTTGGATGAACTGAAGATCGAAATATATTAGAATTGAACAACATCAAAGACTAGAGTTCAACTTGGCTTTCTTGTTTGGATTACTAAAGATGAAATATAGTTAAACTTAAGTTTTGAGTTTGGATGAATTGAAGATATGAAATATATAGAATTGAAAAACAGAAGGTTCAAAGATTACTAGAGTTTGACTTAAGTTTCTAAAGAGATAATTGGATGAACAACATGTTCAAATATTACTAAATGCCTTTGGAAATATATCGGAATTGAAAAACACAAGTTCAAAGATTACTAGAGTTAGACTTGAGTTTCTAGTTCGGATGAACAAGATGAAATATGAAATATAACAACAAGAGTTCAAAGAACAAGTTAGACACATGTTCAAATATTACTAGAGTTGGACTTAAGTTTCAAAGATTTGGATGAACTTAAGATTGGATGAAATATAGTTGAAGAATTGAACAACACATGTTCAAAGATTACTAGAGTTGGACTTAAGTTTCTCGTTTGGATGAACTGAAGAGGAAATATGTCAGAATTATACAACACAGGTTCAAAGATTACTAGAGTTAAACTTAAGTTTCTCATTTGGATTAATTGAAGTCGAAATATATTAGAATTGAACAACACAGGTTCAAAGACTACTAGAGTTAGACTTGGCTTTCTTGTTTGGATTAATTAAAGATGAAATATATCATAATTGAACATCACGGGTTCAAAGATTACTAGAGTTAAACTTGAGTTTCTAGTTCGGGTGAACTGAATATGAAATATGATAGAATTGAACAACAGAAGGTCAAAGATTGCTAGGGTTAAACTTGATTTTCTCGTTTGGATTGACTAAAGACGAAATATATCAGAATTGAACAACACATGTTCAAATATTACTAAAGTTGCGTTTGGATGAACTGATGACAAAATATATCAGAATTAAAAAACACAGGTTCAAAGATTACTAGAGTTTGACTTAAGTTTCTCGTTTGGATGAACAGAAGATTAAATATGACAGAATTGAATAACACAAGTTCAAAGATTACTAGAGTTAGACTTGAGTTTCTCGTTTGGATTGACTGAAGACGAAATATATTAGAGTTGAACAACACATGTTCAAATATTACTAGAGTTGGACTTAAGTTTCTCGTTTGGATGAACTGAAGACGAAATATAACAGAATTGAACAACACATGTTCAAAGATTACTAGAGTTGGACTTAAGTTTCTCGTTTGGATGAATCAAGAGGAAATATGTCGAATTATACAACACAGGTTCAAAGATTACTAGAGTTAAACTTAAGTTTCTCATTTGGATTAATTAAAGTCGAAATATATCATAATTGAACAACACAAGTTCAAAGACAACTAGAGTTAGACTTGGCTTTCTTGTTTGGATTAACTGAAGACGAAATATATCAGAATTCAACATCACATGTTCAAATATTACTTGAGTTAAACTTGAGTTTCTAGTTTGGATTCACTGAAAAGACAAAATATGACAGAATTGAACAACAGAAGTTCAAAGATTGCAAGAGTTAGACTTGAGTTTCTCGTTTGGATTGACTGAAAAGACAAAATATGTCAGAATTGAACAACACAGGTTCAAAGAGTACTAGAGTTAGAATGGAATTTCTCGTTTGGATTGACTGAATGCGAAATTTCTTAGAATTGAACAACATAGGTTCAAAGACTATTAGAGTTGACTTGAGTTTCTCGTTTGGATTGACTGAAGAAGAAATATATTAGAATTGAACAACACAGGTTATAACATTACTAGAGTTGGATTTAAGATTCTCGTTTGGATGAACTGAAGACGAAATATATTAGAATTGAACAACATAGGTTCAAAGATTACTAGATTTAGACTTAAGTTTCTCGTTTGGATTCACTGAAGATGAAATATATTAGAATTGAACAACACAAGTTCAAAGATTACTAGAGTTAGACATGAGTTTCTCGTTTGGATTGACTGGAAAACGAAATATATTAGAGTTAAACAACACATGTTCAAAGATTACTAGAGTTGGACTTAAGTTTCTCGTTTGGATGAACTGAAGACGAAATATAACAGAGTTGAACAACACATGCTCAAAGATTACTAGAGTTGGACTTAAGTTTCTCGTTTGGATGAACTGAAGAGAAAATATGTCAGAATTATACAACACAGGTTCTAAGATTACTAGAGTTAAACTTAAATTTCTTATTTGGATTAATTGAAGTCGAAATATATCAGAATTGAACAACACAGGTTCAAAGACTACTAGAGTTAGTTTTAGATTTCTTGTTTGGATTAACTGAAGTCAAAATATATCAGAATTGAACATCACAGATTCAAAGATTACTAGAGTTGAACTTAAGTTTCTAGTTCGGGTGAACTGAGTATGAAATATGACATAATTGAACAACAAAAGTTCAAAGATTACAAGAGTTAGACTTGAGTTTCTCGTTTGGATTGACTGAAAAGACAAAATATGTCAGAATTGAACAACACAGGTTCAAAGAGTACTAGAGTTGGACTTAAGTTTCGCGTTTGGATTGACTGATCGCATAATATCTCAGAATTGAACAACATAGGTTCAAAGATTACTAGTGTTAGACTTGAGTTTGTCGTTTGGATTGACTGAAAACAAAATATATCAGAATTAAACATCAGAGATTCAAAGATTACTAGAGTTAGACTTGAGTTTTTCGTTTGGATTGACTGAAAAGACAAAATATGTAATAATTGAACAACATAGGTTCAAAGAGTACTAGAGTTAGACTGGAGTTTCTCGTTTGGATTGACTGAAAATACAAAATATGTAAGAATTGAACAACACAGGTTCAAAGAGTACTAGATTTAGATTGGAGTTTCATGTTTGAATTGACTAAACGCGAAATATCTCAAAATTAAACAACATTGGTTCAAAGACTACTAGAGTTAGACTTGAATTTCTTGTTTGGATTGACTGAAGACGAAATATATCAGAATTGAACAACACAGGTTCAAACATAACTAAAGTTGGATTTAAAATTCTTGTTTGGATGAAATGAAGACGAAATATATCAGAATTGAACAACATAGGTTCAAATATTACTAGATTTAGATGTAAGTTTCTCGTTTGGATTCACTGAAGATGAAATAATACAGAATTGAACAACACAAGTTCAAAGTTTACTAGAGTTAGACTTGAGTTTCTCGTTTGGATTTATTAGAGACGAAATATATTAAAGTTGAACAATACATGTTCAAAGATTACTAGAGTTGGACTTAAGTTTCTCGTTTGGATGAAATGAAGACGAAATATAATAGAGTTGAACAACACATGCTCAAAGATTACTAGAGTTGGGCTTAAGTTTCTAGGTTGGACGAACTGAAGAGGAAATATGTCAGAATTATACAACACAGGTTCTAAGATTACTAGAGTTAAACTTAAATTTCTCATTTGGATTAATTGAAGTCGAAATATATCTGAATTGAACAACACAGGTTCAAAGAATACTAGAGTTAGACTTGGATTTCTTGTTTGGATTAACTGAAGACGAAATATATCAGAATTGAACATCACAGGTTCAAAGATTACTAGAGTTAAACTTGAGTTTATAGTTCGCGTGAACTGAATATGAAATATGACGGAATTGAACAACAAAAGTTCAAAGATTACAAGAGTTAGACTTGAATTTCTCGTTTGGATTGACTAAAAAGACAAAACATGTCAAAATTGAACAACACAGGTTCAAAGAGTACTAGAGTTAGACTGGAGTTTCTCGTTTGGATTGATTGAACGCGAAATATCTCAGAATTGAACAACATAGGTTCAAAGACTACTAGAGTTAGACTTGAATTTCTCGTTTGGATTGACTGGAGACGAAATATATCAGAATTGAACAACACAAGTTCAAACTTTACTTGAGTTGTATTTAAGTTTCTCGTTTGGATGAACTGAAGACGAAATATATCATAATTGAACAACACATGTTCAAAGACTACTAGATTTAGACGTAAGTTTGTCGTTTGGATTCACTGAAGATGAAATATGACAGAATTGAACAACACAAGTTCAAAGTTTACTAGAGTTAGACTTGAGTTTCTCGTTTGGATTGACTGGAGACGAAATATCTCAGAATTGAACAACATAGGTTCAAAGACTACTAGAGTTAGACTTGAGTTTCTAGTTTGGATTGACTAGAGACGAAATATATCAGAATTGAACAACACAGGTTCATACTTTACTAGAGTTAAACTTAAATTTCTCATTTGGATTAATTGAAGTTGAAATATATCAGAATTGAACAACACAGGTTCAAAGACTACTAGATTTAGACGTAAGTTTCTCGTTTGGATTCACTGAAGATGAAATATGACAGAATTGAACAACACAAGTTCAAAGTTTACTAGAGTTAGACTTGAGTTTCTTGTTTGGATTGACTGAAGACGAAATATATTAGAGTTAAACAACACAAGTTCAAAGATTACTAGAGTTGGACTTAAGTTTCTCGTTTGGATGAACTGAAGACGAAATATAACAGAGTTGAAAAACACATGCTCAAAGATTACTATAGTTGGACTTAAGTTTCTCATTTGGATGAACTGAAGAGGAAATATGTCAGAATTATACAACACAGGTTCTAAGATTACTAGAGTTAAACTTAAATTTCTCATTTAGATTAATTAAAGTCGAAATATATCAGAATTGAACAACCTAGGTTCAAAGACTACTAGAGTTAGACTTGTCTTTCTTGTTTGGATTAACTGAAGACGAAATATATCAGAATTGAACATCACAGGTTCAAAGATTACTAGAGTTAAACTTGAGTTTCTAGTTCCGGTGAACTGAATATGAAATATGACAGAATTGAACAACAGAAGTTCAAAGATTACAAGAGTTAGACTTGAGTTTCTCGTTTGGATTGACTGAAAAGACAAAATATGTCAGAATTGAACAACACGGGTTCAAAGAGTACTAGAGTTAGACTAGAGTTTCTCGTTTGGATTAACTGAACGAGAAATATCTTAGAATTGAACAACATAGGTTCAAAGACTACTAGAGTTAGACTTGAGTTTTTCGTTTGGATTGACTGGAGACGAAATATATATCAGAATTCAACAACACAGATTCAAACTTTACTTGAGTTGGATTTAAGTTTCTCGTTTGGATGAACTGAAGAAGAAATATATTAGAATTGAACAATATAAGTTCAAGGATTACTAGATTTAGACTTAAGTTTCTCGTTTGGATTCACTGAAGATGAAATATGACAGAATTGAACAACACAAGTTCAAAGATTACTAGAGTTAGACTTGAGTTTCTCGTTTGGATTGACTGAAGACAAAATATATTAGTGTTGAACAACACATGTTCAAAAATTACTAGAGTTGGAATTAAGTTTCTCGTTTGGATGAACTGAAGACGAAATATAACAGAATTAAACAACACATGTTTAAAGATTACTAGAGTTAGACTTAAGTTTCTCGTTTTGATGAACTGAAGAGGAAATATATCAGAAAATATACAACACAGGTTCAAAGAGTACTAGAGTTAGACTTGAGTTTCTCGTTTGGATTGACCGAAGGAGAAATATCTCAGAATTGAACATCATAGGTTCAAAGACTACTAGAGTTAGACTTGAGTTTCTCGTTTGGATTGACTGAACGCGAAATATCTCTGAATTGAACAACATAGGTTCAAAGATTACTAGATTTAGACGTAAGTTTCTCGTTTGGATTCACTGAAGATGAAATATGACAGAATTGAACAACACAAGTTCAAAGTTTACTAGAGTTAGACTTGAGTTTCTAGTTTGGATTGATTGAAGACGAAATATATTAGAGTTGAACAACACATGTTCAAAGATTACTAGAGTTGGACTTAAGTTTCTCGTTTGGATGAACTGAAGACGTAATATAACAGAGTTGAACAACACATGCTCAAAGATTACTAGAGTTGGGCTTAAGTTTCTCGTTTGGACGAACTGAAGAGGAAGTATGTCAGAATTATACAACACATGTTCTAAGATTACTAGAGTTAAACTTAAATTTCTCATTTGGATTAATTGAAGTCGAAATATATCCGAATTGAACAACACAGGTTCAAAGACTACTAGAGTTAGACTTGGATTTCTTGTTTGGATTAACTGAAGACGAAATATATCAGAATTGAACATCACAGGTTCAAAGATTACTAGAGTTAAACTTGAGTTTCTCTTTTGGATTGACTGGAGACGAAATACATCAGATTTGAACAACACAGGTTCAAACATTACTTGAGTTGTATTTGACTGAAGACGAAATATATTAGTGTTGAACAACACATGTTCAAAGATTACTATAGTTGGACTTAAGTTTCTCGTTTGGATGAACTTAAGACGAAATATAACAGAATTGAACAACACATGTTCAAAGATTACTAGAGTTAGACTTAAGTTTCTCATTTGGATGAACTGAAGAGGAAATATGTCATAATTATACAACACAGGTTCAAAGAGTACTAGAGTTAGACTGGAGTTTCTCGTTTTGATTGACTGAACGCGAAATATCTTAGAATTGAACAACATAGGTTCAAAGACTACTAGAGTTAGACTTTAGTTTCTCGTTTGGATTGACTGGAGACGAAATATATCAGAATTGAACAACACAGGTTCAAACTTTACTAGAGTTAAACTTAAATTTCTCATTTGGACTAATTGAAGTCGAAATATATCAGAATTCAACAACAAAGGTTCAAATATTACTAGAGTTAGACTTAAGTTTCTCGTTTGGATTGACTGAAAAGACAAAACATGTCAGAATTGAACAACACATGTTCAAAGAGTACTAGTGTTAGACTGGAGTTTCTCGTTTGGATTGACTGAACGTGAAATATCTCAGAATTGAACAACATAGGTTCAAAGACTACTAGAGTTATACTTGAGTTTCTCGTTTGGATTGACTGAAGACGAAATATATCATAATTGAACAACACAGGTTCAAAGACTACTAGAGTTAGAATTAAGTTTCTCGTTTGGATGAACTGAAGAGGAAATATGTCAGAATTATACAACACAGGTTCAAAGAGTACTAGAGTTAGACTGGAGATTCTTGTTTGGATTGACTAAACGCGAAATATCTCAGAATTGAACAACATAGGTTCAAATACTACTAGAGTTAGACTTGAGTTTCTCCTTTGGATTGACTGGAGATGAAATATATCAGAATTGAACAACAAAGGTTCAAACTTTACTAGAGTTAAACCTAAATTTCTCATTTGGATTAATTGAAGTCGAAATATATCAGAATTGAACAACACAAGTTCAAAGACTACTAGATTTACAAAAATTGGGGTACTTCCTCTATCTCTGAAAATGCAATTTCTCAAACTCCACACCTATACAGAATAAAAACCTTAGATTCAGATTCGATCGTTATGTTAAGAAATCACAATAAATTGGAGGATTAGGAGATATATTAAAGAAGTTACCGAATAAATTTCACCATCGATGATGATCTAATTTCGAAACCCTAAACTTGGACATTCAAAATGAACTCCAAAAATCAAATTTGTCCATGAAATCTGAAAGAAAACACAATAACTGCTGTTAAAACAGATGAACCAACGTACCGAAGAAGAAACTCGAAAGTTTAGGGTGAAATTTTTCTTGATTTGGATCAAAATGGCGATATCCTACCTAGGCTTTTAGTTTTTCTCGTGGGGTTTTCCGCAGAAAGAAAAGGAGAGGAGGGAGAAAGAAAAATGAGAATGAAGTTTTATGGACCGAACTTTTTCGAATAAAATGTTTGACTGAGAGGTCACTTGGGCCCGATTAAAAGATAATTGGACAATTTTGTGGTCATCACTCTCAGATGACTATTTAAATATATCCATTTTGTAATGGCGAGAGTACGACGGATTACCTATTATTGACGAGGATACAATCGAATCACCTGAAGGCGATGATGATGAGGATGTTAACGAAGTTTAAATTGCACATACAAATATACATGTTGCGGTATTCGGGGATTTGGCTAGTGAACCTAAAAATGTCAGAAAGAGGGAGAATGGTGGTAAGCTTTGCGCCCTTGATAGCAGTATGAGATATGTGGTAGAAATGGGACCGAGTTGTTTCTTGTGCACCAGAAAGGTAAATTTTAATGTTTTGACCGAGGCTTTTGGTTTTGTACATGGTGGTTTTGGATTAGTCTTGGATTGTCGAAGTTGTAAGCTAGTATCCAAAGTGAGCCATAAATTTCACCGAAGTTTTAGTATGCTACATGGTCATATCATCATTTCACCAATTGAATGTCTACTTAATTATTTATACTAGTACGTAACTTGTGCTACGCACTGGGTATGATGGGCACCCGTCCCACTTTGGGTCCCAATTAACAAAGTGATTTTAAAATACATGTGCAACATCTTTTGGTTAATCAATTTCTGCAACTTAAGTAAAGAAACAAAGTGATTTTACCCAAAATCCTAGAAATAGCTACCAGTTTGGACATATCATGTTTGGGAAACCCTTGAAGGAACACTGTCTTTAATTTTTCAGAGAGATTTTATAACATGTTTCTGCTGCTGCTGGAAGAACATGAAGAACATAAGACCCTTCGAGACAGTCGTTCATGCTACAGCTTCAGCAACACAAGCAACTGCGTCGCATAGATACAGTTACATCAACAGTAACCTTTTATCGTTCTCTGCAACAGTGTTTTGCAACAATTATAAACATTGCAAACACCCGGTTTTAACCATTTTCTCTATATTTCATCCTTGTAAACACCTATTTAAGCAATGAAAAATTCCTTTGAGTGTGTTTTCACAATGCGGAGCTAGAACCCATCACTGGGACAACGGAGGAAGCAACTTTTCATGATTGTGGTAAATGAATTAATTCTTTATATGACTTTTTGCATAGATTTAATTGCTTTATGATTTCTATTAATTATTTATTATTTTTTCTGATGTCGCATGCTTGGTTTTAATTACTTTTGATGCGTCATGCTTACGACTTACATATAATGTTTTATGAAATCTATTTTTGGCAAAGAATTAGAGTCACAACTTCTTTTGTTTGAGCTATATTGTATATAGTTAATGACTGAACCACAAGAATATGAAAAGTAGTGAAATCCTGCGTCCTAGTATCTCTTCATCCCGTGACAATATTTTGTATATATATTTTTCTATTATTTTAGTTTATTAAATCCTAAAATCCATCTCATCAAGTCCGAGTGAACGGCAACCTTTTCTTATCACTTTCTACAACATTATTGATTCACATCAGGGATTTCTTGGTAAACATGTGTTGACAAGTATACCACAGATCTGGATACACTACCGGTCGGACTTTGTTGCTCCATCAATGCCTACGACGAGCAATGCCATCCCTTCCAGTAGTGGAAGAGCTTTCAGTTGCTTCCTTGATTCCCTCATTATTTCCCTTAATTTCTTATCCTTGTCGGAAGCATAAAAATCGACAAAAGCGTTCCCAATCCTCTCTCCTCAAACCTGCTGATCTATTGTGCTTTCTCGCAGCAATAGTATCAAACTTATCACACCACAGTCTTAGTTTGTTCTTTCTGTTATTCCATGATTTATTTTCCATCTTTAAAACCTTGACCTTGATGATGTCAGGTATCCTATACTCACTCTTAAGGGTCCTCCAAATTTCTTCCTTAAATTCCGGAGGGACGATCCTCCAATCCTCATGATGTGGTGACATAACATTCTTAGTTATCACCCTAATTCTAGAAGCATATGGCTTAGAAATATATTCTACTGGTTGTCCCAAGGAATTGAAAGGAGTTTCTGGAAGTTGGTCATCTACATAAAACAAAACAAAACAAAACAAATTAGATGTCAATTAATCATATAAATTAATCTGAAAAACAAAGTTATATATAATACCGTTGTTCATGCTTTCCTCGGTATCACCAGGATAATTATCCACCTGATGAAAGGCCTCATGCCACCCATGTTCCTCAGGTTGATTCCCAGTACCTTGGCTTGGAGAATGGTCACCATCCGATGAAGACATATGTCGACTCCCTACAGTTGGACTTCCAGCTGTATTTGCACCATCAGTTGACGGAGAGCCTCGTGAATTGAGAAAACCCCTTGGCCAGTTAGCTTCATTTGATCCAGGAGTAGTACTTGGTTACTAGTGGAAACAGGCTATCAGAGACACAACGAAACTACACACTGGTTGTTGCGATTTAACAACATTTGGAAAGTGTCGTTATGTTAGGACTTTTGTTAACTTACACAATGATACTTCATAATTACTCGTTTGACTAAAGTCAAAGTAACGTTGATGTTGAATTATACAACGACATGTACATGTATAATGTTTTTGTGGAACTTTCAATGGTTAGGATTTAGTCTTGTTATATGATCAGATGAAAAAAGCAGACCTCGTTAATACCAATGCTTGTGCAGCTTTCTCTTACTTCAATTATTTCATCTCTCACCAAAACACCACTGCAAAGAAAAATACCTCTTTCTCCTCACCACTTACCAAGTTACCATCATCACTCAACTCTTTCTCAGAAGTTAAGTGAGCTGATGACTCTAAACTTGATAATTAAACAACCCTGATCTATCGATCTTTCACTTGTGATTTTTCAGATATAAAAACCCGAGCCATTTCTCCTCATTTACCTACTTTTTGCAAGATATTATTCTTTCTGTAATTTGAACTGATTTCAATTCGATGTAATTGAATCTGTTTTTCGCCGAGGAGAATCTTTTGGTATTTGATCCATTCGTTTGTATTTTTGTCTTCTGATAATGTTGAAGTAAAAAAATAATTTGAATTTGGATAAATAGGGTTGGATTTTCTTCTGAAAAATTAGTTATTTTGATTTTATTATGTAACTTTCCAAACCCTAACTAATTTTGTTTTGATTTTAGTTTCAGACACCCCAAATTTCAGATATTGCATATGTTTAGGTACACTAATAACTGGTTATTTGTGGTTTTTGATTTCAGACATCTCTCAGCTTCAATCTCAATCCTTCTCTCAGTTCAATCACCATTATATGATTTCGAATCTGTGTTTCTGGGAATCTAATAACTTGTTTGTGATTTTGTTGCAGGTAAGGTTTACGGATCTTTAGCTCGTGATGGAAAGGTTAGAGGGAAAACTCTAGCTAAACTAGACAAGAAAACCAGCCTAGAGGTAGAGCTCACTAGATGAATCTAATAACTGTCGGTGAGATTTCTTCTCTGTACCATTGATTTTTAAGTTTTGTTGATGAGAATCATATCTTTGAGGATCTTTTGTGTGTATACTGCTCGTTCTAATGTGAATCTAGATTTTGTGGAATTGGGTGTTGTGAATGTTAACTTAGTCGGATCTTGTATATTACTGTAAAGTGTAACACTGATTCAGTGAGGAAAACAAGGGTTGTAGTTGTAAATGGTACATGAATTTTTATTTTACAAAGGGATTTTTTGGTAGAGTATCATGAATGGTTATTTGAACAATTGGGAATTTTTTAGATTGTGGTTAGGTTATTTTCAATAATATTGCTTGGGACCATGTATCATGTGTTACAACCAATTTAGAGGTTGCATATATAGTTTTTTTTAGAACTTGTTATTGTACTGAAATTATGGATATGATAATATAGGATCTTGTTTCTCTATTAAAAAACACTACAGTTTCAGAGGACAAAACCTAAAAACCAAACTAATTAATTTTGAAGTTTGAAAAACAGGTCCAGACGATGGTATATGCCTATCTCCATTGCTTTATCTCAATTCTTTGTTCATTCTTTCGATTCTGTAAACCCTTAGACTATAGATAAGAATACTTTGGATTGATAGGAAATCTGTTAGTTCTTATTTCAATCTACGCAACTGTTTTTAGTTTTTTGTGTTTTTTTTATGCTAAATCTGGTTAGGGTATATGATCGTTTATGGTATCTAGTTACATTTTGGTTTCTGGGGTTGTTAAGAAAATATTGTGAATAATTATTTTTAGTGAAGTATACATATATACATAGCCCATCATTATTATGATTCACACAACTAGGGAAACGATTACTTATGCCCTGTTATGAAGCACAATGCTCGATCAGTGCTCTATTCAGTAATGCTTGGACCCTTGGTCTTTCTCCTCATACTGACCAAGACCTCATTACTATCTTATTTGAAAAAAATACAAAGAGTACTCTCCTAAGAAGGCCAATGGTGGTGCAAGAACCCAACACTTTTTTAGTAATGGTGGACAACACTCTCATGCAGGGGCGGAGCTAGCTTAGTGCAAAGGTGTGCATTTGCACCCCCTACCCAGCTAGCTCCAAAGCCTAATTTAAGCCCATTTTTTTTAAAAAACTATAATCACAAGCCTAATTTTGCTTGTTTGCACCCCCTAAAATAATTTGTATGCCCCAAATCAAATTTTTGCACCCCCTAATTAGAAATTTTGGCTCCGCCCCTGCTCTCATGGTACATTTCATCTTTTTGCTCCCACTAACTATAATTATATTGTAACGCACTAGTGAACTTCAAAAAGTGAAGAAGGCTGACTATTATTGATTTTTACTGTGCAGGCTTGGAACAATGGAACAATGTATGCAACCAAACACAGAGTAATGGTGAAAGGAGAAAAGGATAGTTATATGGATACTCTTATTGATCCTCTGCTATTTCTATTTTAGGGACAATTTATACCTTGATTCTGCACTCGATACCTTTGCCGGTACTGGAGCATGCAAGTGACAACGCAACATAAATTCATGCTTGAGAGTAATTTGCGCTTTCATTGCATATTTAAAGGTTTCGTTCTCAATATATTTTTTACATGAGTTTTATTTCTTAATAATTAGTTTTCTAATGATTCATATATAGTTCACACGGAAATGATTACTAATCACTAATGTCTAATCTCCAAGTGGGTACTTCATTGACCAACTATTTATTCGGTTGACTAACATCTGACTTGGTTAAATATTTCCACGTTGATGTCAGTTTCTTTACTCGTAAGATTGATTGTAATATCTAGCCATTGGTTGCTTTTGCAGTTCGGAGGCTTTCATTTGAGGAATCTTATTACTGATTTCAGGTTTTTAAGGCTCTGCCAACCTCTGAAAGGGCATTTGGATTGTATCCAAAGATGCATTTCATTAGACATATCGACTCAATGCTACGACATCCTCCAAACGCAAAATGTTGTTGGAGTATTGGATTTTTATAGTAAGTGTTCTACCCTTATCCGTGCACTAGAGAAAAGAAAGATCCTCGGGTGTTAAATGAATTTTTTATTTCTTTTCTTAGTTGCTAACTAAAATGAAAATTGTACTGCTAGTAAATAGTTTATTAATGTAAGGAAAGTCACTAACCAAACAACATTCACAAGCATCAACAATAAGCCGAAGTCATAGAATTTATTGCTTTACTAGTACTAGATATTATATCTTTATGTTTTTCATTTGAGAAAATAAATTTCAATATATGCTAATGTCATGTCAATTTCTTAATCTGATTGTTCCAATTATTTTTGAGAGGCCAGCATCCAAAGTTCATTTTTCATATTATATTCTGTGACCGTGAGATCATAGTGATGCATCCAGTTTGGTGTTTGCATTTACATCCTAACCGCACAGTATTCAAGGAAGTTAGACTGAACCTGATAGTGCGTATAAAAAATGTTGTTTTAAACCATATGAGTTGCAAGTTTCTTAAAATTTTGAGCCACTTTTTTTATGAGGATATTGTGAGTAACCACAATGTTATGTTATGTTTTGTGTACATACTGCATTATTATATTCTCTATCAGTTAATACTTTTTTTTTCTTGTATGTGCAGGCTGGTGTTGTGAAGTTGGATACTTCGTTGTCGTTGATGACTTAGAGCTCGAGTGAGTACATTGTTTTTGGTTTCATAATTGTTTTATGAAGTGGGTGTTGTTCTCTTTTATATTTATCTGCTTGAAATGACCATTTGGTTTGATTTGTTGCAACTAATTATCATTGAGACAATGAAGTGGGTGTTGCTCTCTTTCCAACTGATAGTAATTTCCTCAGGTCCTGTAAGAATGTTGAATTGGGATTCAAGACTGCCCCAGAACCTGTTGAAGATCTTTGATAACCCTTGAATACTTAAAAGTGTTAGTTTCGTATACAATCTTTAATTCTTGTTTCTCTGAATTGTGTAAAGTTATGCAATGTGGGTGTCTTGTGTATATGCTTGCTATGTTCGCTAATACCAAATAGTTTCTATTGCAGGAAAATCATAGTGGGAGAAGAAACTTGGACATTGTGGTTTTCATTGTAGTTATCTTATGGTACCCTTTTCCAGCCAACGACTGAAAATTTGAATTACTACAATTCTGAATCCAGAAATGCTACTTAAAATGTATGAATTCATTATAATTGAATACTTTATTTTTTGTTATTTTGAATCCAAGTATAAATTCAGTTATGAAGTGTTATGAGTTCAGTCATGAATTGGTATAACAGTGAACTTTTATTTGAATTTATAAATCCAGGTCTGATTTTAGTGTAATTTGAGTTTATTTTAGCTCGAATCAGAATTATAAATCAGCTCAGTCAGCAATCTGATTTGTATTTTTTTTATATTAAAAATTAAATCTGACGTAAGCTAGTTGTCGTACCTAGAGACAGCTAGAAAGTATCGTAAGTCAAATTTATTCCGAGTCAACTTGAAAGTGTCGTTCCAGAATAAGACACTGAATCTAAGGCACTTTCAGGGGCACTTCAAAAGTGTCGTATAACAACTTAATACGACACTTTTCAACTATCTTAAAATATATTTTTTCCACTAGCTAGTACTAGTAGACCTAGTGCTTCCATACCGGAATCGGATACTATCTCCAACACGAAGTATTACCATATTTGTCTACAAAAAATCACATTGAAATATTAACAAACTCACTTCAAACAAAGTTATTACTCAGATAAGTAAAAGTTGAAGAGAGCCATCACCGAGAAAGAGAACTTTAAGCAATAAATTGTAAAACCTATTTAAATGCGAACATTAAGTTGCAGCAACTGAATCCATTACAATTACATAACATCCATAAAGCGCAGAGAAAGCACAATAATGGTGTCATTAAGCATAGCAAACCATTTCATCAAAACAAGAGATTACAATATTGTCTGCATTCACCACAACTAAAAGCATGTTCTCCATATTAGTTGGTCATACACTGAATAAAACACCCATCAATAATCATATCTAACATTAAAAAAAAGGTCATGCCTTGAATATATGCCATAACACTTTAACTATTAGTGTTGCATCCTTCACAAGTCATCAAATAGTGAAACTTGACACGAAAAGGTGATATCTCAACCCTAACAATGTCACCCTTAACAGATGCATAACACAAGTGCCAGTCGACGAATCTAACCTAGTCTAGAAACTCATTTGTTTTAAATAAAATTTAGAAATGAAATTCACTTGAATATACCAATTATGGAAAAAGAACAAAAGGATGATTGTAATGCTCAAACTTGAATAACCTATTCACCCATCACATAAAACATAAGAAACCAACTAATACTGTAAATCGAAAGGAAGAACAAATAAAAATATATGGGTAACAGCCATAAAACATGATTATGTTCAACAACACAAAACCTAAAACATGATACACATAACTAACCCTAATACATGGTGATCCACATACTAGATTTAAACCCATAAACCAACAATTATCACCCAAATCAATAAAATATGCTATACCTGATAAAAATCTGAACTGCAACTTAAGCTGTTGAGATGTACGTGAAATCAACCAACAACAATAATTAGTAAACCCCCATGACCAAAATCGACCAGTAAAAGAAAAATAAAAATTCAATCCAAAACCCAAACTGTCCCTGTTGAAGAACTACAACTAGAGCTATTGGGATTTACATGAAATCCACCAATAAAACAGTTATTGTTATACCCCATGAAAAAAATCGACCAGTAAAAGAAGGAAAAGAAAACTTCAATAAAAAAACACAACTTTTTAAGTACCTGATGATTTTGAGAATTAAACCTAACTGTTGCGCAATTGAGGGCTGTAACAGGTTAATCTTAGTAAGATTTTGTGATACAAAGGCTTAATTAGTTTTAATGGTGGAGTTTTGGGAGAGGAGGAGAAATTTTGATGGTGTATGGTTTTTTTCTCTGCAAATGAACTATTGGAGAGAGAGGGAAGATATGAAGGAGATAAATACCATCGTTAATAACGAGGTAGAGTTAGGAATTGGAGGGAACCGAGTGAGACTTCCCTCCTTAGAAAATATCACTGAATTATCTAGGTGGAGAAGTCTCGGTGTGGGTTAGTGAATTAAGATATAAATATAATTAAAAAATTTAATTGAACAACCGTTTTTAAGGCTCCGGGATATGCTACGGAAAATTACCATATCCGAGACGGTCTTGATTAGTCAACAAGCCATTGACCGACAATGAGGGTCGGGGATGTGGGTCAGGAAAAACCCATTTTCCACTAGTGTCCAACAAGAAGTATTTTTTACAAACATTATCACATTTAAGTGACTTTCTACTTAGGTTTTCCTTAGAATCTTTAAGGATATATTCGCAAGATAAATACCTTCGTAAATCCTTTTATATTTCTTGTTTTCTCGACAGAGAGGAGTCAGAATAGGTGTGACATGAGAAGTTGTTATCTTCTTCTTTTTCAACGAATTCCAAAGCTTAACGTACTCTGAGACTTCCTCATCAACATCTCTATCAATATCTGAATCACCTTCATCAGAAAGTTCATCTAATTGTTCTTCTAAGCGTGTTTCTCAATCAACGGTTTCTATATCAAGAAAATGTTTAGATATTGAATTAGATGTGACAGTTCTCTCAGGTGAATCCAAGCTTTTTGAAAATCATGTGGTATTTTCTGAACTGGTTCGTTATTAGAGATAGACTCGTCCATAATAACCATATTTCTTTAGACACAAACTTATCATGAGGTCTTAGCGTGTCGTCATGCTCTGGTACCAATTGAAAAAGCGGGGGTATAACAACCACACCCAATAATTCGTTCGACAATCTCTATGGTCTAACTCCAATTTTATTCTGAGATCACCAGCTTATAAAGCGAGCTCCACCAAGAAAGATATCAAAGAGTTATATTTTGTTTTCTCAAATCAATCAGAAAATCAAACAGATATAAATTTATGAGCCTGATTGATAAGAGCAATAACTTGGATGATACCAAAGACCGATTCCCAAGTTCCAATCAATTTATATCCAACAAATAAGGTTGGTTTACCAATAGATTGAACTACGCACAACCTATGATATTTCGACTATATAATAATATATATATATATAATGCAGAAAAGAAAAAAAACAGACACCAGAAGTTTTGTTAACGAGGAAACCGCAAATCCATAAAAACCCCAGGACCTAGTCCATATTTGAACACCACACTGTATTAAGTCACTACAGACACTAGCCTACTAGAAGTTAACTTCGGAATGGAATTTAGTTGAGACCTAACCAAGTCTCACAATGATCAAGGTACATTCGCGTTCCTTACGTATCTGAATTCCAACAGAACTCTATGCACTGGATTCCTTTAGCTAATCTCAGCCACAACTAAAAGTTACTACGACCCAAAGTGGAAGACTTATAAACAAATCTGTCTCCCATAGATATGTCTATTCTGATAGATAAATATGTCTTCCACAAAAATACCTATGAAGTTTTTGTTCTGTCCTTTAATAAATCAAGGTGAACAGGAACCAATTGATAATCCGGTATTTTATTCCTGAAGAACAACCTAGAAATATCAATCACCTCATAATAACTCAACCATATGGCTGTACAAGAAGTTATTTTGGAATCACAAAGAATGAGACTAAGAGCTTTGTGATTACGTTTTATATCTTACTTATCAGAGATAAATCTCTTGAAAATCTTATAGAAGATAATACTCAATAAGATAGAACAAGTAAGATCAAAATGCGAAACTACAAAGAAAATAGTTGGGCCTGGTTTCACGAATCTCAAATGAAGTCTTCAAGTCGTTAACCTATAATGGTTTTGAAAAAACCTAAGTTAAAGGATAATCGACTCTAGTCGCAACTAGGACATAGGAAAGTGTCGGGATTAGATTTTCTAGTATTTAGAGTTCTCCCTTACATAGTCTTTCAAATAATGGTTTTCTTTCAATCAAAGATAAGATAGCTTAGTAAAAAAGCATTAAATATTCATTGTTAGATGAAAACTTGATTTAAGAGTTTTCTTAAAACCAAAGCAATATCTCTCGACCATTAGATGGTATTAGCTTGTTACACACAAATGAAATATACCTTCTTTTAGATAACCGTACCTAAACGTGTATATTGATTTGGCTCAACAATAGTTAACCGAAGTTAGCCATATGAACACATTTGTCTTAACCACATCCATATAATACTTCTAGATTAAATATGATGATCAATCAATAATGAAAGATAATCAAATGAATCTAATTGTGTTACTCATAGAGTTGTTCAATTGTATATATCTCATAGAAGTATATAAGAAACTATTGAAGAAAAATCGGATTGATTCATGAGAACCAATTCATGAACATTAAGCCACGGTTTGCAAAGATTGCATTCCTTAATTCATAAATGTATTTTTTTTTCATGAGTATGAAAACATACTTAACTAATTTTATAACTTTAACCACTAAGTTTGCAAACGGGTACGCAAACTATAGTTCCAGACTTTGGTCTTGTCTATCAGTTTGCAAATCTGTATGCACACTGCCGTCCGGGACCTTAACTTAGGTAGAACCGTTCTCATACTGGTATTAAAACTTGATTCTCGGACTTTAACAGTTAAAATTGTTTGCATACTGGTATGCAAATAAGGTTTCCGGACCTGAATCGTACCACAATTGTTTGCATACTGGTACGCATACTGTGTTGTATCCAAACAAAGGTTAATTGTTCCAAAATCCCATTTTAATAATTGAAACATCCTTGGAAGACGACAATGGATGTCTCACACATATCATTAGCTTATAAGTAATTTTCAAGTGACCGAATGATCAATATGAAACACTCTGAGTCGACATCAAATGATTGTCTCACCAAATCATGTAAGATGTTTCAAGGCGATTTTCACATGATCATCTTTTGACTTATTATTTAGTTTCTAACAAATAAATTGTTTCCAACTAAACTCTTCAACATTAATATATAATGATGAACGTAGCTAAATCAAAAAGATTCCAACACATATTTTGAGAAATAGATATCCGAGATAAACTCGGCTCGAAATATCAAATGTGTATAATATAAAATTTTATATAGTTATACGACTTAGTTTCATTAGAAGATAGAATAGAATAGACTTCTGAGTGATAGATAAGTTTTAGTCTCCACATACCTTTTGTTGATGAAGTTCCCCCAAGATCTCATCAGTAGATCTTCGTGTTCAATTGATGAACTTCGTGAAGTCTAAATCTCAACTACACATTCTATACTAATCCGAGACATAGCTATAAGTAGACTAAAAATCAAGACTTATAGTTTTGATCACATAAACTTGACAAACAAGCTTGAGATAGAAACGCTTGCGAGTTCGACCGAGCAGTTCTCTAAGAGGGGGTTCTACACATGACTCTCATTGTTGAGATTTTTAAGCCACTTCTTCTACAAAAGAATATGCTTGATCATCAGTTTTATCCAAGAACCCACCATTACATAATAAATCAACCATGACTTTGGTCGGGTATTCTAACCCGTCATAAAGAATTTGCACTAGTTTATTTTTCTCAAACCCATGATAGGGACACTGCGGTAAGAGATATTGAATCTTTCTAAAAACCAATAAAGAGATTCCTATTTTTGTTGCATACTGGCACTAATTTCCTTCCTAATAGATGTAGTTTTACGTTTTGGGCAAAACTTATGGAAGACAGCAAAAGTAAGTTCATTCCATGCGGTTATGGACTCTGATGGTAAATTATGCATCCATGACTTTGATTTATCTCTCAAGGGAAAGTGAAACAATCTAAGTTTTAAAACTTCATCACTAAGGTATTCGATCCTAACTGTGTCGTGAATTTCCTCAAAGTACTTTACATGAAAGTATGGGTTCTCATCATCTTATCGTAAGAATACATGGATCATATGAATAGAACCATGTTTCAACTCATAATTAGCCGTAGTGGCAGGTAACCTTATGCATGATGGTCGTTTGGACCTAGTTAGGTACATGTACGTAGTGTCTCACAGTTGCCATTGCTGGCACATTCAGAGTACTATGGGTACTTTCCTTACTAAAATTAGGGATCTCTAAATCAGAGCCTTCAAGATCCTTGTTTCTTAAAATATAACTACCAGGGTTTCTCACTAATAAAACGACCTAGAGCGTCTCTTTTACGCATACATGAATCCAACAAAAATCTTTTCACATGAAAATGTTGGGGTTCACTACTTTAGGTAAGTGTGGGTTACCACAACAATATATACCTACAGTCAAAGACTGGTCAAAGGAACGAGGCTGAGGCTTGTGGTGTTTTGGATGATAATGCCCAAAGGGTTCACCGTACTATCAACCATTGCCAGACGATGAAATTGGTGTATGCACATGTTTTTTTTTTTACAATAATAAATAAAATAAACAAACAAACAACAACAAAAAAAAACAAGTTCAAAAGAAAATACGGTAACTAGTAAACAAAATAAAATTTCATAAAAATAAAATCTTCAGTTTTCTCCTTTTCGGAAAACAAGTCCAACTTTCCACCTTTAGCTTTAAGCTAATCCTGCACATCATAAACAAAAAAAAATACCAAAGTAAAATCTAGAAAATAATAAAACAAAAATAAACCTTAATATGAGTCCGTATCGGTAGCGCCAAAAGCTGGCGTAGTTTTTATAATGGTAAATAAAGATTCGATTATCATACTTGTAAAGATTTTGACTTTAAACTAAAATTCTAAAACTAGATAAATAAAACTCAAATGAAAGTTGACATCAAGATGTTAAAAAAGACACTGAAACTTGGGATTCCATCATTAATCAATAAAATGATTCAATCTAATTAATACTCGTGCAATTCTTTACGTTTGAAGCGATTCTAATATGTTGCAAAACTAGGTTTTCAAAGATACAATTATAAATCGAGAACATCACCAGCCCTAGGCTAAGCATTCTCCATCAAAAGAAATCACAATTGCTTAATAAAAATCCTTAAATCAATTTTCGGTCAAGGTAAATAATCATAAAAGAAATTACAAAATTAATTAAAATAGATATACCACTTTTCTTGAAAAAATGACTTCATCCGTCGCCTCATCAGGCCAATTTTGGTGATTATGACACTATTGAACATTTCCATGTTCATGAATCCTAGTCCTCCTAGTTCCATTGGACTGCAAATAGAGTCCTAAGCTTTTATGTAGTATCTCGTGATATTACAACATCCTTCCCCAAAATCTCTTCACATTTTGTTCTGATCCTGACAGGTTTTCTTGGGAAGCTTTAAGAAGTTTATTTGACAAATACTTGAAGTAGATGTGACATTTCCAATATGAGTAATTCTCCATGTTGGTGCTATGGCACTATTTTTTCGTCCACATAATTTATGCTTCAGCTTCTCAACACAATACTTGGAAGATTTAATTTTTATTTTGTTGGTGAAGAGAGGGGACCCCGGATATATGTCATTTGTATATAATGTTGATTCCTATATCCTCATCAATATCTTTGCTAAAGAAAATCCCACATTTTTTGAAGTGAATGAGTTTACCAGAAGCATTTCTAAAGATCATACATATATCTGCCAGACTTTTGCATTTAGTCATGTTATCTTTGCGGAAGAATCCTATTATATGAGCTCCAAACATTTGGTTTTGAGGGATCACAAGATGACAATATCAGACCATCTAATAGCAATTAACAAAGTCCCTTATAAGACTAATTTTATTAATGTCAAGATTTCCCTCAATTGATTAGTGCTAAAAACTGGAATCACTAGTTTAATCTAATTTAACTTATTCATGCAATCAAAAGCAAAAAAGATAAATATGGGGTTTTTCAATTCTTTCCCAATCGAAGTCATTATGGCTGGGTTAATCGTCATATTGAAGAAAAAAAAAGTGAAATACGAGGAGATGGTGGGGAAGAGTAAGAGGCACATTTTTTTTTGGTTTAGATTCATTTATTTATTTTGATATTAATAAGATTTTAGTTAGGTAATTAGGTTAGTTGTCAAAGGGTATTTTTGCATTTTTGTTACAAATTAGGTCCCCTTGTCCACTTTTAGAACATTTGAATCCATAGGAGCCCTCAAAACTAAATATTTGGAGTTCCTATAATAAAATTCTTGCGAAATACCAAACAGTTGTTAACAAAAATGAGGTGACTTACAGGTGGTTCCATCCATAGTTTAATGCCTACAAAATGTTTGTACACTTGCTTGCATCAGAGTTATTGAGAAGGCTTCTATATAGAAAAGAAAAAAATATACCTGGATATAGGGTCCTCTTGTCTTAGACCTCCAGAGGATTTGAAGGATTCTCTTGGAACATCATTCACCCAAACTAACCAACAGGGACGCCCCTGAGATTTTGTTGCCCCAAAGCGGAAGTAAAATTGTTGCCCCATTTATCAGCTCTTAAAGCATGACCAACTTCACCTCTTTTCTTATAGAGAAGATTATATTAATGAATAGGTGGTAATTACAGCTAATTATGTTTCACATATTGTATATGTAACATAGTCTCCTGGTTGATAGTTGATTCTGATAATTGAATTGGGGTTCAAAACTATTTGCCCTAAAAATGCAATATAGTAATACTAACTGAAATCAAAAGATTAGATTCAAATTATCCATAAAATATAAATGAAAATATATGATCTTATGATTGAATTGAGGGGTTAATTTTTACTTACCGTGGGGAAGATGGCTCAAGTGGAAGTGGGTGCAAGGTACAAAACTAAAACCATAAGAAGAGGAAGAGTCGTGCTGTCATGCCAGCGTACGCGTGTGATAGGCTTAAAAAGATACCTACTTCTATGTATAAACTGCAAGTGCACAGTGTCGACAAGCAACACAGGGAAAGCAAAGGTCGAACCACAGAGACTTGGAGAGTGTAGAAGATGATTCTAAATCCTTACTAAGAACTGATTCAGAGAGTAACTAAAAGGGGTTTGATTTTGTCGATACGAAGAGATATTGGCAAAGACTTAAACATAAAGTAATTTGAATTAAAATATTCAATTAAATCAAGGTGTAAATACTAAGAATATGGATACTAGGGTATTCAAATCCACCACTAACCTATGATATGCATTCAACTTGTAATATTATTCTTGTCCTTACAGCAGATTCAAGTCTACCGTATATCTAAGGTGTTTCTCCAATGGATAATTTAATCACAACTAAAGTATTTCTCCAAAGCTTTAATTGTCTAATTAAAGCACAACTAATCTGAGGATCAATATTTGGTTAAGCATGAGTTGCAGCACAATCAACATAGAGATATTCTAACTACAATGGATACATGGCATACATTGTGAGAGCAAGATGTTGACAAACTTGGATTAAATTATATCTTCAAATAATTCTAAACTTTCAGGAACAATATACAAGATATGAATACATAACAATAAGTTACGGCTTCATTCAAACCCTAGCAAATGAAATTATAACATGAACAACATTACAACAAAACTGAAATTAAGAAAATAACATGAACAAGCTATTCTTGGATGATTTTTCAACACAACAACCCTCTCTATTTATACACAAAAATTCACTCAACACTTGGATTCAAATTTTGGCACTCATTAATTAAACAAAACATGTTTTCTTTAATTGATGGATGAAATGGAATACAATGGGGGTGAGGTGGATGCTTTGGAAAGAATCCAATAGGGGTGAGGTGGATGTTTTAGAAAGAATCCAATGGGGGTGAGGTGGAAACGGATTTGGGTCTTGGGTCTTGGATCTTGGATAGTTTAATCCCATGTATTGTAAACAGGTTGCCACTGATGCGCGAGCGGGTTGCAACGCTTCCAACTTTCTGCTCTTTTGTCTTCTCAATTCTTCCAAGCTTTATTTAGTACTTAAAAACACAAAATTAATTAATACAAATATTTATTCTTGAAAATGGTAAAAATGCAGAATTTGGGATAATATATGACTTTGAAGCGCGAAAGATGAGTTAAGTGCCAATGAAAAGGTGTATGAAGATGCAATATTTGGCACTCATCAAATACCCCCAAACCTGAATTTTACTTTTCCTCAAGTGAAACAGAAATTAAGAAATCCTAACTATACCACTGTCGCTGGTCTCTCGAATGAATTTAGCGTATGCACTAAGACTTTAAACCCCTAGGTGTCCCTAGTGGACGAGTTGTAGTCTCGTGAGGGCCTACCAAAGATGTACCCACAAAACCTTCTCCAATTTCAGAGTATCCATAGAAATGTCTTCGTCTTCGGTCTTCAACTGTAGATGATGAACTTCGGAATTTCGTAGAACCTTGATAAATTCTAATTTTTTTTTAGAGACCCGCTACATAGCTGATCATAGAAAAACAACAACAACAAAATTGTAAAAGACTACAAAAGACCCGCTACACAGCTGGTCATAGAAAACACCCTACAAAAGACCCGCTACATAGCTGGTCATATGCAAATACTCCCCAAACCCAAATCTAACATTGTCCTCAATGTGTCAAAAGATAACAGAAACAACAACAAAACAAGAGAACAAAACAGATTCAAAGGAAAGAGATTACCAGATGCCAAACCAGAGACAGTAGAGTATGTCCAAAGCAACTAGCAGGGAAGATATCTGTTGTATATACAGGGGTGAATTTTTTTTCCAGTCCACATAGATCGGATCATCAAGATCAGTTGTTTCAATTTCAAGTGGAATTGGTTCAAGGAACGGCTTCAGTCTCTGCCCATTGACCTTGAAGACATTCTTGGTTGCTACGTCTTCTAGTTCTACAACCCATGGGGGAAATTGTTCGCACCAAGAACGGGAATGTCCATCTAGAACGTAATTTTCCTGGAAAAAGGTTCAATCGTGAGTTCTACAATAAAACTTTCTGGCCGGGCGTGAATGACTTGCGCAAAATGTGTTTGTCATGGAACACCTTCATTCTATACTTGTACACCTTGGCACTATCATAAGAATCATTCCTAAGTTCTTCCAACTTATTGAGTTGGAGTTTCCGTTGTGTACCCGACTTATCAAGAGAAAGGTTAAGCTTTTTAATGGCCCAATATGCACGATGTTCAAGTTCAACAGGTAAATGGAAAGGTTTCCCATACACAAGTCGGTAAGGGGACATGCCAATAGGGGTTTTATATGCTGTTCTATAGGCCCATAGAGCATCATTCAATCTTAAAGACCAATCTTTTCTAGACGGGTTAACCGTCTTTTCTAGAATGTGCTTAATCTCCCTATTTGAAACATCTACCTGTCCACTGGTTTGTGGATGATATGGGGTTGCGACTTTATGAGTTATGCCATACTTGCAAACTAAAGACTCAAAAGGATTATTGCAGAAATGTGAACCACCGTCACTGATTATAGCTCTAGGGGTGCCAAAACGAGAAAATATGTTTTCCTTTAAGAATGAAAGGACCACCTTGTGGTCATTAGTTTTGGTTGCAATTGCTTCTACCCACTTAGAAACATAATCAACAGCAACAAGAATGTACAACTTTCCTTCAAAGTTAGGAAATGGGCCCATGAAATCCATACCCCACACATCAAATAACTCAACAATCAAAATGGGTTGTATGGGCATCATGTTTCGTTTTGATATACTTTCCAATTTTTGGCACCGGTCACAAGAAATACAGAATGCATGGCTATCCTTAAACAATGTTGGCCAGTAAAAACCACTCTGCAAGATCTTTGCAGCAGTTTTCTTTGCACTAAAGTGGCCTCCACATTCTTGATCATGACAAAAAGAGATGACATCCCTTTGTTCAGAATTGGGGACACATTTCCTAATGATTTGGTCAGGGCAATATTTGAATAGATATGGGTCATCCCATAGGAAATGTTTCACTTCGGCTAAGAATTTAGACCGGTCTTGTTTCGACCAATGTAGTGGCATCCTACCTATAGCAAGGTAGTTCACGATGTCGGCAAACCATGGCATTTCAGAAACCAGCATCAGTTTCTCATCAGGGAAGGATTCCCTAATAAGAGTGGATTCATCAGCAGACTCGACATTTAATCTAGATAAGTGATCCGCAACAACATTTTCTGACCTTTTCTTGTCTCGAATTTCGAGGTTGAACTCTTGCAACAAGAGTATCCATCGAATCAGTCGAGCCTTAGCATCTTTTTTAGATAAAAGATATCTCAATGCGGCATGGTCAGAATATATGATGATTTTTGATCCTATCAAATAAGATCTAAACTTATCTAATGCAAACACAACAACTAGCATCTCTTTTTCGGTTGTTGAGTAATTCATTTGAGCCTCATTCAGTGTCTTACTAGCATAGTAGATCACATAGGGGTGTTTGTCAACTCGCTAACCTAAGACAGCTCCAACAGCAAAATCATATGCATCACACATGATTTCAAAAGGTAATTTCCAATCAGGAGGTCGGACTATAGGGGCTGAAGTTAGAAGAGTTTTGAGCTCCTCCCAAGCATGCACACAAGCATCATCAAACAAAAATGCAACATCTTTACTGAGTAGATTACACAGTGGCCTTGAGATCTTACTGAAATCTTTAATGAATCTACGGTAAAAACCAGCATGGCCTAAAAATGATCTAACCTCCCTCACAGAGCGAGGTTGCGGCAAGTTTTGAATAAGGTCGACTTTGGCTTTGTCTACTTCAATGCCTTTTTCAGATATGATATGTCCTAGAACTATGCCCGAGTTCACCATAAAATGACATTTCTCCCAATTTAAAACCAAATCTTTCTCTTTACATCTAATCAGCACGCGAGTGAGATGGTTCAAAAATTCATCAAAGGATGATCCAAACACAGAGAAATCATCCATAAAGATCTCAAGGAAATTATCTATCATGTCAGAAAAAATGCTCATCATACAACGTTGAAATGTAGCGGGTGCGTTGCACAACCCAAAGGGCATATGACGATAGGCAAACATTCCAAAATGACATGTAAATGTAGTCTTTTCCTGATCTTCGGGTGAAATATGAATCTGGTTGTAACCAGAAAAACCATCCAAGAAACAATAGAATCTACGTCCAGACAATCGTTCAAGCATTTGATGTATGAATGGAAGAGGGAAGTGATCTTTCCTTGTAACTGCATTCAACTTCCTATAATCAATGCAAACTCGCCACCCTGTGGTTACTCGAGTAGTGATTAACTTATCTTTATTGTTTTGAACTACAATAACTCCGACTTTTTAAGACAACTTTGAATGGGTCTAACCCATTTGCTATACGAGATTGGGTATATGATACCCGCATCAAGAAGCTTTATAATCTCACTCTTAACAACCTCTTTCATGTTAGGATTGAGTCGCCTTTGCATCTCCCTAGATGGTTTAACATTGTCCTCAAGGTTTATTTGATGCATGCACTCAGTGGGACTTATGCCTTTAAGGTCCGAGATGGTCCATCCTAAGGCTTCTTTATGCTCCTTAAGTACTTCTAAAAGTTTACTTTCCTGTTCTGTGTCTAAGGAAGATGAAATGATTACAGGCAAAGTATTAGAAGGTCCCAAAAATGCATATTTAAGAGTATCAGGCAATGGTTTCAGTTCGAGCTTTGGTTTCTCAACAAGAGAGGGAACAGACTTGGATTCCAAGAGTGGAAGTGGTTCCACTCTAGCTTTCCACTTAGACGTGTCCATAAGTGGTGTTGATTCAAGCAAAGTATTCACTTCACTTATGTATTCATCATCAAACAGATCCAGGTTAAAATTATTCAAACAAGCATCCAAAGGGTCGACAGACATGCTATTAAACAACGAATCCTGAATCAAACTTTCAATCATGTTGATTTCATGCACATCATTATCATCATCAAGATCTAAATGTTGTTGGCTAGTATTGAAAACATTCAACTCCATAGTCATATTACCAAATAAAAACTTCAGCACTCCATTACGGCAGTTAATGATTGCATTGGACGTCGCTAAGAAGGGACGTCCCAAAATGACAGGAATGTGACTGTCAGGGTTTTGCACAGGTTGAGTATATAAACCGATGAAGTCCACAGGAAAATAAAACTTGTCAACCTTAATCAAAACATCTTCTACCACACCTCGTGGAACTTTGACGGATCTGTCTGCCAGTTGTAGAGTTATAGGTGTTGCCTTCAACTCTCCAAGACCTAACTGCACATATACTGAATATGGTAGTAAATTCAAACTTGCCCCTAAGTCTAGCAACGCCTTCTTAACCGTCTAGTCACTTATTTTGCATGTGATAGTTGGACTACCTAGGTCTTTAAACTTAGGTAGTGTGTTGCTTTGAATGATTGCACTCACCTTCTCAGTGAGAAAAGCTCGCTTATGCACATGAAGCTTTCGCTTTTGTGTGCCTGAGATCTTAAGGAATTTAGCAAAGCAGGGACTTTCTTGATTGCATCAAGAAATTGGATGTTGATGTTAACTCGTTTGAACATTTACAAAATGTCGTTGTACTGTATAATCTCTTTTTGCTGCACCAATCTTTGTGGGAATGGAGAAACATGTACATGAGATGGTGTAGAGACATTAGAATTATGGGAATTCTTAGAGTTATTACTATGTTCAGATTCTTTTTCTACAATGGGTGTTTTCTGTGGGATTTTATGCACTGGTGAGTTTGATGTAGACTCACTCGTCTTTGGTCCACCTACACTGTTTTCAACAATTTTACCACTACGAAGAGTGGTGACAACATTTACTTGATTATGGGAGGCCTCATTTCGAGTTGAATTTTCTGCCTGATATACAGTTTTTGGATTTTGTATGGGCTGGCTAGGAAGTTTTCCTTTATCTCTCTCATTCAAAGTCTCACAGATTTGGCCCATTTTAAGCTCTATACTTGCGAAACGTTGGTCGGTTGTCTTTTGAAGTTGTACCAAATTTTGGGTCAACAAACTGAAACTTTCTTCGAAGCTAGGATTCTTCTCAGCAGGGTACTGCACATGTGGTTTCACTTGGTGGTTTATAGGATAAGGGTATCCTTGGTTATTATTTGATGTTCCCCCTTGGACGGGCCCTTTAGACCATGAAAAGTTAGGGTGATTTCTCCACCCTGGGTTGTAGGTCTGAGAATATGGGTTGTTCTCTTGCCTTTGGTACAAAACATTGGCTTGCTCGGTTTTAGACTCTTGAAATGCATGGAGGTCTGGACAAGTGTCCACTAGATGGTCTGAACTATGGCATGCGGCACAAGTGGCCATTTCAATTTGATTACGGAGAGTAGGGATATTAGGTTTTTCATTATTTTCTAGTTCTATCTTTTCTATTCTCCTGGCCAAGGATGCCATCTTTGCACTTCCTTCGAAGTCAGAGTCAATTCTATTAACATTAGATGCAGGTGTAGTCCTATTTGGTTCATGGAGGGATTCCCACTGCTGAGTCTTTTCAGCGACTTCGATTAAGAAAGTCCAAGACTCATCAGCAGTTTTTTCAATAAATTGACCATTGCACATGTACTCAACTGTAGTTCGGTTCTTGACATCTAAGCATTCATACAAAATTCGCACAAGTCTCCATTTTTCAAAACCATGGTGAGGACATTGGAGAAATAATTCATTAAACCTCTCCAAATATTTAGCTAGAGTTTCCCCATCTAATTGCACAAAACCATTTAGACTTTGACGAATAGTCGTAGTCTTATGATTGGGGAAAAACTTTCTGAAAAACTCTTTAGTAAGTTCATCCCATCAATTAATTGACTGTGGTTGCAAATCACACATCCAAGACTTTGCTTTGTCTATCAAAGAAAAAGGAAAAAGTCTCAGTTTGAGGACCTCATCCGTCATTTGGTTGATACGAAGAGTCCCACAAATTTCCTCGAACTCTCTCACATGGTGGTAGGGATTTTCAGCTTCAACCCCTTTAAATTTAGGCAACATATTGAGGATACTCTCCTTTAGCTCAAATTGTCCAACAACAGATGGTAAGACAATGCACGAGGACTGGCTTGTCCTCGTTGGGTACATGTAGTCCTTTAGACTACGGACTGGTTCTCCCATTGTTTCGGATGGGTTTGGACTATCTGCCTTTAACTATGTATTTCAATTAACTCTTCTTGACTGATTCTAACTAGTCGGTGTGTATGGTCTCTAAAGGACACAATCATAGCCTAGCTAGCACATCAAGCATGTTAACCATTCATCTAGAATGGAAGTTCTATGCAATCACAAACAAGGATGACTCCACCATAGTAAACCTATTGATTTCTAGCAAAAAAAAAGCATGATGGTTCCACTTAGATTGTTTCCTAGACCAGCTTCTAATCCTTCGAAATGGAATTCGTTATAGTCTGAGCAAACTCCTATGGAATCAATCCGAGTTTAAGTAAATTGAATAGAGGCGAGGGAAGCTGCTATAGCTTTGATACCCAAGGACTCACCGTATTACAAGGCGGCGCAGTCACGCATTCAATTTACAGAAACCGTTATGAACTTCGAAGTATGCTTAAAGAGTAACCAATATTTTTCGAACGACTTTCTTACTAAGCTCGTTACCCTATAGGTCTTGTTCTATTTCAAATTTTAAAGCTTAGGTTTGCGTAGGTATCATTTTCCTAAGGCGGGAAATAAGATAACGGTTATGAAATCCGAAACCTTATCTTGTATGGCCAGTCCTTGCCCTTTACTAGGAAATTAAAACAGCCATATTCAAATCCTCAACATATATGCAACCGAAGGAATACAGTAACTCGCTAACAGGGGATTCACGAGTGTTTCGACAAGCTTACCTCCCGTTCCAGATGGGGGATGAACCATTGTTGTCGACTCGGGCCACGACTCCTATGTCATGAAAGAACTCGAGGGGCCGAGGTGATATTGTAATCACCGTCCTTCTCTGCAAACAGTTTGATATTTAATACTACCCTTCCGTAGGGTTTAAAAATGAAAATAAAAATAGAATGTCCAAGTCCAAAGTCCAAAAAAATAAAGTGCAAAAGAAAAAGAAAATTACAAGAGTAGAGGAATCCTAATACAAACTAAAAAAAAATAAACTCTCTTTTTTTTTTTTAAATAAAAACTTCTTTCGCTTCCTTTCCTTCGCATTTACAACAGCTACTCAGGAACCTTTTGAGCTCAAAAGAGGTAGTTAGGGTTTCGAACTTTTAACGCAAAAGCAAAAATTAATAAAATATCAATATTAATTGTAAAATTGAATGTGAATAGTTATTATGCTACAATGATTATGAACAGTGACAGGAGACAAAAACTTGAACAACACCGCTACCGAGTCCCCGGAAACGGCGCCAAAAACTTGATAGGCTTAAAAAGATACCTACTTCTATGTATAAACTGCAAGTGCACAGTGTCGACAAGCAACAAAGGGCAAGCACAGGTCGAACCACAGAGACTTGGATAGTGTAGAAGATGATTCTAAATCCTTACTAAGAACTGATTCAGAGAGTAACTAAAAGGGGTTTGATTTTGTCGATACGACGAGATATTGGAAAAGACTTAAACATAAAGTAATTTGAATTAAAATATGCAATTAAATCAAGGTGTAAATACTAAGAATATGGATACTAGGGTATTCAAATCCACCACTAACCTGATATGATTCAATGTAATATTATTCTTGTCCTTAACAGATTCAAGTCTCTAGTATATCTAAGGTGTTTCTCCAATGGATAATTTAATCACAACTAAAGTATTTCTCCAAAGCATTAACTGTCTAATTAAAGCACAACTAATCTGAGGATCAATATTTGGTTGAGCATGAGTTGCAGCACAATCAACATAGAGATATTCTAACTACAATGGATACATGGCATACATTGTGAGAGCAAGATGTTGACCAACTTGGATTAAATTATATCTTCAAATAATTCTAAACTTTCAGGAACAATATACAAGATATGAATACATAACAATAAGTTACGGCTTCATTTAAACCCTAGCAAATGAAATTAGAACATGAACAACATTACAACAAAACTGAAATTAAGAAACTAACATGAACAAGCTATTCTTGGATGATTTTTCAACACAACAACCCTCTCTATTTATACACAAAAATTCACTCAACACTTGGATTCGAATTTTGGCACTCATTAATTAAGCAAAACATGTTTTCTTTAATTGATGGATGAAATGGAATACAATGGGGGTGAGGTGGATGTTTTGGAAAGAATCCAATGGGGGTGAGGTGGATGTTTTGGAAAGAATCCAATGGGGGTGAGGTGGATGTTTTGGAAAAAATCCAATGGGGATGAGGTGGAAACGGATTTGGGTCTTGGGTCTTGGATCTTGGATAGTTTAATCCCATGTATTGTAAACAAGGTTTCCAGCGATCTTGCGAGCGGGTTGCAACGCTTCCAACTTTCTGCTCTTTTGTCTTCTCAATTCTTCCAAGCTTTATTTAGTACTTAAAAACACAAAATTAATTAATACAAATATTTATTCTTGAAAATGGTAAAAATGCATAATTTGGGATAATATATGACTTTGAAGCGCGAAAGATGAGTTAAGTGCCAATGAAAAGGTGTATGAATATGCAATATTTGGCACTCATCAGCGTGACAGCAAAAATAAGAACACACTTGATATCCATATGATCCTCCATTATGGAGATCAACATAAACAGATCCGGATTTAATGCTATTATGTTATTTTCAGTATCTATTTTTTCTTTCAAGCACGTCAAAATTATGAATTATTTAAAGAAAAATCCCTATCAGGATTTATGCAGAGAAACAACTTATGAATTAAAGGATCAATATCAACTCCATAAATCAAAATTCTCTAGTATGTTGTATTGGACTAAATCGCAATCATGATGACATACAAACTAAAGAATAAGCCAATCAATCAAACTGAAGAAGAGAAAGGGAGACAGTCCTTAGATCCTAGTATGTATGCCTATCCGCGGTTAAGTTCCCTAACTAATCTAATTAAACAAATGAACTTCATTCTTAATCATGATCATCAGATAGCTAATTAAACAAAAATGTATAGGGGCAGTGGCTCCCACAAATCCAAACAATACTGGTTATCATATATGGCAATGAAGTCGATGATCGTCGATACTTACAATACAGGCCAACTCCATCATCATCTTCACTTCAGTTAATGAGTTGTTTGATTACCAAAAAGAATAAAAATATAAAGAGTATTTGTTTAGGTACAGAGGTATAGAGAAAAATTATGTGAAACATCAATTTGTATGATTCTTTTAAGTTCTTTTACCTGGGTTCGAGTAAAAGAGATTAGGGCTGCACAAGGTACGGGACGGTACGGGTTTTTGACTAACTCAGTACCTGTACCTTCTTATGGCCGGTACCTGTACTTTTTACCTATACTTGTACCCATGCATTACGGGACGGGATGGTACCTGTACCTGTTTAACTCGGGAACGGGACGGAACGGTACCGGTTCTTTACCTACAACATACTCATCTTATTGGTGAGTTAATTGGTAGATATTTGACTAGGAACACAAGCTAACACACAACCCATTCATTCTGAGATTTTAAGATGAGGCCGTTAGACAGCCGACTGACAGAGAGAATTTTCTCGAATGTTGCGAGTATCCTTCTTCACATGGTACCATTAAGGTATTCTACTTGGGAAGGTAGACTGACCGATTTCTGGTTACCAATGTAAAGACTTAAAGTTGATGTGATAATGTTAAATCTCTACCAAAGCATTAATGGCAATCTCAGTTTCTACAGAGATAATCGAATGGCCAATGCATATTCATGAATCATAATCTTTAAATTCTGTATGCACGGACTCCACGAAGTCAAAAAAAATAAAAATCTGTTCTTGTTCTCAGGGTACACCGCTGACGGAATACACACTCCGCCTTATTGGTTCGGATGTTGAGCACTACATCAGAAAGTTGTTGTATGACGGGGAGATCAAATTATAGTCTTTCACAAGATTACCCTTTCACAAGATCACCTGCTTTGGGAATTGGGCTTCATCTTCATCTTCATGAATAGATCCTCGGTACTAAGGTACGGGACGGGACGGGAATAATCTAGAACCGTTACTTGTACCTACTCTAGGCACGGTACCAGCTTTTGGTACTTGTACCTGTCCAGGCTGCTTACGGTTCCGGAACGGTACTGGGACGGTACCTGCGGTTCCGGTACGGTTCCATGGGACGGGACGGTTCCTGTGCAGCCCTAAAAGAGATGATACAAAAATTTACCGAGGACTAAATAATAGTAAATTAGATAGGCTTTTAAGGAAAAAAAGTATACTGAAAAAGACACAATAGCATTAAATACGGATCCATATGTGTTAATCCCAATAATTACAGATCATGTGTCTATTAAGTGCGTTCTCATTTTTCCTGTCACGCGGATGCTCGCGTAACAGCACGACTCGAAGAGGAAAGGGTCCGAGAGAGAAAAAATGGTTTCTCAAATATATCCGGAAATGTTTATATATTTATAGTTCATAATTTATTATATTCCCATATATCTCTTAGGATAATGTCCTTTTCTTAATTGTAATCATGATTTAATCTTTTTGTTTTAATTTTCCAACAAAAACACCCTTGGACGAAACAATAATTTTTAGGTCCCTTCATTGACCTTCTCTCAGGGCCGGTAATGCTAACCAAGTTAGTGGTAGTGATGCATCATTAGATCTTTCTTATCTTATAAAAAAAAATGACTCATTGTTAGTCTTATCAAAAAAAAATGACGCATTATTAGATCTTTTTTACATCGTTTCTCATTAAATCCTATTTCATCATGATAACAAAAACACAGTTCCTCCTATGTAATAGTGACTGAAAGTCAACAACATATATGAACAATGTAGGCAAAATCACATTCGACTTCAAGCTTTTTAATTCCCAACTGAATGACAATTTGTAACCGAATACCTAACAACCCTAACTCAATCGTGTTACTTCCATTATGATAAATATGCTTAGCAAAACCAGTCACAAAAGGTCCATCATCTCTCGTAACCAATGTAGTTAATCACGGATTTCAATTTGTCTCGATCGAGACCAAAATACTAGTATAACTTTGTAGCTTGGAGATCTCGGCTTCAAATTTTATACCTATAATTTTCATACCGAACATTTTACGCAAATTTCTTCCATTAAGATACAATCAGATGCACAGTACAACATCTTTTGGTGCAAAACAAGATATTCATCACACCAATGCACCAATAAAGGGATAAAGACACACAAGTAGAAATTAATGTTTAGTCCCATATTTATTGGGTTTTATACGCTCTAGTCCAACCCTCTGAGGCCTACTACCGGTTAGTCCTAATTTACAATATTATGGACGGGTTATTCCTTTATTGAACGATTTAGCCCAAAACAGACATTTTCGACGAAAAAACTACCCATCAACTTTTCATGAATTAGCTTAGGATCATTTCTTCGATCCTCAGTCGATAAACGTCTTCATTTCCTAACTTCTCATTCCCGATAAACTTATGTCTCTGCCTCTTCCGGTCTGTTAAAGGAGACGGTGGAGTTTATTAGCGGAGCTACCAGCAATCATCGGAGGTATTGAAAACTCACAATCATTTTGAAATTTTAAAAAGTTTCCGAATTTGTTTTTAGAATTTGAAAACTCACAAACTTTGATTTCATCCCAAATTTATTTTCTGATTGGTAACCAATATTTTGATCTTTAATTTTGGGATGATTCTCATCATTTTGAGTTGCAGATCATGAAAAAATTTCTTTTCAGAATTTTTTTAAGGCTCTTAATTGAATTTCGATGTATCTTTTTTCCTTAGTTTCAATCTAAATAAAATATAGTTTTGGATCCGTAATCAGCATAACTTGGTTCTATTACCCATGTAATTTTTTCAAAAATGATTTAGATTGGATTTTCGACCTGATATTAACCTTCAAGAAAGTGTCACTGTCAACTACTTATTAATTATTGAGTGTAAATTTTGAACACATATTATATATATGAGTTTCTAACAACTCTCTGCAATTAGGCTAAGCAATGAACCAGACCACTCCAATCGCAAAAACCGTAATTGCTACTGTTAATAAAAGCATCAGAATGGAGCATAAGTGTATTAACACTAGTAATTATGGCATTGTTCTTCTATAAGAGTATCAATTTGATGTTGTTTTGGTTAAAGAAAGAAAATTATATTTACTATTGGATCCAAATGAATTTGTTAGGTGTTGTACTCTGTTGTTAATAGTCATCTCTGCTCTCCCAATTAAGCTACAATAGCCACCCCCTATTGGCTTTTTGTTATTTTTTTTTCTTGTTTTTGTTCCTTTCAAATGGAGATTTTTCTCGATTGTTAGAATATGATTGAATCCCTACACAAACTAGAACAACATTAAAGGGATACAAAACCTCTATTTCATCCCCTATTATAAATGATTGGTGTCTGTAATTAATTTTTTCTGTTCTTGTTCATTACTTAGGCATAGTAATCTAAGACGATCACTCCACCAATCATTTAGAGGAAGAAATGGTAACAATCGGAGAGTAGGAGGATGAGATAGAGTTTCTAATAATAATCATAATACTCATAGAGAGGTAAATGTTTTTTTCTCATTTTCTTTATAATGTTTGATAAATTTTCATATTGGGATGTCCTTTATTATGCCATATTTGTTTTTGTTTGTTAATCTTAGATATGAGTTTTTCACTTTTTTATTTCATTTTGTGGTGTTGTTTTTAATGGTTTAGTTATTCATTCACCTCATTAAATATGTGTACCTGGTTTTATTTTGTATCCCATTTTGATAATTAGTTGTTCTTGGTGATAAGTAGTTGTAATGAATTAATTTGACATTCTGTAGTTTTAATTGGGAATTTTTCTCATTGCTTAGATTTGTTGTTCTGCAATTAGTACTTTTTATTTTCCAGAAAATGTTCTTCTATGTCTCCTTTATAATGGGTTTGAAGGGATTTGCATTTTGAATTATCGTTTAGGATTTATAGATCTCGTGTACATATTGTCAGAACTACAAACTGCAGAAATGCATTCTTGTAGCCATCTTTTCATATACAGTTGACAAATCATTTGAACTCCGATTTTATATTTTCAAACTCCATACAGAATCTGAAACCTTATAGTTTCCTGGTTAGGTTTGAAATTGGATTGTAGACATCTAAATAATTTTGTAGAGTCCCTCAAAAATAGGATATCAGAAAATAAGTTTGATTGTTAATGTGTACATGATTGTACACATGTTAATTATTAATGTTTACATAGTTGTGAACATACTTCTCACTATACAAGAATCTTCTATTCTAGTTTTCTTTTTAATTCTCTGTCTGCATCTCTAATTTCATATGTGATGTTAAATCAAATAGAAGCTGGTGTTGATAACAATGGTGAGGTTATTGATATCTCTAAATGTGAATGTAAAATATGGCTTGCAAAGGATAATAATGTTTTGTGAAGGATACATTCGTTAAATGTTGGTGTTAATACTGCGCCATATTACGCTGTTGCACCTGCGCCAGTTGAATCATTTACATACAAAAATAAACTATATGAGTTCTCCGCATTGACAATGAAAGGTGTGTTTTATAATTCTTATACACTGGTTTCCTTGGTCTGATCTTAGTCAGTCTTATGTAATGCTCAGAAGAATGATATTGTGTAAGCCTTATGATCTTCTTAAATGCAATAATGGATGTTTTTCTAGCAGTACATCGTTTACAGAATTGCTGATTTAGCTTGACATGGTCTCTTGGAATTCAAGTTACCATCCTTCTATAAGTGTACATGTTTGTGCACCTGTATACGAGTATAAAAATTGGTGCACCTGTAATACAAGTGGACATATTGATGCACCTGTAACAACATGAGTGTAGGTGGATTTCACCGCCATTCTTATCCTAGAATCAAGCCTATTTTAGGAACTGAGATGTAGTTCATTGTGTCAATCCTTATTCTTGAGCGTATGTTTTTAGTCGAGTTTATCAAATGACACATCTAGAAGAACTCTGGTTCCCAATATATGTACCCAACATAATATTTCCATATAACTGTGATGCAGTTAAAATGAGATTATATCTTCATTACCTATGGTCCTGGATTTCTGCTAACATGTTTCGTCGGTATAGTGTGTCTCTCTGGTAAATTTTACGACTTTGTCTCCTTTCTACTTTAAATTTCTCTCCTCAATTATTGAAATGATTTTATCTCTTATAATTCTTTCATTTTTGTTTACCTGTTTTCTAATGAAGTGTGTCAAGCGTCTTCCATTTGTAAAGATGGTCCTTTAAGAGTCTAAATTATGTAATCATTGTGGTTTAGAGATTCGTGTGCAAAATAGCTAGTTACGAAAATCCTGACAGTGTATTCACTTAAATTATTTTGTGAATACTTAAATGGTTGTTGGTGAGAGTAACCTAGGTGCACATAGCTATACACATACTGGTTCTTAATGTGTACATAATTATACAAATGTATATTTTTAACGTGTACATAGTTGTGGATTTGTTGAATGTGTACAAAATCATCCACTTGTTGATTGTTAACATGTACATATAGTTGTACACGTTATTAATGATACAAAACTGTGTTATACCTGATTCACATTTGACGTTAATCTTTTTTGGTTTTATGTATTAAGTATACAGACTCATAAGCTCAAAATGAGCAGAGCTCCCAAGCCTAACACAAGAGGATGATGCTTCAAATCCATCTGAGTTTCCGTGTTATTTTTAATCAATATGGATAGTATTATTGGTGTTTAGGTAGACGATTCAAGTTGAATTGTGTAAAAACTAGTTCACCTTGTCTTGCCTCCCGAATATATATAACATGTGATGTGGGTATGTATGTTAGATTTTTCCGGATTATGTAGATGTGTATATGATTATACACCATTGTCCCATCTCATGAATATATTGCCTGTTTTGTAGGTACGAATGTTGACTTTTCAGGATTTTTATATATTATTTTCTCGTCTCATGGATATATTTCATTTTTTATGAATATGGATATTGGATTTTATAGATGTGTACACAATTGTACACCATTGTCTTATCTCATGAATATATTGCTTGTTTAATGAGATAGATGTTGGATTTTTTAAAGTTTTTATAGGTGTGTACATAATTGTACACCATATTCATGTCTTATGGATATATACGATGTTTTATGGGTATGGATGTTGCATTTGCTAGGTTTTTGTAGATGTGTACACAGTTGTACACCGTATCCCGTCTTATGAATATAATGTTTCGTGAGTATGGATGTTGGATTTTCAGGATTTTGTAAACGTATACATAGTTGTACACCACTATCGTGTCTCATTGATATATGCCATGTTAATTTTATGGGTATGAATGTTGGATTTTCTAAGTTTTTGTAGAAGTCTACATAGTTATGCACCCGTGTAATCCATGAAATAATATATTTACCGCTATGAATGGTTAAAATATTTCATGTTTCTTAGGTGTGTAAATATTGTTGCACGAATGTGTTTTCCTTGTAAAAGTAGGTTTGTGGGGGATTATGAATGATCGATTTTTTGTACACAAAGTTGTATGTTGATAGTTAATGTGCACATAATTGTACACATGTTGATAGTTAATGTGTACATAGTTGTACACATGTTGATCATTATATGCCTTGATGTAATAGAGATATTGTCCCCAACCCACTCTTTTATTTTGTTTCTTTGAAAAGGTAAGAGGAGCTCATTCGCGAGGAATGGGAGGCTTGACAAGATGATAGTGAGCAAAAAGTAAATGGTGAAGTTGCTGACAAGGAAAAGCGCGCTAAGAAAAATAGGTATTATGGTTACCTCTAAATTGACCATTTTGTTATCGGGTGTGTCGTTACAAGAAAAGATACTTAGTGGGAGCACTTTCACACAGTGCCATGGAATCTGCACTTTTATACAGAATCACAGTTTCTTAATTATATTTAATTTTCCTATATATTCACCCATGTATTTGTTATTTGATACTAAACAACTTGGTTGTTGTTGTTATTTGCCGATGTTTATGCTTAGGTGTTTCTGATAATCAGGAAAAGATTGAAGAGATGCAGTACATTGACGAAGAATCAAACATTGTTTAATATGTTTAAGGTACATTATTAAAGTCATTATGATAATCAGAAGAAGCTTAAAGAGATGCAGTGCATCGATGAAGAACCAAATTAACATTGTTTAATCTGTTTAAGATACATTATTTAAAGTCATTCTATATCACATTAATCTTTCAACTGCTAAAATATTTGTGCTCATTATGGATTCTTATCTTCATTTACCTTTGATAATTAATTAGGTGTTTCAAAGAATTCTTAACAGAAGGTTTGCGAAGGTTGATGGTTTAAATCCATTTTAGTTTCCATGTTATGTTTATTTAATATGGATAACGTTAGTGGTGCTTAAGTGGACGATTCCCATACAAATAATGCTTCGAAAAATCCAATTCCCATTTTTTTTAATTTAAGAAAATCCAAAGCCTATAAAACATATCATACAAATAATGCTTCAAAAAAAAATTATACAGATAAAACACAAATGACGAGCCACATTTTTTGTTGTCGTTACTATACGTTACATGCCTATGCACCGGGGTAGAGACTTGTTTATAGGGAAAAAGTATAAGTAGGGATCAAACGGATGAAGAAATTCGGTGAAAAAGATATTAAAACCCTAAAGCCCAAGAGATGTTGACCTATCCGAGTCTAGTGTAATAACTATATCTGAAGGATGGTAATTATAACTTTTTATTAAGTTTTTGAAAATTTTCTTCACATTTTAAGTAATTCTATTTATTTTTATTTTTGTTTGATATTTTAATTTAAAACTACTTCAACTTCACTTGAAAATAAAATAAAAAGAACAAGAAAACAAGAAGAATCTCTAACACTTGTATTGTTGGACGACCAAAGGGAGTCCCTATATGATGAAAAAAAAACTTATTGATGTCAGCACAACAAATGTGCAGAGAAAATAAAATTGGTTTTTTATTCACCCAATTGAGTTGTAACTTGACATAATAAAAAAATTGTTCAATAATTTTAATCAAAAAAAATCTATCGAACAAATTATCAGTTCAAAATTTATCTAATCATCCACTGAACCGATCAAATGATTTATACTGCAAAAAATTTGCAGCAGTGGAGAAACGGGTAAAGAAGATAAACTATTCAAATACGGACTTCACGGGTCTGACCAATGATACATATTCGACAAACTAAAAAAAAAAAACATACCATAAAAGGCTTTAACATTCTCTTTTATTCAATTTAGATTTTAAAATTTTAAGAATTTCAAGGACTTTTAAAGACTTTTATGTTAAAATATTCCATAAAAGACTTACAAAAAGTCTCTCCACAATAGGTGATATTTTGAGAAGCTTTGTTTTGTTTTCTTTTTTATTTCCTAAGGATTAAAAATCAAACTATTAGTAATAGACAACAATAATCAAATAATAATGTTATATTCCAAAACACATATATAAGATTAATGATAGATTTCACTCCATCGTGTTCATGTTCATGTTTAGCTTGGTTTAATTTTTAGTTGACAAAATAATTATAGTTTCTATTTTAAAAAATGCATAAAATGATTTTATTTACCTTTTTAAATGATTTTTATATATTTTTTGGTGTTTTTTCTTAAAAGGAAATAAAATAAATTGATGTATATAGCATGAAAGTCCTATATATATTTATCTCTTCGAATTACAAAGATTCCTTAAAAATCCCTCGGAGAATCTCCCAAAATGTATGAAGTCACGAAGAGTATCCTAAAATTTCTTGAACAAAAGGTCTCTCTATATCTCTACAAATATCAATATTGCCTAACCCCTGTAATAAAAATATCAGTCATATAAGGACAAGAAACTTCTTATTTAAAAGTTGTTAACTATTTCATGGATCATGTCTTCAACTTTGTGATCATCGCCGTTCAAGGTACGATTGTTATGCTCAAGCCAAACAACTTCAAAAGTAAGAGCATAAGGACATTTTTAAATTTATTTAGGGTCTTCTTATCTTGTATCCTCGTATACAAAATAAGCATTAATGAGTTACGCACTTTTTCTATTTATTTTACAACATTTTCATCAGAAATGTAACTGGACCACCAAAAGTTAATTACTGTGATTTACACAACAACATTTACATAAATGCCCTTTGAATTGTTTTTTATATATTTTGCTGTGCCCACATGGGAAGTTGTTTAAACCTTCTAACGGAGCTTCCAAGGTTATATAAATGCTCCCTTCTTCCATTCATAGATCTTACAGGAATCTCAAAACCCGAAGGAGAAAATCAAAAGTCACTAATGGAGATGAAGAAGAATTGCAGTTAATAATTGCTTAATCTTTCTGAAGGTTCAGTCAAGATAGATCTATAGGTTTAGACAAACTTGATTACTAAAGAAAATTTTGTACTACGGCCATGCTTCTAACAAGCTGATTTGCAACAGTTTTTGTTCAAATTTTGTTGGATTCGTAGAAGGGAGGAAGAAGAAAGGGTTAAAACTTAAAACTAAGAAAAAAGAGGATAGCATCGGGTCCACAAAAATATAATATAAAAAGAATCGTAGGAAATACCATATGGTCCTAAAAATAATATATTAGAGAGGGCCTAGTTCAATTGACCTAGTCAATTGTCTGTTTAATCCTATTTGGTCATATAAATTATCATTTGGTCCTAAAAATTATAGTTTGGTCCTACGCTGATGTCATGGATGATGTAAATGTCATCTTGTAGTGGCAGAAATACCCTTTTGGAAAGGGACCATATATATAGTCAAAAGTAGGAGAGAATAAATCATTATTAGATTTATTTTCTCTCTCTATTTTTCAGATCTAGAAAATTCTCTCTCCTTTTTTTCTTCTTCTTCTTTCCTCCTGTTAATGGCGGTTCCATTTTTTTCTTCTCTTTTTTTTGTTCTTGCTGCTGTAAACGACGGCGATGAAGGTGAAGATCCATTTAGATATTTTAGATTGGTAGTTCTAGACGATGAATATGATTATTTTGGTACTGTTGAATACGATTTTTTTAGGGTTTTTTTTCTCTTTTTTATGCTGATGTTGACGATGAAGATATGAAGAAGATGAAGATATGTCGTTGCTGCTGCTGTTGACTATGAAGATGATGGTGTTAATCTTGATTTTGATGATGATGAAGAAGAAGATAAAGATGGTGGAGACGATGAAAACGAGTTTTTTTTTCTTGTTTTTCCTGTTTTTTTTCTTTTTTTTTTTTCAACTGATGTTGTTGTTTTGAAGATGAAGACGAAGATGAGTTCACCTGCTGCTGTTTTACATGGACTTCATTTTTTGGAATGAAGTATGTTTTTTTATATGGACTTCATTTCTAGGAATGAAGTCTGTTTTTTTATAAGGACTTCATTTCTAGGAATGAAGTCTATTTTTTTTAGGTTTTTAATGAAATCTGTTTTTTTAGGTTTTTGTATGGACTTCATTCCTGGAATGAAGTATGTTTTTTTAGGTTTTTGTATGGACTTCATTCCTGGGAATGAAGTCTGTTTTTTAGGTTTTTGTATGGACTTCATTCCTGGGAATGAAGTCTTTTTTTTTTAGCTTTGTGTATGGAGTTCATTCCTGGGAATGAAGTCTGTTTTTTTTTTAGCTTTTTGTATGGACTTCATTCCTGGGAATGAAGTATGTTTTTTTAGCTTTTTGTATGGACTTCATTCCTGGGAATGAAGTCTGTTTTTTTTAGCACGGAACTACTGCTACAAAAAAAATTTTAACACAGAAGGGTATTTTTGTCTATTTAAATATTTTTAAATAATTATGGACCAAACAGTAAAGGCGTTTGACCAAAAGACTAAACAGACATGGGCCCACCTAAAAAAGGACCAAACGATGTTTTCCCCAAAAGAATTTATAAACTACGGGGGTACTTGTGGAAGAAAAATACACTTATTTGAGTAATTTTTCGAATAAAACATTTTACTAACCCAAGATAAAAGGATGGAAAATCAATAAAATATAGGTCAACTCATAAATACTTATCTTGTATATCGGGATACAAAATAAAAGGACCCATATTTTTTTTATTTTTTTTTTTTTAAAGGACCTATTTCCCTTCAAAAAAAAGAAAAAAAAGAAAAACCATTTCTTTATCATTCGTGTACAAGAAGACAAGGTTGGTGTCGATTTTGTCAATAACATGTTTACTTTTTTTGAAGGGGGATATTAACATGTTTTCTTTCTAAGTGTGACTATGTGCACCTCCCTCTAACCCGGGGTGCACATTCCTCCCTTCGTTATAGGCTAGTTTTTAATCATGGTTATCTGCTTTTCTGAATATTAAAATGGAGAGAGAGAGAGTCTCTGGAGATTTTAGGGCGATTTTTTTTCTGGTGATTGAAAGCCGGAAATTGATCTCCCTCTTTCAATGTGAATTCAACCAGATCATCTTACTCTCCCTCTTTCTTTGTTATTGATCTTCATTAATGCAATTCTTCAGGCATAGTCTTCTGTGGGTTTTTGTTTCAGTTTCAAACGGTTACAGGTTACTCTTTTGCAAAAAACTATGCCTAGGCCGGGCAAACGATTATCATCTTCTTCTCGAACCCTAATTGAAGATACAGAGGCTTCGACACAATCTCCTCCACCTTCCCAGACTCTTTCCATCTCATCTTCATAAGGGGATAAATTCGATTGTCCCTTTTCAAATTACGATGGATGCCAGAATGGTATGAGTGGTAGAGGTTATGCCAAGGGCGCTCTTTACCGGCACATAACTGATCGACACTTTCGATCTGATGAGGATAAGTCGATTTGCAGAGAGAGGATACGGAATGATGTGGATTGCTATAATGTCTGGGAACGTGCTCTCGAAGGCATGCGGTTGTGCATTAAATGCTTACGCATTCATGCATGGAAGAAACCTTGCACATCCAATACTCACCCTGCAGAAGTCATTCCTGGCCCTTTCAATGTAACTGGTGCAGATTTTCTCATCCATGGAGTTTTGAAACCCCGAGGCAGTGGTGGTGCCTCCACATCCAATGCTATTTCAGTGTCCGATGTCGTCAACGCAGCAGATACTCTCACAGTGGAGATACTCGACACTCTTTTTCAGCGAAAAATAAAATAACCACAACAGTAAGTATCCCCCCAACGTGCAGATTAGTCTTTTCCAAAACACTTAAAACTGCAATGTCATTGCCAAACCATCGAATCTGGATGTGTGATTGAAACCTCTTCTTATACCGGCATGTACCTTGAATCTATACATTCCCAATTGTGCCTCCGAAGAACGTTCAGGGACTCGTAAGAAACTGCAGACTGCAGCTATTAACCAAGCTCTGGTAAAATGGAATGAACCACATGGGTGTTATCAGTTGACACAAAATCTGCTCGATCTGTGTAAGCCAACACCCAGACCCCACTCATCTGCCAAGAAGCCGAAGAAAGATGCTAACATCGAGGCTTGCAGATTTTTTTTTTGGATATGGCCACTACTCCGCAATAATACATATCTTATCCTCTAATGGAGTTGCACCCTCATCTCCTGCTACTCTACAAGAGTTACAGCTAAAACATCCAGACGATTGTCCTCCTGTGATCCCTGCAGAGCTATCTCAGCTGAAGCACTTATGGTCGACACCACATCTGTCTTAGCCGCTTTTAAAAGCTTCTCTAAAGGCACTTCGTGCGGTAGGGACGGCTTAAGAGCGCAATATTTAATTGATGCAATGAGAGGCCCAGCTGTAGCCATTGCTGGTGAACTTTTACAATCAATTGCTTGTGTTGTGAACCTTTGGATGGATGGATAATGTCCCCCTGAGCTTGGTAAATATGTTGCTAGTGCACCGTTGACGCCACTACTCAAACTAGGAGGGGGTATAAGGCCGATTGCTGTCGGCACCATTTGGCGCAGGTTGTGCTCAAAACTTGCAGCCTCCTCAGTTTCTAAAGATATGGCAACATACCTTGGTTCTTATCAGTTCGGTGTGGGGATACCATGCGGAGGGGAAAGTATCATACACGCATCCAACAGGTTACTAGAGCTTAAAGGTAATGTCCCTAGTATGACAATTTTGCTAATCGATTTCTCCAACGCTTTCAACATGGTCGACAGGTCATCTATCATTAAGGAAGTCAGAGTTCGTTGTCCCAGCATATCAAACTGGGTCGAATTCTGTTATTCATCTCCGGCTAAGCTCTACTACTATGATGCGGCATTGTCTTCAGCACAAGGGCGATCCCCTTGGACATCTACTATTTGCTTTAACTCTACAACCCATCGCTGAACTGATTGCTACACAATGCTCTCTAGCCTTCCATGCCTGGTATCTAGACGACGGCACAATCGCAGAAGACACTTTGGAGGTAGCTAAAGCATTGAACATTCTACGTGCTGAAGGACCATGCATAGGACTGCATCTGAACCTGTCCAAAACCTAGATGCTCTGGCCAACTTACGATCCCAGAAGAGACGACATTAATGTCTTCCCTGCCCAGCTCAGTTCACAAACTTTGGGAGTAAAACTGCTAGGAGGGCCTGTCAGCCTTGACCTGCAATTTTTCCGAGACATGGTTTAGTGTAGAGTTGACAAAACATTGCAGTTGATGAACAAGATTCAAAAACTACAAGACCCATATATGCCGAACTACTTTTGCTACGAAACTGTGGTGGAGTCTTGAAGTTATATTTCACCTTAAGGACTACTTGTACACAAGCTATCCAACCTGCAGCTTCGAACTTTGACATGCATCTCATGTAGCATATATGTAGAATAATTGTTGGCGATGGTTCCGGTTTCGGTCTTATGCAGCAACGTATTGCTACTCTGCCCATGAAACTTGGTGGTCATGGAATTATCACAAAGGCTGATATTGGCGTATATTGCTACCTCTCCTCATGTATTCAGACGCGACATCTCCAAAGTTCAATCTTAGCCTGTACCGATGCCCTGGATGCTAGTGCTAAATACGAACACGCTTTTCTAACATACACACAGGCTGTTGGACTATCTCCTTCCGACTTCAACATCAACGACGCTTCTCCTCAGTTTGTACGCAAACTGGCAGCAAACTACTTTGGTGTTGTCATGGAAACTTTACTAACAACCTCCGCCTTAACAGAGCGCGACTTATTCCTCTAGCACAGCAACCGGATTTCACATGCTCTGGACTTCCTCAAGGCAGTTCCCATTCAGGGTCTTGGTCAATCCATCGGGCCTAGGAAATTTCGTGTGGTACTCCAATATCGCCTTGGCATACCCCTCTTCCTAGAGAACAGCCTATGCTCATGCCGCGACAAACCTATGGATATCTTTGGAGACCATGTCGTACATTGTGCAAAGGATGTGGGGATTAAATACCGACACGATGGCGTGAGATATGTTTTTTCAGATATATGTTATAAAGCCGGTGTGTACCCGCCAGAAAAGAAGCCTCCCTCGGCCTTCGATCCAACTCGGCCAAGGATCTTAAACCAGCGGACTTTATTGTTCTCAACTGGGAAAATGGGAAAAATGTTTTCTTTGACGTAACCGGTGTCTCTCCCTTTACAACTGCTTGCACTTGCAACTTTACACATGGACACGCAATCTCCATGGAAACTACCCGCAAACGAAATAAATACCTTGAAAAATGCTCTTCTCATGGATATGATTTCGGTGTACTGGCATTCTCAACTCTAGGGGAATTAGGGGATGACACAATTGCTTTTTTGAAGAGGTTAAGGAACTGCCTTATAAGCTATGATGCAAATCATAAGATACGCGGTGCCCTTTTTGCATAGAATAGGAATTACAATTCAAAAAGGTGTAGGCGCCCAACTTATCGCTAGGCTCCCCACCACTAACCTGTAATAGACTTCTTGTTTTTATTCAATAAACTAGGGTATGACCCGTGCCGTAACGACCCGGGTTTTTGGATGTTGTCAACGTTAGTGAACTTCGAATTTTCTTCTTCTTGTGTACATAGATAAAACATACTTTTTCTTGTTCTCGACATATGGTGCTTGTTTAGATAGGCATCAAAATTTTGAATCTGTTGCCGGCTGGTAGTTTATTTCTTAGCCATTTAATAAAAATTATGATAAAGTTGTTACGATGTATCTAAAAGATGCATACTATTTTTAACTGCGAAAACCATTACTCTAGGGAGAACACGAAAAGAGAAAAGGACAGCTATTGAAGGCCAAAAAATGGAACACGATCACAATCACCGCCCAAAGCTGAGCAAATAATCCATACAACTTTTAAAGTCTCCTCAAAGCTTATGGTAGGTTCCATGTCAACCATCCTGCCGGTTAATGAATCGTTTACTTCATAAATACAGTTCTTTACTTCCAACTTCTTACCATGAGTGCGTACAATATTTCTCAAAAGTTGGAACACTAATCTTTGTATACATCTTCTTTAAAAATTATGGAAATGTTTATGATTGTATGGTCATTATCCCAACTGTTACGCTCCTAAATTTATTGATTATCTTATAACAGCTTGATCTGAAACAGTATACAGACTACACAGAGTGCCTATAACCAAACCATATCTGAATGTTGTCCGTCTCAGCGTCTTGGAATTCAATATCTCATCTACCGGCTATGGAATTCGAAACAATAATTTTTCACAGAGAAACTATTCAATAACATGAAAATGTTTACTCGACATTGACTCGTTTGGGTAAACCAAATAATATGACTACCCTTACTGGTCATATACCCTGGAACAACACTGTTTAGTAATTGTGATTACAGAGTTATATTATCATTTTCACACGGTATCAATAAGTTTTTTCACCTCTATTAAACCTCAAATTATGTGATGTAAAGGGTTGATTAGATGATAAATGGAATTAGGAAACATCTTGTAAATGTAGGAATACTATATTCTGAATTTGAACTTTTAATTTAAGGGAACAATAGACTTAGGATTACATATACAATAAGTTCATAGAGACACAATATATTTTTGTGGGAATGTTATAAATACCCTCCATTTTTGTTGACCTTACACAAATAAACTGCTGAAACGAAAACAACAAAAATGGAACAACCCATCGATGTTATTCATATGGATGTTATTTTTTAGGCATTTTATGTCCACACTACAACTGTTACCTACAAACATAAACTGCTGAAACGAAAATAACAAAAATGGAACAACAATCCATCGATGTTATTCATATGGATGATGAAACGACTGTAATCTTCAGAAGTCCTGTTTCATGATCTATTCTGGGTCAGATTGATCTTTGACAGTTGTGGGTACAGTAGTCAAGGAAAACCTTGTTATCAATCTGCGAGTGGTAAAACTATTAACATTTAAAAACTATTTTTGATTACCATTGACACTCTTCATTTTTTGTAAGTTTGAAAAACTGAGTAACATGGCCAAGGACATCTATTGCAGAAACAACACCAAAAATGATTCGGCCAAAGCAGAGGAAAATAAGGAAGAAAGTTTAATAAATGATTGAACGACTCAACCAAAACAGTACCAGTTAGATGAGTGTTGGCTTCCCGTGATTTCACATATTAAAATAGCTAAAGATCAACTTATGCCGCATAGTGCCTTCACTTCAGTATCCCAATTGAAGAGACGGTAGTCAATTAGAGTGTGGAGAAATAATTTTTCTCGCCAAGAACCACAAATTAAGAAATATATGTGACCAACTCTTAGCAGAGAATCAAATTTCCAGGTTAGTTTTTTTGGGATAACCTTTGCAATTCATCACCCGAGCCAGGCATGGATTATTGATTAGGTTAGTGAGCCGTATCAAGTACATATTATTGTCATATGTGAACACACAGGTTCAAACTATCTCTACAGTAAGCAAAACTTAACATGACTTGCCAAAAAAAAAGAAGGAAAACTTAACATGCAATTTGAAATCATTCTTTAAAGGGTTGGGGGTAACTTACATTGTCATCGATCATGAAAAATCCAAGATGGTCACAACATTAGTCCTCATGAAGTATAATTTATTCCATTTTCGAGAGAATCAAAAGCTGGTCATCTACGATTTTCCTTCTTCATCTTGACATATATAATTGAAAGGTTTGGAAGGGCTCGTAATGGCTCTTAGTAGAATGCACACATTAGTACAACAACTGGCAATTAACAACTCAAAATGTTTAGTATTGGATCCCAACAAAATATCCGGTATTGAAATGTTACCATCCAAAATTTCTGGTATTTAATATATGGAACAACTGTAGTACTCCTAATAAGATAGAAATTCAGTTATCTAGCCCTAAAGGAAGTCTTAAACTACAAATATTTTCTTACTGATGATACAACTTGCAAGTTGTATTACCATAGACATGCATCAGCTGAAAACCAACATGCATATCTTGATCAGAATAGTCTTTTACGTAGAGGGTCCAACAACATCTTTTTAAGTTTCAAATACAGGGTCTTTTCATGGCATATGCTCTTTTCATGGGACACATTTTGCATAGACATAGATGTGATACATTAGATAGGACATAACAGTAGAGTACAAAGGATATGTATATACTTCCTGAACATACTCTGTGCTGCCTCACAATAAAATATGGTGAAGCTGGTTAAGAATATATAAGAATTTAAGAATAGATACAAATTTACAATGAGAGCTCCAACAGACTGTATTCCTGGCGTCTTTGCTATAATATTACAGCTAAATATGAGATACCCAAAGTAAGCAAGGATCTCCCGTCACAAAGTTTATGCTCATGCAATTGGGGCTATTCTTGGCAGCATAGAAAGGAAACAAACGGAGGAATTACGTACGAAGTGGAGATTATTTACCTTGCCCAAGCAATAAAAATGCATTTGAGACTTCTCATCTAGATTGAGCAAGTTCTGAGATGTAAATAAAATTAGCCTGAGATGTAAATAAGTTCTGAGATCTAACAATCACAGGGCAAACGAAACAATCACATATTTACATATTTAAATAAATTTACCTGAGATGGATGCTAGATTTTTTCTCAATATGTCCTCCACAAACAAAAATCTGCAACAACACATACAAAAGTTTAGCAAAACTTGTCAATCCTGAGAACTAATTGACTTGAATGAATAGCAAAAAAATAACAAAAAAGACTTCCATAATCAAACTTACGAAGTTTTGATTGACGGATTGATTAAATAACCAAGAAAATAATCAGTATAACAAATTTCTCAATTCAGCCAGAGAGCCATAGACCATGCTTTCTTCACAAACCCAATTAAGTATAGCTTTTCCAGAAGTGCAAAGCGTAAGAAAACCAAAATCTCAAAGTTATACAATTGCCTAGATGTTAGTCATCTCAAATCTAGCATAATGTGAATTATGAATTTGTTGTTATCTTTTTCAGGGACACCCAACAATCCCCACACTATACTTGAGACATGGGAACCTCCATCAACTTCAAGTTTTGAGAGACCAAAATTTGATACTTATGTCGTTTTGTGTTCATGTATTCGTCAGGATGAATGTTGTTGATTTTCACATCCCTATGGATGATGGATGGAACACATCCAGTATGAACATATTTTCACAAATCAAAACCACGGGATCAAATAAAGAAATCATGTAAGTAAAACCAAGTAAATTCGTTTGAAACCAATGAACCATACCATAAAACAAATAAAAATATGAAACAACTATATCAGATTAAAGAAATTTCTGATAGGTGTAGAATACATCTAATTTACTATCTATAGAGTTTATGCTTTCTTTGCTATTTTTCTTGTAAATTATGTATTTTACGTGTGTTTTTGAGTTATTAGGTACTTGGAGTCGCACGGAGGAAAAGAAGAATAAATGATCCAAATTGAGCAAAAACGGCAGGATTGTCATCTCACATGAAAACACTATCGGGAGACGAGCCATGGTTAAAGGGAAACTCTCTCGGGAGGAGTATTAAACACAGAACAGCTGCGGTTAAGGGGTTGCAAATCAGTATGGCCCTTATCTAATGAGTGGGGTGGTCCCTATCCTTGGGGTGTAACCATCAATCCAAACAACCCTAACACTAAATCGGGAAGAGTCTCTCTCAATCATTTCATATTTTTCGTTTCACCAAAATTAAGAAGAAAAGCAGCGCAGCTGCTGTAATAACCAAATCTCAGATCAAAAATTAGTTGAAGAACGGTGCTGAATCTCATGGTTTGAGGTTGTATACGAGAGTCCGGGAAGAAGAGACGCTGAATGGAGATGATCGTGATGAGTAATGAAGGTTCAGTTCTGAAAATTGAAGAGAATCAAGAAGGGTTAGGATGGATTAATTTGGGTTCGATCTGTTGCTGAGATGAAACTCGAGATGTTGGAGATGGATATGGGTACAATTCTCAATTGAGAGATGGAGAAGATGAGGTGGTCTATTTTAAGATGAAATTGAGGATGAATTAGAACTGGGTTTGCTGTTTAACTCAGAAATTAGAGATGGGTTTTGAGAGAATAGAAGAACTCAACTGATGCTATTGATTTTCATGGGATTGTAGTGTTGGTTGAACTCAACAGAGAGGAATATGGGTTCTGTGGTAGTTGTAAGGATGAACTGAAGCTGCTGAATTCTGTAGTTGAATTGAGAAATCAGAGTCAAGAAAAGGAGATCTGATATGGGAATTGAATCTGAGATCGAGATGGGATTCTGGTGATAAAATTGATATGGATTGAATTTACAACAATGGGTTTGTGGTTGGAGATTGTTGCTACTGCCATGGGTTTTCTGTTTTATCATTGTAATTCAGAGAAAAAGAGAATGGGTTCCATGATTGGTGGTGCATAATTGAGTTCATTGTGTTGTTATGAGAGACAGTGGTGGAGCTGATGCAGCAGTGAACCAAGAACACGTAGTATGATGTTGTTGGTGCTTAAAAATGAGTTAGATGAATGTATAGGTTTACAGGGTTGAAGCTAATGGGTTGGTTATGCTTGTGGAGGTGCATAAGAAAGGACTGAATATGTGCAGATTGATTTGGGTTAGTTCTTGTTTGAATTGGCAGTGTGCTTCAATGGGAGATGGAGCAGCTGTTTTTGAAACTGGTGCTGAATTTTGCAGCTACATATGATAGGGAACTGCAGGGTATATGCTGTCTTGGCTTGTGGAGAACAATAAAGGTGAAACTGGTGGATTTCTGCGATTATGGGAGTTTCTGAGAATTGATATTGGTGTTGCGCTGCAACTGAAATGGATAGTAGAGAAGTGAAGCTAAAGAAAGTGCTGGTGGTGTGGCCAATATGTAGGTAGAGAAGAGTATGGCTTGAGATGGTTGGAGGAATCTAAGATAATAACCATGGCTGCTGTAATGGGTTTGTGGAGTTAAAGGAGCAGGTGGTTCTGGAATGGTGCAAATGGTGGTGTTAGTTTGCTGCCATGGAACAATGCAGGGAAGCTACAACAAGCAGCTGAGACTGGTGGTATTATAAGTAATGGCTGGTGCTGGTGGGTTGTGTGCATGATGCAACACCAAATTAGAAGCATAATGGAACTGCACGTGGTTTGTGCAAATGGAAAACAAGAGTGGTATATGCAGTAGAGTTGATGTGCATTTGTGGATCAACCATGTGCTAACTGATACTACAGTGATCAGCTAGAAGCAAAGGAGAACATTGCAGATGGTATGTGGAGTTGGAATTGAGCAAGAATTGGTAGAATGCAGGTGGTATGAATATGGGTTTGTGTTGGATTATGAGATGGTGAAGGTATTGCAGGATAAATCTATGTATGAGTAGGCAGTTGCAGTGAACAGCCATCATGGCTGGGTGTGCATGGGAGGCACGGCCATTATGGCTGGAAATGATTGAAGCGAGTTGGCAAGCAACTCGGCTTGATCAAAGTAGTTTGACCCGAGCTGACTCAGTAATTTGACCCGATGACTAACGGATTGACTAATCGTTGACCCATTTAACCGTTAGTCCTAACGGTGGACTGATGGAATATTCTTTGACCGGGACAGAATTTTCAGGTGGCTGGCGACGACAAATTCCGTCCAACTTCCGACCAAAAACACAGTTTTCCGGCGAGAAAAAAATGCAGACTTTTGTATGGACTTCTCTCATGTGTGTGAAGACTTAGAAGTGGGAATTGGATGAAAACTTGGAAGTTTTGGAGAATTGGACTAGAAATTGGAATATGGCTCAAATTGGGAAAGTGGTGTTCTTTTGGAATGAGGATTCTTTTCCTACGAATATATGGAGAGTATTGAAGCCTATAAATAAAGGAGTTCTCTACAACTTTTGACACACATCTACTTTGGAGAAGGAGTAAAAGTGCACAAGGATTGGAGGAAGGAGCAACCATCATCTTTTCAATAAGTTTTTCTTTCTTCCTTAATTATTATTATTATTGTGTGAACTTCAAATTATGAGTAGCTAATTTTCTTATTGATTGAGGATGAATTCCTAGTTCTTAACATATTGTTTGAGTTTTGTTTCAATTCTACTTTGAGGTTTTTCATATGATTATCGTTTGTTTTTACTAATATTAATGTTTATGATTGATTGATAGGTTATTTGGAGTGCACGCTAAATTAATTTGTTAATTTAATCTAAAGCTAGTGAAAGTTAGGGAATACGTAATAGTTTCTTGACTCTTTACACAAGTAGAAAACACAAGACCTTGCGGAGGGATTCCGTGGAGCAATTTTGTGTGAAAAAAATGCTAGAAAGTGGACCAAGCGAACCGAGTCTAACTACTAGTATTAAACCTAAGTTCACAAATCTTAATGCGTTCGGGGAATTACATCTTGTAAGCGAACCTCAAGGTGGTTTTTTTTTTTGAATAGAATCTGATAACTAAGCGGACTTGTTACTCGGTGAAATAAGGAATTTTGGGGTTAGCTAAGCGAACCTGCTATCCTACGGTTGGTGATAATCTATGACTAATAACAAGTGGAAAAGAACATAACTTTAATCATTGTTTTGCAGCTAAGAAGGATTCCTTGATCTATTCTCTCTCATTGATTTCAACTTACACTTTTAATTACTTTGTTTATTTCTTTTGCTTTATAAATTTTACAACCAATACCCCCCTTTTGTGACAATTTTACAACTAATAATCTCTTGCTCCTCGTGGGATCGACCTTGACTACCCTATATTACTCTTTAATTAGGTAGTAAAGTATTAACTAATTTGTTGTGGTTATGACACGCACACAATTTCCCTGGAAAAGTACCAAAATTAGGGACACGTACATAAATCTTAATCGGGGCGTGTCTTTGTTTTTGAAAGTTGTCAAATTGATGCGGATGAAATCTTGCAATACTTTAGCGTGCATTTCCCGATCTTTCACTGCATCCACGATAGGTTAACGGTTCATACTCTAAAACTTTCGCAAAAGAAAATTGCCTCTTATTGAAGAGATTGAAAATTTTGTATTGCCCAAGCCCAAATAACAAAAAATACAGTATCAATGCATAAAATCGAAAACATATCAACCTGCTTATGAAAGAATATAATAGTAACTTACGTGTTGTATGCATAAAAATAAAATAGGTATAAAGAATTAGAATAAAATTAGGTATAGAGAATTAGATATAAGATAATCAGAGGATTTTGCATTATGTACCTGAATACTTGTTCTTCAAATGTTGATGGATTTTGTTTTAGCTCAATCAACTTTTTCCCCCAAAACCTGAAGAACCCAGTGTTAATCAAAAGAACAACCACATAGGAGTTAGAAAGTTTCCTAATTAGACAACACCTTCAAAATCTCTATTAAGAATTCATAAACCAAACTATATAAATCACGTGCACTAAATTCATAAACAAACTATTTAAAGTCTCATGTACGAAATTCATAAACCTAATCAACTATACCAAATCTCATGAACATAATAGTAACTGTTTGAAATCAAACACAACAACAAACATTGGTTTAAATGAATCAAAATACCTAAACACGGGTAGAATAATAACCAGGATTCATATTATACTGATTCGAGAGATCTTAAAGGTGCAATTTGAGGAAAGAAAATATAAATAGCTAACAGTGAATCAGGTAAACCTATGTGGAGATATAAACGGTGAAACATGAATGAGGTAATACATTGAATGTAAGAATATTTTTTTTGGCATAACGGATGACGGAGAAAAGCAGGTATTGAATTTTCTATTGTAAACGTAAAGAGTGAGGGAATGAACCACTAGTGGAGAAGGGGGTTTTAATGACCCACATCCTCGACCCTCAATAGCGGTCAACGGACCGTGGACTGATCAAGACGGTCGTAGATATAATAAATTTCCGGAGCACAATTTAGAGCGTTAAAAACGGTCGTTGTATAAATTTTTTAATTACGATTATATCCCCGAGTCATCAACCCACACCTGACTCGCTTTACCAAGTTGAATCACTGCAACTTTTCTTAAGCGGGACCCTCCTTTTCTCACCTCGTTATTATCGATGCAATAAATATTATGGAGACTGTGAAAATGACCATATTACCCTTATTGGAAATAAGTGCAATAAATATTATGGAGACTGTGAAAATGATTAGACTACCCTTATCGAAAATAAGTAAAGTAAATATTACACACTTTGAAAATGACCATATTACCCTTACTGGAAATAAGTGCAATAAATATTATGCAGACAGTGAAAATGACCAGACTATCTTTTCTTTTCTTTTTTTGATAGCAATAAAATATTATGCAGACGATGAAAATGACCAGACTATCAAATTAAGTGTAATAATTAAAGTAAATATTAAGGTCGAGAAAATAATCATATTACCCTTATTAGAAATAAGTGCAATTAATATTATGTAGACTGTGAAAATGACCAAACTACCCTTATTGAAAATAAATAAAGTAAACATTACATACTGCGAAAATGACCATATTACCCTTATTGGAAAGAAGTGCAATAAATATTATGGAGAATGTGAGAATGACCAGACTACCCTTATTAAAAATAAATAAAGTAAATATTACATACTGTGAAAATGAACATATGGGCACGGGATTGATTATGAAAATAAAAATCCGTTGTCTATAGGTGCGAGGTTGGTTTTAGTTAATATGCGCCCAAACCCGCCCAAGTGCATCCCTAAGCATGGCTCTTTCTATGGCGGGACCCGCCTTCTATGTTAAAGTTTACTTAGTCTCCCCACTAAAATCCTTATCTTTATTTTTTTCCTCTCTTTCCGTCGTCTCGCTCTTTGAAGCTCTTTTTTTCACTGCCGAGCTTGAAGAAAAATAATTTTCTTTTTATCTCCCAGATCCGCTATCTAAACCATCAGATCTTCATGAACAACCATTCTCTTCTTCATCTCTCCGGACTCCGGATCTGCTATATGTTCTATGTAAAACCATTTTCTTTAACCATTTATTCTCTCTTTTCACTATTTGTTACGTAGATTTTGTTGTTGTTGAGTTTTTGAATATCCTTTTATTTTGTTGTAGGAGAAGACCAATTATCATCCTCGGTTGAATTCTCGAACGATTGAAGCGGATTTGGTCATAGTATCACCTTCACCAACGGTTGAAGAATCATTTGAGTTCCTAGAAAAAAAGTCAAATTAATGGTTCATTTTATGATTATGTTTGTCCCTTTACTTCTAATTTTGGTTTAAATGGTTTCATTTTAATTTAATTTTGGGAAAATTTAATGATTCTGATTTACTTTTGTTTTGGTTTTTTATAGGAAACCACAGTCTCTGAATCAAAGTAGTAAAGTATTCAAAGCCTTATCGTAAACGATTTTAGCATTTTTCTTCCTTAAATCATCATTCTCATTCCGATCTTGAGCATCAACTTCATCAGGTATAATTTATTGAAGCTTTTATTTATTTATTATATAAGATTAAGATTTGAATTTCTTACTTTGGGCCAAGGGTTTTCAAATAATCTTTTGTAACCAATTTAATGTTCTTAGTATATATCTATTTCTCTTGCTTGATATGGGAATTATTTGATTTGGGAACCATGGAAAACAACTTTACTGATTTTGTTGAAGACATCTGAGAGATGGGTTTTCAACTTTCCTTCTCCTTTTCATTTAGGTATATTCTTGAATTGATTGAGGTTTGTATTAAGTGGTTGTTACTGCTGTGTTGGTGTTTGTTGTTTATAGATTTTGGTCTGTGTGGTCTGCCCTGATGGGTATGATATGGTTTTAGATCTGCTAGAGTATCTTCATCCGAGCATGTACCTTTAAAAGATGTTAAAAAACTTGATGTTGAGTTTCATGTATCCCTGTGGAACTTTGAGATTTGTTTACTTTTAATGTTAGGGTTTGTTTGTGTGTATTTGTATGAAAGAATGTCTATGGAAGGGAAATTATGGTTCTTGTGAAGTATGGTCCCAATGCTCAACGAATGTAAGTAAAAATTTCATATCTGAGTCTAGATAATTGCACTGTCTGTTATTTTGACTAGAGAGAGTCAGGAATGGTCTAGAAGTCACAGCCCTTGTTGAAGGTATTGCTGATTGTAAACCATTCTAGTTCCAGGTCTCGTGACGAGCATTTTGTGTTGGGATAATAAAAGTCATAGTATGAGTCAGAAACAATATGATGACAGATCGTGGGAGGTGTAATAGATATTCACGCCACTGCGGTAGGCACCGCAGTTTTAGTCCTAATTACTGAAATGGTGGTAGTCGAAGTCGATATAAAGAAGAATGCAGGAGCAGCAAAAGCAAGTCAGCCGGCAGGTGGTACAGTTTACACATCTTGGATTCTTGTCTTCTATGGCATTGCATTTTATATTGATATCAGTGATGTACCAATGATGGTGCTACTACATGAATATGTTGGAAGTTGGACATCCAGCTGCTAAGGTAAATATGGGTAGATACAACCGGCATCCTTATAATCGTTATTTCCTTGGTTTTTTTATGTTTTAAATTTTTTTACACTCTCTTTTGTGAGTTATATAAGTACTAGTAAATGAGCTGGAGCTGGTATGGAATAAATGAGTTTTTGCAATTAGATGTTGTTGATTTCAAGGTTTTTTGTTGAGGCCTTTCTCCTTCTCTACGACATAGATGGAAAATTATTTCACTCAATCTTTTCTTGATTTTTCTTTTCATCATTTTTTTTGGTTCAATTGCGTGTTTTTGATTTTGAGGCTTTTTGATTTCAAGGTTGTTTTTAAGGTCTTTCTTTATATCTATTACAAAAGGGTAAAATTCTTTCACTCAACCTCATCTAATTTTTTTCTTTCATCATGAATATAATGTTAACTTGATAAAAATTCAGTTGAAACCAACAACTTGGTCTTACAAATAACAAGATCAAATTTGATTTTTGTCAATTGCTTATCTTTCTCATTGACTTCTGTAGGAAACAAGAAGAATAATGGATGAGTTGAGTGAAAATGTGCAAAGAACTTGAGTCGTGGGGCTCACTTTACTCGAAGAACTTACTTAATAGGTAGCATTTCTGATTGTCATTCCTTAATTAAGGTTGAAATGCTATCTTGATTATAATTTCATATGTTTGTTAAGTATATTTTTGTTCTTGTATGAAATTATTTTAATTTATGGTGTTGTGTGTTGATGTAGGATTAAGGACATGTACAAGCATGTGAATGATGGTTCTTGACTGAAGGCTCCTCTTATTTCCAATGATATTTGTGGGATAATTATGAAGGTGATAATCTGATTTTGTTTTTGTCAATTTAGTATAGTGTATGTGGTTTATGTTCATTCAATTTATATGTATAAGCATTACAAGTGAATTAAAAAAATTATCTGTCTCTGTAGGTCTTGGTTTTCCTATATATGATTCTAAATTGGTTTCATTTGGATTCATAATTTGGAAACTGAACAAGACTTGTATTGAAAGAGTATTTGGAAGTGTTTAATCACCTTCAGGCTCCAAGTCAAGACATGATTTAATGGTGTCGTGCTGACATCACCTGTTGTTTTCTGAACTATATTTATGTTGACAGATTTGATCCTCTTATTGTAGGAAATAACTAGTTCTCTGCAGCCTCTTGACAAAAGTGAATCAGTTCCCAGTATGCTCAAACTGAAAGTATTTCACTTTTACTATCTCATTTGATGTCATTTGATGATTTGTCTTATCATTTCATTGTAGTACATACTTAGTGGAGTTGCTTCTTTCTTACGCTAATATATTTTCAATTTGTAAGGTATAACATCATTCTCATTACCCACCTTGAAATAAACTGTCTACAGTTGTCGGTATATTTTGATTGGAAAGCATGATGCATTCTAAGAATTTCTTAGGTTTTAGTCACGAAGTTCCTTATGTGGTAGTTGGTCATTGGTCTCGGCATGTTATGTACTCAGACCATTCCTTAAATTAGTTAGATTAGCTCGCATGCATTTAGTAGTATGTTGATAAATGATGATAGGCCTGATAATTGAATTGTACATGTTGAGCCATAAAACTGGAAATTACAATTTGATTTTTTACGACAACTTTAGTATTGTATCTTAATAACGCTTTCATCTGACTTAGTGGTTCAGTTATGTTCGTTGGTTTTATTGAATCGAAGATATGTTGTTGATGATTATATATGATTTTTCACATAGCAATAATGTATCCTTCCATTATATATACCATGTGTCGAGTTAAAATTGGATGCACTCATATGTTCCACATGATGTATACCTAGGAGGTGTGATCTTTTTTGTCATGTTTATTTTCCCATTTCCCTTTCTAAGTAATTCTATATAATTATTTGTGTATTGTTAATTGAATGCAACTCCACACCTAAAATAATTGATATGGTATCCCGATGACTTGCATGTGCTATAGAAGGTATGTTCATCACCACACATCACGGCTTCAACAACAACTTACCCTCGACCAAGGAAAACAATGCATTGTTACAGTTTGAGTGACTAGGAAATGGGAAGAGTTTGACTTTGTGTCCACCAAAGATGTCCCATTCCCATTGTTGTTCAATTCTTTTTTTTTGAAAATTTTTCATGTGCTAACACATTCGCTTATACAGGGAGAGGAGATACACGCCTCCATCCAGAAGAATCTGATCTGGAAGTTGGTAAACTCATCTAAATGGGTAGTTCTCTATTTGTAATGTTCACATTTCTCGATATGTAACTCCCTTCGTGGTGTATCAATGAAATCTGAAATGTCAGCATTATAGAAAGAGAACAACATTTTCTTAATTCAGTTGTTATGCGACAATGCGGGCTATGGTTAGAGGATGAGCATGGGAATGAGTAGAGGAGTAGAAAAGCACAACATAATTATAAACTAGGTATTAAATTTTTCTTCCTTCGGTTTACTTGTTAAAAGATTTTTATCCATGTTTTTTTTATTCTTATTTTTGTAAGTCCCTCTAACCAAGTAGTATTCCTTCTTTCTTTAAAACCACTACTTTGAAGAGTCTTCCAAAACATTGAACTACCCTCCCAGGTCAATAAGCTCTTTGTCTCTTGTTTCACTCTCATCCGTATTGACAATTTGAGGGTTAGTAAATCGTAATGCTGTTTCTTCTAATATTTTTCGTAGTGTTGTTATTTTTTTGTTTTGATTTTTCATTCACGGTTCCACTTCATAGAATTGGTCAACTTTTTCTTAGAGGGAATTAGATTAGTCTTGCACGTTTTAGGGATTAATATCAAGATCTAAACAAGTGCATGAAAACTATATTAAAGTTTGGCAAGGCTATTTACGAGATGATATGGAACCATACCATTCATCTCCGAGAAAAGCAATTTGGTACTCTTCCAGGTTGGTTAATTGAACTTGTTCTGCTGTATGAGTATTCATGGGAACTTTGAATGCTAATTGAATCTTCTGATTTATTCATATTCTTTAGGTGTTGAGGTAGGTCAGCAGTTTGCAGGGCCATGGGGATGGTATTGTTTCTGTTTATAACTCCAGCTAAATAGGCATCGGCACTTGTTAGACTTGACAAACTCCAAGAAATTCCAACACAATTTTCCTCAAAGGTTATGCCTGATGTTCCCGCACAACCCAATATTATGGAAACCTAGTTGTAATTACACCACCATCACTACTACCTCCTCAAATTAACTTCAACTTTAGGTATTCATGTTGGGCAATGTTCATAGAGTTGTGTGGATGTTATTCGACATGTGAATCTCATGAATTAAAATACCCAAAGTGAACAAATTCCACGATATTGAGTGATCTACTTCAACAAGGTACTTGGACTTTGTAGTTGTTTCAGAGATTTTATGAACCGAACCGAATTAGTACAATTCGTTGTTAAAATGGTTAATTAGAGGAATTGATGATGAACATAGATCTTAGTATCTTAGTCTTGAAGTTGTAACTTATTAGATTTTAATAAAGTTCTCGATTTTAATTATCACTTTAATTTAAATTTCATTTGAGTTTGAATTTCGATTTGAGTTTTATTTTAGTTTCATTTCTGGTTTAGTCGATTATTTCAGCCAAGACAGATAGATCAGGCAAGTCACCGATCCAATCCTTTTTTTATATTAAAAGTATATCTATGACCGATATGGGTCAGTCCTAATTGATTGACCGTTATAATCGGTCATTGATATAAGATTTTCAACGACCCCCGAGACACGTCATAGTAGAAAAAGACGCTCAAACAATGATTTTTTGACCGACAAAGAAAGTCATAGATACGAGTTAAATGACTTGCTTTGTCGGTCGCGAAACAGGTGATTTCCACTAGTGAACTCTCTCTTTTTGTGTGTAATGGATGAAGGGTTGATTCTGGGACGTTGGATGAGGGAGACTGAGAAGGGTGAATTTTGAGCCACGATTTATCTCCTTCGATTTTCTACATTTTAGAAGGAATGACAGCCGTCGATTGCTCTAAAATGTCCATTCAGAATCGTCGGATTTGGAAAAACACATTTGTTTTTGAAGATAGATGCCATGGCTGGCCTTTTTTTTTTTAAATGGATATTTATTTGGAATCTTGGCAACAAAAAATTAGGTAAAATGTCAAAAATCTTAGTTATCCATCTATACCGCTCTTTCTCCAATTGTTTCTGATTTATCTTTTTTCTTTTCTGAACAACATAATGTCTCATACAAGATCAATTCTTTATCATCGTCTAACAGTTCTTTTGATAGATGAATATAATTTACATGCCCCTCTTTCAAATAATCTCTTTTTCTATAGCTTTTGCGATTGCATCATGTCACCACCATCAAACCTCAAAAGTACTAAAACGAGGAGATGATGGTTGATATTGGTTCTGAACGTGAAGACATGGTTTCGATCATAGCATTTTGGTTTCCAATATATGAGAATCCTATTTTTGGGGCTTAAAACGGATTGGTTTTGGGGGCTTAATGGGGTCATGAAATAACAACCCTTAGGACCCTTATCCATCATTTTTTTAATGTCTAATCTACCCTTAATTTGATTAGTGCTAATTAACTTAATTAAGCTAACTAATCAAAACATTAATCTTTTACAAATCAAAACTTGATTTTTTTGAGTTTTGAAGAAGGAAAAATGGTGATTTTGGTGAATTGTTTTGAATATTTTTTGAAGAAAAATGATGAAAGCCTTCATCACAAAACTCAAGATAACCTTATAATCAACTCCCAACATCAATTTCATCAATTCAAATCCGTCAAAAATCTGGAAATTTATGTTGTTACAGCCAGGAAATTGTTTCGAACCAGCCGTAATGAATAAATTAAGGTTAGGATATGATGAATTCCCAGCCGTAAACATTAATAACGGATGGGAAGTTAATAACTTCTATCCGTTATTCAACTAGAATCTCCTGAGTGTGTTTTCCCGTCCGTAATTGAATATGTAAGCTGAATTTTTTTGATTTTCAACATGAATACAGTAGAGATTTTATATAAGAATACTCCATATAGGAATAACCTCCGTATAAGAATAAAAATTTATGGTCCCGACTTGGGCCAGTTATATTTAAGAATAAACTCCATATTGGAATAAGTCATATTTTTTCATGGTCCCGTCTTAAGGAACTTACCTTCATATAATAATAATTGACTTTACAATATAAATAATATAAGTCTTTCCATACATCACAGTTTAAGGTGAACAAATTCCTGTAACCATTTTGCGCGGTCATTTTACTTCTAAGTGGGTTTTATGCTTTCATTTACACAACTCAATAAAATTGTATGTGTCATGGTTGATTTTTGTGTGGGTTGTGTTATACATCAAGCTTCATATATCTCTATTTTTAAAACTAAACAAAACTTAACTAGTAATTCTACTACCCAAATACATTATGATGTTTTCGATGCGTATGTATGTATTTTTCCTAGGTACACATATAACAATTATTTTTTGATGTTTTCAAGGTAGACTTATATATATAAGAATAACCTCCATATAAGAATATTTTTATGTAGTCCCTGGGATATTCTTATATAGAGGTTCTACTGTACATACTACGATTGAAAATTAGTAATACTTTCATTAATTAGACAACAATAAAACCCATTACATACTTAATAGATCCACATTACAAAGTTTGTTTTAATAACACCCCTTTCAATGTATTAAGAAGTCTTTGATGATGGCGAATTGAGCTTCCAAGTTGAAATCACAACCTTTCCATTTTCTCCATTCCTTCTTAGCTTGAGCTACGACTTCTCTATCAGTCTCACCTCTAAGTCGAAGTTGGTTTCACATACGACGTAAAGACATATATTCTTCCTTTTTTTTTGCGTATGTCTGAAAATCGAAGGTACAATTCAACCCTATTGCAGTTTTTAGTGTTACCTGTTTTATTACAAAAATTCTCAAAAATATTATTCCAATACTATTGACTTGCTAAACCACCTTGCTTTCGTTTTTCTCCCTTATTTGGATAACATAGTACAAATTATTTGCAAAGAGATAAGTCTTCTTCCAAAGTGAAGTTGGGTTTATCCTTTGAGTACATTGCATTGAGTTTGTAGGAGTTTTGGTGGAGATTATTGATGTAGAAGGTGTGATTTTGTTTTGGAATGGGTGGTTATATGGAGGTGGAGTTATTTCAAGTTTAAATAAGTGGTTGAACAACTATAACCTTCTATAGATCAGTCTTCAAACGGATCTAATTTTCAAAATTCAAAAAACTAGTTGATATGATGTGGTATTCATAATTATAGGTATTCATGACTAGGAAATAGCAGGGTAGACCCAGCCGTTATACTGTATAAACTTGCTTGATTTGTGGTGTGTCATATTTATGGCTAGGTAGTTCAAGCCGTAAATAATTGTTGTTATTTTTTGTCAGAATTACGGCCTGGATATATTGGACTTTCCAAGACGTAATCTGTTTACGACCATGAACTTTAAATGTCCACCAAGCCGTAAAACAGAGCTGCAAATTTATGTCAGTTTTATGGCTCGGAGCGCCAACCTCAACTAAATACATGGCTCGGAAACGTAGCCGTAACCCATGCTCAGTTAATTTTTTGAGTGTCTAGTGAAATATACGTCCATATATTTCCTGACCGTAATTAAGTTACGGTTATGTTTTCTAACCGTTTTTATATAACGACCGGGACTTTCCAACTGCAATCATGTGCAAGTTTACTTGACAAGAATTATATGCACTTTCGGCTTGGTTATGTGAAGGATCGACCTAGCCAAAAGTGCACAAAAAATTAGTGAATCTTGATTGTTTCCTCAGTTATCTTAGATTAGACAATTGGAAAGACTAACATTCATTAATAAATGCAAAGTTTTAAAAATTCATTCATCCAAATCCATACCCAAACAACAAAACAGTAAATAGACAAAGTCTTTGATAATAAAAGATCCATGAAGTAATATAATAAAAAGTAAATAGTCATTCACTTTCACTTGATCCTTCCTCCGACGTGCTTTGCAAAAACTCATCCAAATCGTCCCTTGCCTGAGGTTCCACAACTTGTTCTATTAACTCTATATTTTTTACCTCGACCACTGCCACCTTGAATTGGATCCTTTTTACCTCCACCACGTCCACCCCGAGCACTTGTTCCAGCACGGATAACTTTTGCACTTGTTCCAGTACCTCGACCTTTTTCACCTCGAGCGCTTGTTCCACATTTTGCACCTCGACCACCTCGAGCACTTGTTCCACTTTTTTCACCTCTACCACCTCGGCTGGCTTTTCCTTTCTTAGATTGAACTTGGTCACGGGGGAAGTGTCCGAGTCGTCGCTAGAAGAAGGAGACCTATCCCTTTTATTTCTACTTGGTCGTTCCGCTTCATCAGGATATAAACCTCCTTTCTTAGGGATAATTATGCCTCTAACTCGATTCCGCATTAATCTTAGTTCAGCTACCGTTAACCCCTCACCCAAATTAATCATTCAGCTGATGTCATTGGCCACCCAATTAACTCGATCGGCCTATTTTTCATATCAAGCACACATACTCTAATTATTCATAGATAATTAAAAAACCAACATCATATACAAACATAATTAGTAGTATATGTACCACCATCTTCTCCCAATCATGTTCTTTATTCCTTGATGTCTTTGAACTCTCTTTCTCTGCATTCTTGAAATGTCTTTGCGCCTCTGGATCCAAATTTTCCACATAAGGATGAGCCCACTCTTGATACCATCCCATTTAATTCGCATCCGTGTGGGAAGTACCATGAGAAGATTCAAGGAGTCTTCTACTCATTTGGTTTACTTCTTGGCAACGAGCATTCCAATACTCGATCTCTGGTGCATTGTCATAGTTCTATTTGACCTATTTGTCCTTAAATTGGGAGGTGGCTATGCTCAGTCTAAAAGAAGTTTCTTCAGGTATAATTTTCTGGACAATATCGATTTGGCAGAGCGTTCTACGAGGATCTAAGATGACGAACCCGGTTGCATGAAACAAAGGTCACGTATAGGTTGCCACATCAGAAAATACTCTATCACCAACTTCATCCATACTCACCAAGTTTCAAATATGGATCAAAAGCCAAATCTTCAATTGTCAAAGCATCCAATTTTTTCCTCATGTCGACCATTTTTATCTCATTATCCTTGTGTTGGGTCCCTCCAAAGGGGTATCTCCCTCCTATAGGTTTTTCTAGAGGCCAATTTGTATTCCGAGCAGGCCTCAAGCTTTTAAAATGGTCGTAAGCCCATGACTACGGCAAATAAACAAATAAATAAGTTATTACACATAAATTAATATATAAAATTAAAACAAATAAACATTTTTTATATTAAAATAAAAAGATAACTGGATAAGAGCAACACATCCCGTAATTTGTGTTTTGTTCCATCTAGAAGCTTTGCAAAGACAGTCCAACACATCAGCAAGGAGGGCGGTGGCCTATGAGTACCTAGGTACCTCGATTGTTTTATTATCAAGACTGAGAGTCTTCAACCACTGCAAATAACAAGCATTTACCTTATTGCCTGAGAAATCGGGGAAAAGGACGGTCCCAAGAGCATGCAACAAGTAAGCTATAGCCGTATGTCTAGCTCTTTCTGCATCCATCACCACCAATCCACTCTTCGTCTTGTGGTCATAATCCCCAAACTTATCCCTCATACGACCCAAATTAATCTTCCTTGACATATTAACTACTTCATCAATTTCTCTCGTTGCACTAAATTTCTTTTTAGATCTAGGAGGTGCTCCATACCCTATCTCAAACTCTTCTTCCGTTTCATCTTTACCCACCCAAGATAGTTCTTCGCCAAGGCACAAAGCTCATCAAAAGGCATAAAATTGTTGAAACCCTCAAACACTGCTTTTCCTTCCAAAGCTAGACCGGTGATTTGCTTTACCTCATCCGTAGTGATAGTCATCTCGCCGAATGGGAGGTGAAAATTCATGGTTTGGGGCCAAAATCTTTCTCTAAAACCACAAACTGTCACAACATCATATTTCTCTAGAAAATCACCGATTCCAGACCATAACCCCCCGAAGCTATTACCAAAGCTATCACATCTGGAGACTTAAATGAATATCCATCGCAGTTAAGAACAATTGAAATCCAATGAGAATATATGCGTATCTTCTGGTCTTTGACATAAAGAAGGAAGGTTGTAATAATGAAAGGGACGTTTCTTTGATCAAAATCAAAGAAGTACGCTTTTAAAGAAAGTTAAATTAAACTATATGGGATTGCCCACCTAAGACTCCTTCTGAACCTTTAGGATTGGATCATCATTGGTACTTCTTTCATTTCCGATTTTTCTTACGGGATATCCTCGCATTAGTGTGAGTTCGTTTCCCACGTAAGGGAAATCCTTATTGATGACGAATTCCACGATAACGAGAAATAGAAATAAATCGTTCGATCGTTCGTTCTTCTCTCTTCAATTACCAATGAACAATATGATCTTGGCCGATCATTTCTTCAATTTTCCCTATCTGAGACTTAGTTAACTCCTTGATCTTGATCTTCCCACTGATACCTAGTCGATAAAGAATCTGAATGGATTTTTGAGATCCTATTCCATCCATTTTGGTTGAAGCAATCCTTACTTGGTCTTCGGGAACAAATCTAGCTCCTGGTAACATTCTTGATTTATATTCAAAGATTCCCCCAACCAAAGGAGGACCTAGGTATTGGTAAAGGCTATACTAAACAATATGCAACAAAATTAAGAGTTATCTTAGAAACCGCACAGGAAGAGTTGTCGTATACCAATACCTTGGAATCCAATTGTATTTACGATAATATATGATTATTAGTTACGATTTACCTTAATGGTGAATCGTAAGAAGTCCTTCTCATTTTCCAACGGCCAAAACCTTGCTTGTTGGTTCTTTAGTTTAGGGACCGCTTTATCCGGAAACTAAAAATAAAAATAAAAAATAGTTGTAAAAATAATAATCTATAACAAAATGAATATAACAAATATGTAATTTGATTTATTAGCTTTGTGCCACAAACCCTAGCATCCCATGAAGACGTGAAACCAATCAAGATGGAACGATCTCTTGGATCACCCCAAGTTCTCCCATTCCTCTTGGGAGGTAAATCCTCCATAACATCAATTACTTCTCTTGGCTTTGTCTTAGGTTTATACTTATTCTTTCATCCTTCTTGTCCTCCTCTTTGCCCTCCTCAACTATGGATTTACCTTTATCAATAACAGCACCACTAGAAATTCCAACTTCAGTTCCTCGGGTAACAACAAGTAAACCTTCATTTCCACCACCACTAGAAGTGCCAACAACTTCAGTAACAACAACTTCAGTTCCTTCAGTAACAACAACTTCAGTTCCTCCAGCAACTCCAACTTAAGTTCCTCCAGTGACTCTAACTCCATCTCCACCACATTTATTTTCTCCAGTAGTCACAACTCCACTTGCTTTCCTTGCGTATGCACCCAATGGTTTTGCGTGCGAGGTTGCGGAGTCAGGTCACTACAAGGTGTTACTTTTTGGGATATTTTCTTCTTCTTTTTTCCTCTATTCCTAGACAAACAAGGCAAAAAACCAAAAGTAGATAATAAATACATCTGGGAAAATTTGACGGAACCAAACCGTAACACATAATACGACTAGGAAATTGTCTAGTCCAAGACACAAAAACAATTATGGATGGGAACATGGCAATCGACCAAGTCAATTTTTTTTTAGGGATGGGAACTTAGTAATCGACCAAGCCGAAAACCAATTACGGAAAGGAAAACCTATACATTGGTATATTACTAGTTCACTACTCAACACAGGGCAAAAATACGGCTAGGAAATTACAAGCCTTAATATATAAATGGCTAGGAAACTGAATATTACGGTCAGGAAATAAAGCTACGGATAGAAAAACCTAGACGTAACGATACAACCGCTAAAAAAATTATGAACACAAGAGAATATACGTATACAAATAGTTACATAAAGGAATTCTCCATCTCGTACACATCGATCTAGTTACGGCTGGGAGTTCTTAGATATCCCAACCGTGTAGTTTATAAACGGCTAGGAAATCAATAATACCAAACCGTTATAGCTATTTACGACTGGGAATACAAGAACTCCCAGCCGTAAGCATTTTTAGAAACCGTTTTTTCAAACCTAAAATCTTCGAAACCAACTGAATAATCAACGAAACGCTTAAATAAAGAGTGGGTTTTTGAATTCATACCTTATTGTTGTCATATCAGGAGTCTCGACGGCTAGTGTATCTCCTTCATTCACTTCTTCTTGATCTTCAGTTCCATCTTCATTTGATGAAGTTGGTTTCTTTGCTTCAGTAGGAGGTTGATTCGACGAAGTTTGACCTAGATTTTCCTTAGATTTCATGGTTTTATGGAATGAGTTTAATCGACGACAAATTTTTTTTTTGAATCGACGATTAATCGTTGAAAAACTTTTAATGGAAGAAGAAAAGAAGAAGAAGGAAAGAATATGAGAAGAAGAAGAACAAGAACAAGAAGAAGGGGGCATTTTTTTTTCTTTTAATGATTTCCATTTTATTTTTTTGATTAGATTAGGTAGTTAATGAGAAGGTAGAAAGGGAATAAATTAAAATTATAGAGGGTATTTTTGAACTTTTACACAAATCTGATCTCCCCTTGTAACATTTAGGTTCCACTTAGTAATTTGGCCCCCCAAAACTCTCCCCATCAATCCCTAATAATAGGATTCATATATAAATAAGGTTGATGGAATAGCTCTTCAGCCCTAAACAAACATTATTCCTTGATTATTCCTAAAAAAAATGAAATGATAAAAAAACAAAGGAAAAGGAATCAGCAACACAGAAGAGAACCGGAGGTTTTTTGCATGAATTTTGAATGATATAACGATTTGGGTGTTCACATGATCCCAATTGATAACATTTATTTGATTTCATTCATTTCTGCACGATAATAGGGTTTAGAAGAAAAGATGCGGAGATCTCGATATTGGGAAATCTCGATATTGAGATTTCTGCGTGAATAAAAAAAATTGATAGTAAAAGTAGAAGAATAATCGAGAAATCTCAACATTGGTTTATATTAATATATTACAAAGGACTTGTCTCTTATTTAAATAACTCTATGACTCAAACTTAAAAAATAATAAATCCCTAAAATAAATAACGTTCTAGAATTAAATAATTACTAAAAATAAGTAATTCTAAAAATAAGAAATACTACTCTAAATTAATTAAACTCTAGAAATAATAAGAAAGATATTAATCCTAAATCTAACGGATGTCCTACATCATATTAGATATCTTTACTGATCTAAGTTTAATCATGAATCATCTCATGATGTCTCGGTAAAATATATAATCAATTTTTAGGTGATCCTATTGTAAATAATAATTAAGATTAAACTCACCAATGAACTTTGAACTGTTTGTGAAAATGGGAAGTAGAAATTAAAGATCAACTAGAGTTTGTCTTGATTCTTTTACAGAGACCATAAGAAAAAGTTGAAGTTGAATAACAATAGAAAGGAATGGGGAAAATCTGAAATTGTAAAACAATCGAAAAAAATGAAGACCGGAAAAACATTGAAGAACAGAGACAATTTTTGCCTAAATTTTTGTACCCAAATTCTTTTTTAAGAAACGAAGGAATGTGTACCCCAGGGAGGTGCACATAGTCACACTCATGTTTCTAAGTGGAAATGTGCAAACCTTATTTTTCCTGGCAATATTTTTATCAGTACGTGCGAACTTCATCGATATCAAGTTTTCTCCCATATCTCAAAGTTTTTGTTTTCAGCCTTATCCTCGTATACATTGTTAATAAACAATAACTATTCGAATTTACAACTTGTACTGTTCACTCTTTTGTGGAAGTATATATAAAGGTTTAAGATATGTTTATCAAACAAATTGTGTGATTAGTTTATTTGGTGTGGGAGCTCACTTGTAAGAAAGAAAGAAAAACGAAGCTAAAAACATGAATCTGTTAAAGGGCTCATGTACATGGATGTGCGGTCCAAAATGGAAGTCTTTTGCTTTTCCACTCTCCATGTATATAAAGGATAATATATCCATGTAACATACATAACTCACTTATCAATAGAATCCTTCTCTTTCTTTACCTCTTTCTGTTTCCCTGTTATTCTACTGCAACACATCATCAGCACGACTCTATCAACTATGCAATTTTTTTTTAATAGTTCGACAACTATGATGGATTACTTCTTGAAGATTAGCATGGTTCGGATTTTATGGTTATAATATTATGGATGTGTCACTAGGTATTTTTTTATAACAAAAGAATTTCGTTTTCATAGTATTTCTAGGGTTCCACAAATATATGATTGTAAAACATAGATATTTCACCATTAGATCTTCACAAAATTTTAATTTTTGTGAACCCATTAGGTATTACATACCCTATAGAAATTTCAATCAAATCAGAATATGATGCAATCTCAAAAACTATATTTTAATTAATCTGTGTAAGTTCAAGAAAACCCTAATTTATAACAACTGAGAAAAACTTAGGATTTAGGAATTCCAACCGTTGGATTATGTTGTAATGTTGTTATATGTGACATATTGTTCTCCTAGAACCACTAAAAAATTTTCATAATGATCCAACCATGGAAAATACTCCAAAGTGCGTGATATTTCCAGATGTGTCCACAGAAACGTTAATTGGAATAGTCATACGGAATCATGAATATATATTTATATGGCCGTTGTATTTCCTTGCAATTTTATTATGTTTGGAGAAATATTTGTATTAATCAAATGCATAAATTTCATCATGATCTGACTATGAGATATTTGTTTGTCGATCAGAAAAATTGAAAGAATTTTTTTTCAATTTTTAGGGTTAATGATATGTTTTGGGCTCATATTCTATTATCAATGTGCCTGAATACTTCATATATAAGGGACCATATATGTTTATGTTCATTAACCATGACCTTGTCAACCCAATGGACCGACTCTTGACCAAACAGTTGACCGAACTTTGACTAAACCAATTCGACTCTAATTTAACTTTTTGGACTCAGAAGTACTTGAGCACCATTAAAGAGTCTATGATGTGGAAGTATGTGTGCACAAGTACAATACTTTCTTCATAAAAATCTCCAACTTATGAAGATACATCGTTCAAAGAGGAAACCATACCTTCAAAATTTCTAAGGCAACATATTGACTTCACACGATGTAATGATTTGAAGGAAGTTTGTCGAAACATTTATTTTTCTCCCAAACTTGAATGTTCAGTGGGATGTAATCCACTTGTTAGACTATAATGAGTCAATAACTTCGACACTAGGACATAGATGTAATTCTATCTCCAATAGTAATGATACAAAGTAAATGTATCTACCTATAATGGGACAAAGATGTAATTCTGACTCATATCAATGAGAGTTGCAAATCTTGGTATAAGCATTTTACTGAGAATGGTACAAGCGTTGTAATACAAGTATCATATATTAGTAGTTAACTATAAGAGATATAGGGAGTTTAAAGGAAAACGAACTCACTATATTCTTGGAGAAGGTCATATCCTAGCTAGACGTCAACATTAATGGCAACAAGAACTTTGCCAATTTTTCTTATTTTTTTTTATCTTTATTCAATCGAATTCATATGGTTAGATTCTATATTTTGCATTATTTGATCCTAAACTATTGTCTACATGATAGTTTGACCGATATTATATTAGCTAAAATAAAGAATTTTTTTTTGCGAAGAATTATATCCATTGTATGCTCTTACAGAATGAATAGTATATCATTTCCATGAGACTGAAATACTCTAAAGCACTTGAGATATAATCAAAAGTACTTGAGTTAAAAGGATCATTCGTACATTATGATGAAAAGTATATCATCTTCATGAACTGTAACACTCTAAATTAAATGAGATAAATTTTCTTTTGTTATGTAATAAGGCCACACCACTTATCACACGAAGTTCTTAAGGAAATATATTAAATTGCTTGTTGAATTGTTTCCTTATATAATACCATGTGATGATTGGATCATTACATGTAATAGATGAGCGAAGGAATGCTCAATCTTTATTGCCTAATGGGTATAACGATTAAAAGTTGCATAAGATCTGTAAGAACTAAAATCTAATCACACTTTGTCAAGTTCTTACAAAATCTGTGTGAATGGTTATCATACACAAATTCATTGTGAGAATGGGAATGCATCTATAAATTGCCTCTAATGAATGTGAAAGGACTCACATTTTAGAGAAAATAATGAGCCAATTAGTCTAGTGAACTGTAAATCACTAATATTTGGATAATTGAAACCAGATCATTACCGACAATGTAATGTTGGGAATTGACTCATTCAGGTTTTGTGATAACCATAAAGACACTTTGGTTGTGATATGATGTTCTGTTTTGAAACATCATTTTATTTAAGTGAACAAGAAAATTGGAATTACAAAGATTGAAAGAATGCAAAGTGAAGGCATCTCTCATAATCAACTCTTTCTAAAGTACTAGAAACACCACCTCCCCTCCCATTATGCTTTAAAAGTAATAAAGCATATAACTCATTTTTACAAATTCATTCTTTAGTAAAAAGGATTGAGACCGTCCTAAGATGCAAATGGTGAACAACCCATTCTTTCAAAATAAACAAGGTGATATTTGTAAACATATCCATGCAGAAGGAATCCTATTCAAGTGATTCATGGCTTTGGTGGATGATTCTAAGTGTTGAATTAATTATTTTTCACAAGAAATTATGCGTTTTTGAAACAATCCTGACACTTATTATATAATTTAAGGGCTCACCGACCTTGTCAATGCTAGATATTTACATCAAAAGGACTTGATGAATATTGCATGTTTAATAGGATCAGTTTAGAACATCCTCTCCCCATGGTCTCGCAGAGGCTACCATCAAAGATTACAGATGGTATCTAAGGATAAGTTATGCGTAAAAACCTTCCTATAAATGCTTAGGGGATATGAAATATTACACGCATATTTACTTAATTCGTTTTAGAACCCAATATTAGTGAAACTTTTCTGCGTACCAGTTGGTAACTGGATTTAAGCCTGACATTCGTGTTCTTACGCATTTTTGGTTGCACTATATATGCGCCATTATGAATCCACATTGTACTATGATGGGTCTTTAAAACTATTACGTAGTTATGTTGGAAATAATTTCCTAACAATTATCCTCATTTTAAAACTTTTGGCAGGAGATCTCTTACCACTAGATTTACGGGTTATCTCTTTAATGAGACAGTCTTCCCGTCGTTAGGGGGAGATAAGAAAAAGTGTTTTCCAAGGGAACAACAAGAATTATCGTGGTGTGTTCCTACTATGTCTCATATTGATTCTTGTACTCCACAAATGTAAATATGAAGTGACAAAGAATAATCGATTTTAGAAAGTGCACTGATATCGGCAACGTGACAAGATCACATATACCAGCTGCAAATAATCCTGCAAAGTTAGAAATCCTTAGTATGGGTTAAACCATAGACTAAGGTGTTGCAACTACACTTGGTTGAAGTGTAGTTTAGGTCGTGGCTCCACAAAGGAAGATGGAGAGACCACCAGGTTAGACCAATACTCACCTTGAAAGGAATTAGATGAGTAAGGCACAACCTAATTTATATCATTAATGAAATTATCTTATTTTATTGACTCTGACTATGTCCATGAATCAATACTGGAGGACGCTCCGAAGTTTTGAATGATTCCAGAGAATAATGAAATCCTGACGGATTATGAGAATGCACATAAGTCTTTGGAAGTATCATGCGTTCAGAGTGATAATATAATCCATAAAAAGTAGGTCCGGAAGTAGAGCACAATGAGATCGTACCATGATTTATTTTGATTAATTTCAAATAAATAGCATATTTGTCCTACACAATCCAGGTAGAACTTAGTTCTTTGGAAGATATACGGGTATTTGGTTTAGTAGTGCTAACCAACCAAGTGTAAAGCTCATGGGACATATATGATTATTTTTCATAGAGCATAGTGGGAAGAATGAAGTCTCAAAGTATCAAGACTCGCCTTGTGGTGAAAGGTTTCTCACAAAGCCCTAGAATTGTCCTCTCGTAATGAACGTTATAATGTTCCGCTACTTAGTTAGCTTGGTAATTTCAAAAGGACTTGAAATGAATCATATGTATGTGGTTAATACATATCTCTGAAAGAATCAAGAGATAAAAAAATATTTAAAAAAGTACTTGATAGCCTTTTGTTTCCCAAATAAAGTGACTCTAAACCATAGAGTGCGTTTACAGATAGATAAACGTTTACTTATATATTGAAGCAATCATACGGATGTGGTATACCCGTCTAAGTGGAAATTGATTTGGAGGTAATAGACAAGTAAGGTATTTTTCATTGCATATTCACAAGAAAGTTCCTGATTTGGAATTCTAGCTACCTATGTTGATGTTACATACATGATGGGTTCTCTTGACATAATAAGAGATCCTACAAGTTATTCTAAATCCAAATTTGAGATGAGAAAACTGGGGACAGATGGACCAAAAATTGAGCTTGTGGTATATTATTCCACCAATTTTCATATTTCTAAAGTTTTCAGAAGATTTAACAAGTACATGCATCCTGCTAGCACTTCCATGGTTAGTCGAGGTTCATATGTAAGTAAATGACCAATTCGTCTAAAGGAAGATGACGAAGATGTGTCGGGAGATGAATTTCCCTTATCTAAGTACAATAGATGCATTATTGTACTTAGCATAATGTACTAGACTAAATGTTACATCCTCAGTGAACTTGTTAGCTAGATATAGCTCAACGGCAGCGTAACGTCATTGGAATGGTATAATGAACATAATTATATTCTTAAAAGTAACCATTGACATGAGTTTGTTTTATCCCTGCAAAAACATAAAAAGTAATGCTAATGAAAGTGCAATCCAAAAGTTGTTGATTATGAAGGAACAATAATCTGTTCTCCAACGATAGTAATCAGGATGAGATATGGTAGACTATTTTCTAGGTCATTACCGATATTCATTTTCTAAAAGTACATGACTAAAGGAACTGTGTGGAACAACTCTGAAAGTAATCAGTGGGGGATGCCGACATTAGTGGGAGGATCCAAGGATATGATGTCGACATATTTTACTTCGAAATTAAAGCTATGTTGCACTCTTTTCCCCTTTGATCGAGAGCAGTTTTTCCCAAAGGGTTTTGTTACTTGACAAGTTTTTTAGCGAGACAACATTAAAAACATCAAGTATGTTGAACGTTGAAGACATAAAGATCGTCGTTGAATCAAAGAAATGAAACGCGATAGTCTGTTAAGCAATGTAACTTCCAGAATCAACAACATGGTCTTATAAACATTCAAGTCACTAAAGTAAAGTGTGATAAACTCCTTTTGACTGCATTAGACTAATGAAAATTGTCTGACATCAGCGGGAGCATCTAATGGTTTGTTGAACTATTTTCCTTTACCGAGGTTGGTTTTTCCCACTGGGTTTTGTTAATCGGAAAGGTTTTTAATGAGACAACAACAAACACCGGGAATGTAATTTCCCATCTAAGAATATTTTATTTCCCACAAGGATTTTCTCCCTTAAGATTTGTAAACAACTAGTCAATTTAAACGGAGCAAAGTGGTCATCTGCAATGGATCACCTTTACTTGTATATGTCACGTTGTACTCTTTTCCCTTCATCAAGGTTTTATCCCACTGGGTTTTCCTTATCAAGGTTTTAATGAGGAAACATATTTGAGTCCAACTATGTTATAAGTTTGCTTAATATTGTACTCTTTTTCTTTAGTTCAGGTTTTGTCCCTTTGGGTTTTCCCTGAAGAAGTTTTAACGAGGCAATTAACTTAGACTCATCGGTCTTTTAAGATCGTATTGCATGTGATGAACTACATGTAAAATATGAGATAACATGTGAAGTACTACATGTGAAGAGTTGTACCAAGGTTTTATCCCACTGGGTTTTTCCTTGTCAAAGTTTTAATGAGGCAATTGATTTCGGCACAAGTCATCAAGGAAAGGATGACATTTGAAGAACTACATTCGAAGCACCATTATTGAACCGCACAAGGGGGGGTGTTAAAGGGACCATGCCCATGGATGTGCGGTCCAAAATGGAAGTCTTTTGTTTTCCCCTCTCTATGTATATAAAGGATAATCTATCCATGTAACATACATAACTCACTTATCAATAAAATCCTTCTCTTTCTTTACCTCTTTCTATTTCCTTATTATTCTACTGCAACAGAATCATTTTTTGGGACCTGCCTATTTTTTTTTTTATCATTGTTTTATTTTGGGTAGGACATTGGAAGTAAATATAGGTCATCCCTTATCCAGATATTTATATTAATACCTAAATTACCCTCCTGATTAATTTTGGGTAATGATTAGTGAAATGATTAAGTTAAAGATAATCAGTGAGATTAATTATTTTTTTTTAAATAAGTAGAATTATTGAGAGAGTAAAGTTAGAGAAGATGAAGAAAAAAACATGGATTTTATCAACCACAACCGAAGGAAGAGTATTTTGGTACCCAGATATGCTTCAAACTTAGATAATATTGGTTGAATTGACCCAAAATTTCAAAAAAATGAAAAAAATTTAAGTAGATTTTGGCTTGTTCGGTTACTTTTATGTGAAGAGCAGGTAACCGAACACATCTGAAAGTATAGTTCGGTTACTTTTTCCAAACACGCAGGTTACCGAACTTCTTTTAATGGAGGTTTTTAGTCATTCGGTTAACAGAAATGTAACCGAACTTTGTTTATAGGATTTACAGAGTTATGTTTGGTTTGCCCACAATGTTTCTGAACTTTAGGTCTAGAAGTTCGGTTGGTTCGCAACCAATATCTAACTGAACTTCGCGTTGATTAAGATTTTACCAAGTGTACAAAGTTCGGTTGTTTCGCAAACCTCATACCAACCAATATCTAACTGAACTTCACGCAATTAGTGGTAAAGTTCGGTTAGAAAATAGTTTTAGCCTTCCTTGCGAACCAACCGAACATAGTGGGACAAGTTCGGTTAAATTGAAACTCAACATAGTGGGCAAGATAGCACAGTTCGGTTACATTGGATTTATTTATTTTTTTATTTTGTAATAATGGTAAGGTTCAGTTAGGAAATAGTTTTACCCTTCTTTGCAAACCAACCGAACATAGTGGGACATGTTCGGTTAAATTGAAACTCAACATAGTGGGCAAGATATCACAGTTCGGTTACACATATTTTTTTTTATTTTTTTTAATAATGGTAAAGTTCGGTTAGGAAATAGTTTTACCCTTCTTTGCGAACCAACCGAACATAGTGGGAAAAGTTCGGTTAAATCAAAAATCAACATAGTGGGAAAAATAACATAGTTCAATTACATTGGATTTTTTTTTTTTTTATATTGGTAAAGTTCGGTTAGAAAATAGTTTTAGCTTTTTTGTAATATTGGCAGTTCGTTAACCTAATTTTAAATCATAAGGAACCGAACTGTTCTTCGTGTTCTTCCTTTCAGGAAGTTGGTTAAGAAATTAAGGTGTTTTTGAAACTCAACCTAACCGAACAAGGCACTGTAACTTCCATTTGAACCTTATTTTGATGATTTCTATTCAATTAAATGAATCAAAATCAAACCAACTAAACCAAAACCTTATGTAAACAATCCTGGATGTCTTATACTAGGGAATGACCCGTGCCATACCGGCACGGGCTATTTAACGGTGTTTTAAACCTGGGAGTCAACATTTTGCTAACACCAATTAATCTATTGATATTTTATACTATATGCTTTCATCTTAATTTCGTATTTGAAATTTGTATTGATCTTTTCCTTAGCAGGCGTAACTACCAAAGTTCATCTAAATTGGCAGTTAAATGTTACCAACATATTATTACTTCAAAACTAATGGTAATTAAAACAACAATTAAAAAATAATGGTAAAATACTATTATTGTACTTCAAAACTTATATGTATAAGTAAAACATCCCTTAATATGCCCAGCTGCTTTAGCAAGTAGTGTTTTATCCTTGATATACATATTAAATTAACTGGTCGAAATGTTATTTTTGTTAAAAGATGTACATCCTGAACGGATTAAATAGAAACTGCACAGGCTATTTCACAGGGGCATCATCCGAGATCGTTCTTGGCGAACTAATCTACGGATGGAGATTGATAAGTTGCGACACCTTAAGTTTCCAAATGCATACGAACTGCATAAATCGAACTTGAGAAAAACCAAAAAGAAAAAGAATTGAACGGAATTTCAAACAATGCTTTCAGATTAGAAAATTCTTTCATAAATGTACTAAACTGTACGTGGAAAAAATCTGATTTAAATTAGAAATAATTAATCCATTCAAACTGCACTTACACTCCACATCCCATGAAAACTCTTTAGCTATCCGGTATCCCCTACGTGAGAGGGAATGCATGTCCCAGTTAGATTATTAATGAGTTGGTTGATGAGTAGTGGACTGAGTCTGGCTGGCAGAAAAACTGTAATGTAACATCATGCAGGGGCAAAGGTGCCACAAATTCTTATATAAATTATGGTGTCTAGCCAGTGCCAAGAATAACAACTAAAGCATTGAAAACTCCACCAACAACTCGATGGTAGAAATGCAGTCTAACAATCACACGCAAATTTGACATTATATATCACTTGATATATCCATCGTACTAATTGCAAGTACGCTTTGGATTTGCGCTAGTGCAGAAACATTCATTTGTCGTGAACATTATTAGTATGCATGAATTTATCATTCAAACGAACAAATGAATCAAAATATACTATTCACTGATATTTAAAAGATCAAAGAGCTAAAACTTCAAAAATTTTAACTTTTCTGAGTTCATATTTTCTTTTTAATGAGTTGTGGTCTTGCAGAACTCATCTTCACAAAGGCGACATGGTTCATAAGACATGTCTACTGGAGTCAGTTGTCTCTTTAGACACTTGGCATTACATTGCAAGCACACACCATTCTTAGCCAAATTCATAAAGTCACACTTGAAACTAATACTCGCTACCCAAGAACGACGAAAGAAAAAAGTACAAAGAGGAAGAAAAAAAATGCAAATAAGAAAAATATGTGTATTTAGAATTTCCATGTGTACAGTTGGGATTCTTCCATCTGGTCTTGAGACTTCGATAGTTCTACCAATTAAGGATGTGAATTTCCAGTGAATTAGAGAATTGATAGTGTTGCATTTCATTTGCTAATGAAGGTATCTTGACTGACAAAAACTTAAGGTTCTCACTTCATAATTTGTGTATTGATTTTTGTATCTGATTCTTTACAAGGTGACCTATTTATATACATTACAAAAGACATATTGTCAAAAAGGAAAGGAATAAAAAATAAGGGATGTTGTCAAAAAGGGGAGGAAGAAGAAATAAGGGAGGAAGAAAATAATGGCCATTCTAGAAGCTAACATGTGTTTCATATTCACAATTAATACCCTCCCTCAAACCCAAGATGGTGCAACACACATGTTGAGTTTGGAAACCAAAGCTTCCAGGGCAGTTTCAAGTGGTGTTTTGGTGAATAAATCAGCGAGTTGCAATTCCGAGCGAACAAAAGGTAAAACAATAGTTTGTTCCTTGAAGTGATGTCGTACAAAGTGACAATCGATCTCAATATGTTTCGTACGTTCATGAAACACGTCATTATGGGCAATGTGAATAGCAGCCTTATTGTCACAACACAATGGAGTAGGTTCTGATAAATGAACTCCCATATCTTCAAGGAGCCATCATAACCAAACAATCTCAGAAGTTGTATGAGCAAGAGCTCGATATTCGGCCTCAGCACTAGATCGAGAAACTACACTTTGTTTCTTACTACGCCAAGAGATCAAATATTTGCCTAGAAACACACAATATCCTGTGGTTGAGCGTCTATCTGTGATGTCACCAGCCCAATCTGAATCTGAATATGCATGAAGACAAAGATCATAAGTAGATGAGAACTTTATACCTTGATACAAGGTTCCTTTGATATAACGTAATATCCAAATCTGCATCATAATGTGTGGACCTTGGAGCGGACATAAACTGACTAACTACATGAACTGCATGGATGATGTCACGGCCTTGTGATAGTCAAGTAATTTAGACTTACCACAAGCTGACGATATAATGTAGGATTGGATAAAACATTTCCTTCGAAGGGATTAATCTTCACATTTAGTTCAAGAGGTGTATCTGCAGTTTTACTATCTGTTAACCCAGCACGTTGAAGAATTTCGGAGGCGTACTTTACTTGTGAGATGAAATAACCATTAGATGACTTATCGACCTCGATACCAAGAAAATACCTTAAAAAACCTAAGTCTTTCATTTCAAAACATGAACTAAGATGAAGTTTAAAGCGATAATTCCTTCTAGATCATCACCTGTGATAACCATATCATCAACATACAAGAGGAGAATAACCATACCCTTCTTAGTTGATCGAGTAAACATTGCTGAATCATAAGCACTTTGATTGAATCCATACTGAAGGATAGCATTAGAAAACTTCTCAAACCAAGCTCGTGGTGCTTGTTTAAGTCCATATAAGGCTTTACGAAGCTTACATACTTGATTTGGAGAATGTACCTTTCCTGGTGGTGGTCTCATATACACTTCTTCTCGAAGTTCTCCATTAAGGAAGGCATTTTTGACATCCATTTGATGCATATTCCAATTATGAGCAGCATCAACAACAAGGAGAGTACGTACCGTAGTCATACGAGCAACAGGAGCATATGTTTCTTCATAGTCTATACCATATTCTTGGGTATATCCTTGAGCAACAAAACGAGATTTGTAACGATATATCTTGTCTTCTGAATTTGTTTTGATCTTGTACACCCATCTACTTCCAATAACTGTTTTCCCTGGTGGTAAGTCAACCATATCCCATGTACCAGCGTCCTTGTGTCTTTGTGAGTTCTTCCCCATAGATGTTTGCAGTGGACTTAAAGATGCTTCCACTGTATGATTTTGGTTCATGCATAGATAAAATGGATGACAAAGAACAATGATAATCTGCAAACCTGGCTGGTGGTTGACGAGTTCGTGGAGGCAAAACATCATTTTCAGGTACAAGATCCCCTACGGAGAAGCAATGTCGGATTTTCCATAGAGTGGTCATGTGGAGTTTGAAATTTTCAAGAGGAGTGACTTCTGTGGTGGTTGATGGAATAATTGTAGGCTGAGAGTTGGATAGAGATATATCCTCAAAAGTATCTAGATATGTAAATTGTTCTAGAGTAGAAGACTTGCTACTAGGAAGAGACCAAAAAGGTATATTTTCCCAAAATGTAACATGACGAGAAACACGTAGCGTCGACTCTCTGGATAGTAACAACGATAACCTTTTTGTTCAATACCATAGCCTAAAAAACACAGATAGCATTCTTTTTACTGAGTTTGTTTCGTTCTCTTTCGTGGAGAAGAACAAAACAAGTTGAACCAAAGACACGAAGCTCGGAATAATTAGGTTTCTTATCATAGAGACGTTCATAAGGTGATATTCCTCCTGTGACTATAGATGGAATGCGGTTTATTGTGTAAACTGCAGTAAGGACTGACTCACCCCAAAATTAGATGGAACTGATGCTGAAAGAATTTGGGTTCTAGGTGTCTCTATGATGTGACGATGTTTTCTTTCTGCTACACCATTTTGTTATGGAGTTTCTGTACAAGATAAGCTGAAGAATAGTACCTTCATTTTTGAGAAATTCTTTGAAAGGAGTTGATATGTATTCACCTCCTTGATCATCACGGAAAGTTTTAATGGATTTTCTAAATTGAGTTTTAACCATTCTAGAAAATCGTGTATATTTTCAAAAATTCTGATCTGGAACTGAAAAGGTATAGCCATGTAAAAGCGAGAAAAATCATCAATGAAGATAACATAATATAAAGCCCCTCCCTTAGAGGAAATGGGAGACTTTCCCCACACATCTGAATGAATAAGATCAAAAGGTTCAACTGAATGTGTAACACTATTATTAAAATAAAGCGCAGGTTGTTTACCAAACTTATACGAAATGCAATAAAGTTCTTTATCAACTTGAATTGTTCCTAACAGTCCTTTATTGATCATATATGTAAGACGCAAAAAAGAGACATGGCCTAGCTTAGAATGCCAAGACATAAATGGGGACACAGTAGAAGGAAGGGAGTTTGCAACTGCAGCAGTAAGTTCATTCTTTGATTGTTGAGGAACAATGAGAGTTTCAAGGAGATATAATCTGCCAACTCTATGGCCTATCCCAACAAGATTCTCTATCCTGGGATCCTGTATTACACAACCAAAGGAGAAGAAATAAATGTTAAAACCCTGATTACACAGTTGCCCAATTGATATAAGATTCATCTTGATCTTTGGAACAAGTAACACATCAGGTATACGTATTTTATCTGAGACTTTAACATGTCCAATATGACTAGAAGCTATTTCGGATCCATCCGCAGTTTGGATTTTAGGTGTAACAATAGGATGCTTGCTTTCAAATACATTAGAATTGAATGTCATATGATTAGAAGCACCTGAGTCAAGAAACCAACCATTTGAAAAGGTACCTGTGGGAACTGAATAAGCAGATGCTGTTGTATAATTATTATTACCAATTGCAAGGGCTTGTTTGAGCATCTCTTGAATATGAGCAAGATTATTTGATGTAGATGATGATGATTCATGGCTTCTTTCTAACACAGGTGCTGCAAGAATGGAAGGCATAGATGTGTATGCAGTTCCATTTAACCTTCTTCTTTCTCTCATGTTTCTTGAAAATGGAGATGTACGAGTTTTCCTACTGTATGTAGGGTTCTTTACAATAATTGCATTGAATTTGTGAGTTTGATCCTTGGTGAGTTGGAATTTGAGATCTTGATGTTTGTGACATACTACTGTGTTGTTGGTAAAGTGCGGTTCTTGGCCAAGTGACCAGGGTTTCTTGCAGTTGTAACACTGAACCTGTGACATGTCACGGTAGTTTCTCTAGAGTTGATGTATTATTAAAACCTCCACGTGAAGGAGCAGCAAACCACACCAGGTATCTCTGGCTTGATCCTTTTCCGAGTTTCTTGAGTAATAAGCTCATACAATGCAGCTTCTACAGTAGGGAGGAGATCGATGAAGGATTGAAGCTCTTACAGTCTCAAAATCATCTCTTAACACCATTAGGAGTTGAACGGTCGCGATCTTCTTTGTATTTCTGCACGGTTCGATATCTATAGTCCAATTAGGTTCCATCGGTGCTAGCTGATTCCATATAATTGACATCTCGAATGAAAGTCGAGATTGACTGATCCATCTGCTGCTTCATAGAACGAATATCTTGTTCTAGTTTGTAACGTTGAGCAAAGTTGATTTGGGTATACCTTTTGAAAGAAACTCCCATGCGTCTTTGGCAGTCTCAAAACCATGTAAGTTGCATACTTATGGAGGTGATTCTTGTATTTCTTATCCATGTGAGTATATTGTGATTGTTGATCTCCCGAGTCTTCAGCGCTTTCTCCTTCGTTCCTTTGTCTTTCTTGCTAGGATCAACTTCTTTATCTGTAATAATGACACCCAGTAGAGACGACCTTTGGGATTCTTGGCTTTACCATCAATATATTTCCACATAGATTTTCCTTTGAGGAAACTTCTCATAAGGAAGGACCAATGGTTATAGTTTGTTCCATCAAACTTTACGGTGATAGGTTGATAATCTTCACGCGACATATTGAACGATAACAGAAAGGATTTTGGATACTAGGATTTTTGGATACTAGGCTCTGATACCATGACAAAAACTTAAGGTTCTCACTTCATAATTTGTGTATTGATTTTTGTATCTGATTCTTTACAAGGTGACCTATTTATATACATTACAAAAGACATATTGTCAAAAAGGAAAGGAAGAAAAAATAAGGGATGTTGTCAAAAAGGGGAGGAACAAGAAATAAGGGAGGAAGAAAATAATGGCCATTCTAGAAGCCATCCATTCTAGAAGCTAACATGTGTTTCATATTCACAATTAATATTGACAACATTTTGAAGGAATCAAAACTTTATTTTCTTAGATGACATTTGATGCATTAAAAGATTCAAAACTGGTTGTTATAAGCCCAAAAAATTTATTATTTAAACTTCAGACACCCAAGAAATGTCGAATTTCAAATCAATAACCTCTGATAAAAAGTACTAAGCATACCTAACTATTAGACTTCGGTTGTGTTAAACAGAGAGCAGTTACTTATAATTCAGTTGAGTTTTGGATACACTGCAAAAGAGGAATTGTTTTTTTGTTTTTGTTTTGACACATGAGTGGAATCGTTAATATCAATTGGTAGTACTATATGGAGGTCCTGCCTGCATTATTCACACTAATTTTTGTAAGATAGATGGGTATGTTTACAGACTGACCAACTTACAACGAAGAGATATCCCAAAAGGAAGCATTGGAAAACAGAAGTTCGATATTCCAAAAAATATCTGTTCAAGCACATTGTATAAGAAGCATTCGGTAAGCTTTTATATATCACCAAATGTGGTATAACATTGTATAGGAAGCATTTGGTGATATATTTATAAAAATGGTGATACCCTGCAGTTGCAATGTGCTGTTTCTCATCAATATTCCGCTAAATCGGTCTATTTGTCTTTTGTGTTGGCTTATATTTAGGAATCCTTCCCATGTGCAGTAGTAACACCGGATTCTATTGATGTTACGGTATGCTTTATTCATTGAACTCTTTGACCTATTCGTTTAACTGTATAGGAAGCATTCGGTTTTACCATATGTTTTGATAGATTTTCAGTAGGCTTTATTCACCTTATTTACAGTTCAAAATTTTGACGTACCAGCAGCTAATAACTTCGGGTGAACTACAAATGTTTGTCTACTCACTCCGACTTAATGCATATATACAAAACGAACCCCTTATTGCACATATTTTATGTCTTTCTTTTGCTAATAACCCCTTATTTTAATGCATATATACAAAATGAACCCCTTACACATTTCCAATAGAAAATTCAAAGTTGAAATTCATTATACTAAAATCCAATTTTAACAACCCATACACATTTCCAAAAGACACTACAAAAATGGAAAAAGATCCCGGAAGACAATCTGAAGGTGTTTCAAATTCTGTTAGCATCAAATCATGTCAAATTCTGCACAGTATACACCTAATTGATAGTAAACAGACGACATAAATCGCTCACCTTCTGTAATGTTATAGGAATAAACCGGCATGCATCTAATTTGTGTAAAAAAAGTTAACGTTCCACAAATAGCACCTGATAATAATCTGATGTCTTTTCGAGTGGTAACAATATAACCACCAAAACAACTGCATGCCTTTATATGAAAACATAAGTCATGCAATCATTAGAAAAATACCAAAGCCGAAAAAACTAACTTACATTGCTGGAACCCATAATGCATTTTTCCTGTACAGCAATAATGATAAGAAAAATGAGTTACTATACCGGGTAATTCTATGGCTGTGCATATATATGTCCTCCAACTTCCACTTTCAATAAGCACATTGGTGGCAGTGGCGTTACAATGACGAAATTAGCTGCCTGCATACAAAGATATAACGTACATGGATTGTTTTATGCATGAGAAAGTGTAAGCTCCAAAACACTGAATTGGTAGGTACTGAAATGTGCATAGATTCATGCCTAAAAGTGGGATACGCAACAACCAAAAACCGCCAAAATCTTGAATTGGGATGAAAAAAATAACCTGGCAGGATGGATCCCATTTGGCAGTGAGGAGCTGAGATATGGTCTTCCTGTTGTCAGGATCGAAAATATTGATGGCTGCTTTTCCTTTCCTAGTCAGCAATGAGATATGATGGAGTGGTCGCACATAAGGGCATCTGCATACAATTGATTCATGGTTGGTGTGTAAGAAAAAAGAATTTAATGGAAAAGTGCAATCAGAGAAATAGGACCTCGGTTTGCAAAAATCATAGTTATAACCAACCGCAGTTGACATGGAGTTTCTGTAAAAGAGAATATACAATTAGGTAGACCAACTCATTCTAACATAGGAGTCATCTCACTCATCACTTGGTCCTGGATCCATCGATAGAGTCCAACTAAGTCCCAAGATGACTTCATTCCGTGCTTACTGTCATTGTGCACAGTTAAATTTAGAAATATGTTAAAAAATGAACATGGTACGCATGCAATTCAATAGTTTTTTCTGTTGTGATCTATATGCCAAACCACAAATATGCATTAGACCTGCAGCTTGTTTCAAAACCACCGAATTATGGAACTTAACATCCTTCCCAGAGCCGAAACAGATTCAACTTATGTGGAGCGAGTGCATCAAAATCAAATAATTCGCTTTTGGAGTGAAATAAACTAAACCTAAATGCCACCTTAATTTGATTCTTTTTTACAATTAAATTCACAGCTAGAATAATACAACGATAAGACCACGAATTGTGAACAGTAGATGGAATGGAATCACTCTAATACAGTTTTGGAACCCAATAACCACAACACAATGGAACCCAATAACCACAACACAACACCTCAAAGATCTGGATATCGAAAATTCAAGTTATTTAGCATGAACGAAACCCCCAAAACAGAAGAAAAAAATCTGTAAACTGAAAACTGAATATGGTGAAAGAATACTCACACTTTCGGCTGGGACTGATGTTGATTTCGATCCGGATTAGGCATTTTATAGACCTGTTCACCAAATTAATTCTGAGATGAGCGTTTTCAATATTTAATTCTGAGATGCATGATAAATTAATAAGGAGAAAACCTTGATTGGGAATTCCGACGATCCGAGAATGAAGTCAAGGGTTCATGATACGTTACTGAATCAGGTAGCTAAAGAGAAAAGACCTAATCAACACGAAGAGAGGTGATTCCGAACGGAAGAAAAACCTAGACTCCATTCTAGTGTGCGTTTCTAGCAAAGAAATTCTAACCCGGACTAAAATTCTAGCGTTACTAACAATGAAACCTGTCTTTTATGACCCGACTTTAATTAAGGGAATAAAAAAATCCATCGTGGGCACATAGCAGCCATTGGATTAAGGAATCCAATACGTTATTCTAGGAAGGGAGGGAAGATCTCAGCCAGTAGTTAGAATTCCCTATGTATCCTAGCCGCTGGGTGACACACCGAACTCTCCTGTTGTATAAGCATAGATATAGGTTAAACTTCCATTTGAACCCTATTTCGACGATTTCTAAACGAATCAAAATCAAACCAACTGTTTTTTTTTTCTTTCTCAATACCAGTTTGTGCGCGTCTAGGGTAGGGGACGGTCTGATTTTTGTTTTTTGTTAATAAATTAGGATTAGGTTAAACTTTGGTAGTTATTAGTTTAGTTTTAATTTTAATTAGGATTAAGGGAAAATTGGTAATGCCATTACTTCAGGACATCCCATATAATTATAGGGTTGATGGCCTTATAAAACAATGGTCCCCAAAAAAGGTTGATCCCAAAAAATGAGGGAAAAGTTTTGATCGCGCAGTGAGCGAGCAACACTTGAACTCGCGTCTTGGTAGCCATCGGATTGGTAAGATGTGACGTCATCAAAGTTTTAACCAAACCACAGTTAGTTCCCAATATTTACAGATTCCATACGTATATTTCTAGATATTTTTTCCTTGTAATACTTATTGTGTCCAACTCCCTCCTTATCCTTATATTTTGGCGCCAAGAATTTGTTGGAACGGTGGTTGAACTAATTCTTAACTAGTTTTTTCTTTTCATTTTTGGCAATCACAAAATGATGTAATCCGTCAACTACATTAGTCACTTGTACGCACTGGACTACTTTCGTGCGGTTCACTTGTGCACATTTGAGGAAGATGGAAATGGGTAAGCATGGTGATAAACGATTAGTTTTGTTTTGTGGCAAGGCCTTGTCAGTAGAGTGGTTACAAGGGACTATGTCAGGAAGAGGGGTGTTGACTTAATGTTCATCAGTAGAGGGGTATTGAAGAGTGGTTACAAGGGCCATGTCAGTAGAGTGGTTCCAGATTTCCAAGGCCTTTATTCATTCTAACTGTAATGTATCTAAGTAATGCAATACCTATTACTCGATTAGAGGTGAATAAGAAAACTTGATAGTCATCAAACCTAAACATTAATATTTGTACTTGAAGATTAGTGCAGTTTCAGCATATCTCGAATTTTATATAAGTGCTTTTCAATAGTGCCAATACTAACAGCACCAACAAGGATGGATCAGAGTAAAAGTGGAACTCTGAAGAGATGTCAATGGACAAGGTAGAACAATTTCCGTGTCTGCACCATTACTCCGTACTTGATATGAATTGAGAATTTTTCTTTCTTCTATTTTAATTCACGATGTAAGTTCAACTGCAACACAACAGTTCATCGTTATCTTGGCGCCCAAATATAAGGAGGGAGTAGGACACAATAGGTATTACAAGGAAAATATATCTAGGAAAATTCGTACGGAATCTGGAAAAATTGGGAACTAACTGTGGTTTGGAACTAACTGCGCTTGAAACTGGTGGTTTGTTGTCTTTCCCTGATAAGCAGTTGTGGAACTCATATGTGCCTTTAAAGGTTTCTTTTCTTGTCTGGACTCTGTGCTTTAGTGGAGCGCCAACCTTTGACTATTTGTACAATGCTGGTTTAGTGCAAGATCCAACCTGTGTCTTCTGTGAAGCTAGTCTAGAAACAAATGAACATTTGTTCTTGCATTGTGAGTTTGTTTTTCATATTTGGGCTTATTTTCTTAAAAGCTTCAACATTAATTGGGTTTTAGCGAGAAATGTGAAGACAAACCTTTGGGAATGGGGGATAAGTGCCAAAGAAATTCTAGAAGAAGAAAAAAGAAAATCTGGAGCATCTTGCCTTTTGCTATTTGGTGGAGTGTCTGGAATGAAAGGAATGCAAGAGTTCATAATAATGTGAAGAAAGATTTGGATCAGCTGATTAAGGACATTAAATGTTTGATGTTTAATTGGGGTTTGAAGTCGAACATTTTTTCAGGATTTCAGTTGTCCACTTTGCTTTGTAATTGGAATGTAGTGATGCACTGATAGTTATATCTTTGTATCCTTTGTCATCTAGTGTCACTTCTTTAGTGACATATTGATGTTTTAATCAAATTTGCCCTGAAGTCAAAAAAAAAAAAAAAAAAACCTGTGGTTTGGTTAAAACTTTGATGACGTCACATTTTAACAATCAGATGGCTACCAAGATGCGCGTTCAAGTGTTGCTCGCATACTGCGCCATCAAAATTTTCCCCCAAAAAATGATTCAAAAACATGCCAGTGGTTTGGCATGATTTAGGCCCAGGAAATATCAGTTATTCAAGCTTCAAAATAGCTCAAAGCTTCTAAATGTATATGGGTTCATAATTTATTCTCTGCCACTTCATTGTTCTGAATTTATTATAGGATTAAAAGTCAATACTTCTGATACTAGACTTAGGTGGGTTTGGTAATGCTTTTATTTTCTCAAAAGCACTTTCAAAAGCTATATATGCCAATAATTTTTGAAATTAGTGTTTGGTAAAAAAAAATCAAAGTGGTTTTTATCAAAAGCATTTCTCAAATTAATCAATTTTTAAAAGTTAGGGAGGATGAGCTTTTAAAAGCTGCAAAAGCATAAGTTGTGGCCCCACCTAAATTTAATGTTTTTTTTTTTTTGTCCATACTTTATTTTATAAATGACAAAAGTTACCCCTAAATTTATATACAATCAATTTTTTACTATTTCTTATATTGCATTCTTTATTTATTTTTTCGATTTTCAAACTATTTTATATATCATTTCATTGAATTTGTCAACAGTAAAAAAAATAAAAAAATATTAAATAATTACTTAATTTTAGTATCATTTTTTGTTTGAAATATATTTATATATATATATATTTATATTTATATATATATATATATATATATATATATTTATATGGTTAAGTAAAGTAATTTTTTAACAATCATAATATTAGTGGTAATTAGTATTAACATTAGTATTATATAGTAAAAATAATTAATTATTTTTAAACCCAATAAAATTGAATAAAACTACTATTAGAGATATGTCTGTTTTTGTCATTTGTTACAACAACTACTGTTGAATCTGAAATTTTACCAAACACACTTTGATTGTTTTTTTAATCAGCTTCAACTTTCATTAAAATTTTACCAAATATCTACCTGTTTTTTTCACACAGCACAGCACAACAACGCGCAACAGAAAGTGCTTTTACAAAAGCTACAACAATACCAAACTAAGCCATATTGTAATCCGTGAAGTTCCAAAGTTAGATACATGGGCTTCTGAATTTGGTATGCCACGGATTCAATTATTGAGAAATTTGAGGCAAAACTTTCCTTGCGGAGAAGATGCAATATTGCAATCTCTCAAAAGGTAGTAAGCTTGTTCTTCTCAGGTGCATTCTCTCATCACTTCCCTTATATTAATTCTCGTTACTCAAGGCACCCGTTTCTATTTTAAAAACCTTGAATAAGAAAATGTGGAAAGAGAAGTAATGGGTCAACAGTAGGATAGATTTAGGATGGACGGAGGGGGATTTTCTCTTTTTCTTTTTTCTTTTTTCTTCTGGAAAATAAAGAATAGTTGGTAACTGGGTTTGGAGGAAAAGATACAGAGATCTTAATAGGTAGAGAAGTGATGAAAGGGTAAAGAAAATTTAGAAGAAAAGAATAAGAGGACCGGAAGCCGAAGCTCTAGATGCTTCTTAACGCAGAACGAAAGCGTGAATAAATGAATTGATTGTAAAGTAGGAGAATAGTTGAGAATGTTATAAACATGTAATTATGTTAAGAATATCTAGGGAAAATCCTGTTTATTACTGGGATGCCCATTAGTCCAAAACTTGGTTTTTATGACACTTTGGAAGTGGCGGAGACAGGTTTTTCAAACTTGGGGGCTAAAAAAAGAAAACACCAAGGCGGCCGAAGGCCGCGACAAATTATTTGGACATGATGGGACCAAACTAGTGAAAGTGGTGAGCTGAATGTTTTATCCCCTTAAACTTTCTCTCTCCGCCTCTTATGTGCTCTCTTCTTCCTACTCTGCAAATGAAATCACCAAGGCATCGATAGATTTTTGATTTGGAAGGTGGATATTATGGTTTTGGTGGACTAAACTAATGGGAACAGGTGGACTAATGTAATGGATCAGGTGGACTAACTTAACAAATTTTATTTTTCAAGGGGTAAAATACTAACATGGTAGGGTTTTGCAAGAAAAAAGGGGGGCTACAGCCAGCGTTAGCCCCCTTTAGTTCCGCCACTGCACTTTGTGATTGGGAAAATTGATAGATCCTATACGTTGTTATACATTTTTAAAGTTAGGATTGGTCGAAACATTTATTTCTGTTAAATTACAGAATGAATCTGTCGTGTATTTTTGTTATGTTTGCCCCAAACTCCTTTAAAGTTCCACCCCTTTCGAAAGTGAATAACAACACTTGAAGTCCCATTAATCGTATGGTCCTCGATTAGATATCAAAACTACCTAAATTGAACACACGAAGAAAAGTCTCCCGTAATCTCCTCCTCCATGTTTATCAACAATGAACTGTCTCCTTAACTTCCCCCACTCGATTCTCTTGATTTTGCTTTAGTTTCTTTTATTTCGTTTTCTTCTTTTTTTATTCTACTTTTATTTGATTCAGACGTTAATCTCCATAAATTTTATCACATAGATCCCTTCAAATTCCGTCAAAATCTCTGATTTTTGAAGAAATTGGAATCGATTCTAATTCCTCATCGAGAATTATTTTTTTTCGACTGTAAATATTTCTCTGTACATCTCCATCTTCTACTTAGCTACCTTCATTAAAGATATAGATGAATTTATCTTGGAATGGTGAAAGTAGTGGTGGATTGATGGCAAAGACGGTCGTGGATAAGAATCATCATCAAAAAGGTGAAGAAAAACAGGGTGGAGGAGAGCTAAAAAAGTGAAATCAGTTAAGACTTTTGTGATTTTAGTATAGTATTTTTGTTTATTCATTTGCTCGGCTCGGTATTACTTCAGCAATTGAAGTTTTTCTTGGGATTAAGAGTCATGCACTCATGTTGGCGCTTGTTGATAAATGGGTAGGTTTATTTGCATTTATAACAATAGATGTTTGTTCGTGTGAATTTACAAAATTAGTTTTCATTAAATCTTCTCGATGGAAGTGTTTATCATTGCCGACTACTGATCGATTGTATGGTTTCTCTTACGCAGTTATTGCAGATTTTTTTAGCTCAAGGGAACTTCCTGTGGTTAAAGGGATACAAGGTGTCCGGAGAAGAAAGAAAATCTTTGTGATTTCCAGATGCAAGTGAGCAATTTGTCATTAACTGTAGATTTTGTTTTTGGGTTCTTTATATGATATTTAGAGTAAAAATCTTCTATGGTGGTGCAGGCTGAAGGAAAGCTCTGGAAAGATAAAGAAGGAAACAATGGAAGAATTGGGTCTAGCATTATAAGAGTAACTGATGATGCGAAGATGATTGTTGTTGGAGAGTATAAATGAGAGAATCAAGGTAATATCATTTGAAGGAAAGTAAGACTAAGAAGAAGAGAACCAGGTGAATATTTAGTCCTTATTATCTCACATTTTGTGTAGTTTCACTTATGTTCTATTTTAAGTTAATGTTAGTGGATTCAACTGATGTTAGTTTGGAATAGCTAAACACTCGAGCTTTCACAAGTCTGCTTCTCTATTCTTGGTGCTAGGGCGTCTTAGTAAAGGTAATAGTGTATAAGATAGATATTAAGTTTGTCAGGAAACTATGTCTTATAGTGGTAAAAAATTTCTTTGGACATGCTTCAAAAAGGTAGTGCCTTCAAATGAAGCGGATAAATATGATGTATGTAATCTTGATACCTATGTTTTATGTGAATTTTGGCTTCTGGCTCAGATTACTCACTTGTTTTGGTCTCTGTTGATTGTATGCTTTGATAACACTCTGTCATTTTACGCATGTTTGGATATGTCCATTTACAAGTCTGCTCTTTATTCTTGGTGCTAGGATGTCGTTGTTATAACCAATGGCTCTTCCAAGCACAATCAATCAAGAATTGAAATAGAAATGAAATCAAAAGTAAAACAAACACACACAACACAAGGATTTATAGTAGTTCGATCAAGATGATCTACATCCACTTTGGAAGACGACGATAACGATCACTATGATTCAAAAAGGATTACAAGAGTATGATTCAAAACCCTCTCTTAAGAACTAGCTTCTACTGCCTCCTACTCTCTCTTAGTTACATTAGTTTTTCTCTTGTTAAGAAAAGGAGAAGAAGTCTCTCTTTTATACACAAAAATCTCACCTACTTAGCAAACTAATTTTGACTACAAGAGAATAATTAGTCTCACCTACTTAGCACACCCTTTTGGACTACTAAACTAGCACACCCTTTTGGACTACAAAGGAATTATACTTTCTAGAAGAATTATACTTTCTAGAAGCCAACCCTTTTTGAATACTAAACTGTATTCAAGGCACATATGCTACAAATCTCCACCTTGATTTGAATACCATAACCACTCATCATCATCATCTTCTCTCAGTCCCTCAAGGGATCTCAACACCTGTTGACACCAACCAAGTCCAAGAAATACTTGAACTTGATATTAGGAACCAGATTTGTCAACATGTCTGCAGGGTTATCCGATGTATGAACCTTTAGCATCGCTATCCTACATTCCTCAACTGCATCCTTGATAAAATGATACCTGACATCGATGTGTTTCGTTCTCTCATGATACATATGTTTTTTTGTCAAGTGAATGACACTTTGACTGTCACAGAACAAAGTTGCAATCTCTTGCTTGAAACCCAAATCACCAACCAGACCCATCAACCATATACCTTCCTCCACTGCTTCCGCGGCTGCCATGTACTCTTTCTCAGTTATAGACAATGCAACTGTGCTTTGCAAAAACGACCTCCAACTGATAGTACTACCACAAAATGTAAAAGTATAACCTGTCAATGACCTTCTTCTATCAAGATCACCTGCATAATCAGAATCAACATAACCCACAACATTTGTCGAATCACCATAGTGTTTATCAAACACTAAACCAACATTTTTAATGCCCCTTAGATACCTCAAAATCCACTTTACAGCTTGTCAATGAGCCTTCCCGGGACTTCCCATGTATCTTCTTACCACACTCACAGCTTGTGCGATATCCGGCCTTGTACAAACCATGGCATACATGATGCTAGCAACTGCGCTTGCATATGGAACTCGAGACATATACTCAGCCTCATCTGCACTTTGAGGTGATTGCCTTCTAGAAAGTTTAAAATGAGCTGCCAAAGGAGTACTTACTGGTTTTGCATCTTTCATACCAAACCGTTCCAACACCTTCTCGACGTAAGCCTTCTGGGACAAATACAACTTGCCTTTAGCTCGGTTTCTATGAATCTCCATGACCAATATCTTCTTTGCTGCGCCCAAATACTTCATCTCAAACTCACTACTCAACTGCACCTTCAGCTTCTGTATCTCTGACATGTCTTTGCAAGAAATCAACATATCATCAACATACAAGAGCAAATACACAAATGAACCATCTTGGAGTTTCCTGTGATATACACAACTATCATACTTACTCCTACTGTATCCATTTGCCAACATAAACGTATCAAAACGTTTATACCACTGCCTTGGAGATTGCTTCAAACCATACAAAGATTTCTTCAACAAACATACATGGTCTTCTTTGCCAGGAACTGCAAACCCTTTTGGTTGTTGCATATAAATACACTCTTCCAAATCACCATGAAGGAAATCTATCTTAACATCTAGTTGTTCCAATTTTAGATCTTTCAAAGCAACTATAGCAAGCAATGTTCTAATAGAACTATGTTTAACAACCGGAGAGAATACCTCATTGTAGTGAATTCCTTCTCTTTGTGTAAACCCCTTTGCCACAAGCCTTGCCTTGTACCTTGTTCCTTCACCATCTGAAGTACCTTATTTCTTTTTGAAGACCCATTTGATTCCAACAATATTCTGTCCTTTTGGTCTTACAACTATATCCCAAGTGCCATTCTTGTTAAGAGACTCAATTTCTTTATTTGAAGATGCTCCTCATTCTACTGATTATTCACCACCAATTGCTTCTTCATAGGTTCTTGGCTCATCCCTATCTATGATCTCACCTACTGCAAGTGCATACGCAACCAAATCAGCATGGACATATCTTTGAGGTGGTATAACTTGCCTCCTCTCTCTGTCTCTTACAAGATTAAACTGATGATCTTGTGCTTCTTCTTCCTGGGCAAGTTCTTGCACAATATCTTGATCATCATCATCATCAGAAACAACAGTCTCATTGTTTCCTTGAACTTGCATCTCAAGTTCCACCTTGTCACCAAGCTCCACCTTATCACTAACACCCTCTTCAACTATTCCATCAATTTATCCATTCTTTGGCTTCAACATGGATTGCTCATTAAATTTCACATCTCTTCTAATAAGAAACGTGTTTGATCTTTCTGCAGGACACCATAAACTGTAGCCTTTCACAACCTTTGCATACCCAAGAAATATACACTTCTTTGCTCTAGGCTCTAGCTTCCCCTCATTCACATGAGCATAGGGTGGACATCCAAAAATCATCAAGTCTTCATAGTTAGCATGCGAACCTATCCAAACTTCATTTGGAGTCTTGCACTCAATGGAAGTTGTTGGAGATCTGTTCACTAAATAAGCTGATGTGTTTGCTGCTTCTGCCCAAAATTGCTTTAGTAGCCCGGAATTGGAGAGCATGCACCGTGCATTCTCCATTATGGTTCTGTTCATCTTTTCTGCAACACCATTTTTCTTTGGTGATTTTCTGACTGTGCGGTGTCTCACAATCCCTTGGTCCTTGCAGAACTCATTGAAATCACCCCCACAAAATTCCAAACCATTGTCTGTCCTCTAGCACTTGATTTGTATTCCGGTTTGCTTCTCAACCATAGTCTTTTATTGCTTGAACTTGACAAAAGTTTCATCTTTGTGTTTAAGTATGAATACCCATACTTTCCTTGAGAAATCATCAATAAATTTCAACATATATCTACCACCACCATGTGAATCAACCCGAGAAGGACCCCAAAGATCATAATGAATATAATCAAAAATACCCTTGGTGTTATGAATAGCTTTACTAAACTTGACTCTACACTTCTTTCCAAAGACACAATGTTCACAGAAATCAAGCTTCCTGTTTTATGACCACAAAGCAATCCCTGCTTGCTCAAATCATCCAACCCCCTCTCACTCATATGCCATAACCGCATATTCCACAACTTGGTAGTATCATCTTCAGAACTTGAAGAACATACAGCTGCATCACCCGTCACAGTGGTACCTCGCATCGTATAAATACCATTAATTCTCTCGCCCTTCATAATTGTAAGACTTCCTATTGAGACACGAATAACTCCACCTTCACCTTGATACTTGAAGCTATTTGAATCAAGCGAACCCAAACAAATCAGATTTCTTCTCAAATCCGGAACATGCCTAACCTTAGTTAAAGTCCTCACCATACCGTCATACATCTTAATTTGAATTGTACCTACACCCACCACTTTACAAGTGATATTGTTTCCCATAAAAACTTTACCACCTTCTCTAGCTTGATAAGTAGTAAACTACTCTCTATGAGGACACATGTGAAAAGTACACCCCGAATCAAGAATCCACCCATTTTCCGAGCTTTCGGTATGAACCGTGAGAACCGTTCCATCATCACTTTCTACTTCAACATTTGTTGCGGTTCCTTGGTTAGTATTATTCTCAACATTCTTTAATTTTGGACAATCCTTCTTGAAATGCCCTTTTTCCTTACAATGAAAACAATAGAATTTACCAGATTTTGATTTAGACCTTGACTTTGATCTACTCCTATCAAATCCGCCCCTTTGGTTTCCTCTTCCTCTAACAAACAACCCATCTCACGAATTATCTTTACCATCAATACCCGTCTTCTTTAACTCCTTAGAGTTCAAAGCAGCTTTAACGTCTTCCATGGAAATTGTGGTTTTTCCATACATTATGGTATCAACAAAATTATCATAAGATGGTGGTAAGGAACAAAGCAAACCCAAAGCTTGGTATTCGTCTTCAATTTTGACATCAATATTTACCAAATCCAAGAGAATTTTATTATAATTATAAATATGATCTATAATAGACATTCTTTCATGCATTCTAAGAGTATGTAATTTCTTCTTAAGATATAAACGATTAGTTACGGATTTAGTCATATACCTCTTCTCCAACTTATTCCATAGCCCGTCCGGTGTCGTTTCCGTTGCAACTTCTCTCAAGACCTCATTGCTCAAACACAATAAAATTAATCCATGTGCTTTCTCCAAGAGCTCATCCTTTTCCTCATCCTTTAATGTTGTTCCAAGACCCGTTTTCCCCTTCAAAGTTTTCACCAAACCTTGTTGCACCAAAACATCCCTCATATATATGAAATACAAGGACTAAAGTTCATAATTAGATTTCTACAACTTAACTACGTCTTGCTAAATTTGAAGGGAAAATATTAACGGGCATCATCCAGGGCAAATAATATCAACAATCACGTTGTAGTTCGTGTTCGTAATTAGGATAAAACATCTACTAGATAAGATAATTTCTCCATTTCAATCATCTTTCTTGCCTTCAAGGAAAATTTCAGATAACATTATTGTAGCTCAGGAGCCGATTCATTCTTTCAAAAAGAAAAAAGTCTAGAATATCAGGACTAGGAATAAAAATAGATATGTCTAAGGAGTTTGATTGAATAAACTGGAAATTTATTTTGAAATCTCTTCAAACCTTTGGGTTTAATTCCGAAGTTTTTCATCTTATAGAACAATGTATCTCTACAATTTCTATCTCTGTCCTCCTCAATGGAACACCAGGAGAAACTTTTAACCCTTCTAGAGGCCTTCGGAAAGGCGACTCTTTATCGCCCTATTTATTCATAATTTGTATGAATTTTTTTTCTAGAATGCTGCTAACTCAATAAAAAGATAAGAAACTTCATGGGGTTAAGATAACACCTAAGAGTGCGCCAATTTATCACCTCTTTTTCGCCGATGTTTGCCTTCCTTTTGTCAAAGTTGACCTGGTAGAGTGTAGAAATCTCTTAGACATTATTGCAAAATTTAGCAAAGCCTCGTAAGAAAATGTGACACGTGGAAAAACTAAATATTGTTGCAAAGTGAGAATAAAAATTAAGTATGTTATAATTACTGTGACAAATGAGCCACGTGTCGCTATTCTAAAATTATGTTAACTGTTACTATTAAATAATGTAACAGTTTATAAATGTGACTGTAACCAAATTTTGTCACAGTGAAAACTGTTACAAAAAAAGATAACAATTAATATCACAGCGTTTCTCTAACGGCGTATGTGTTACCAATTTTTTTAGTAAAAGATATGCCCTGTGACAAAATCCTGGATTTGGTGTAGTGGCTAAGAAATTTTGAGAAATCAAGAGTTTTTTATCATTAAGAAAGTATAACCAAAACATCAAAGACTTCTATCCAAAATTCTTAAAATAAAACATATTAACCTTAAAGACCCTTATCTAGGTGCTCCTCTCTTTATGGACAGGTCCAAGATTAAAAATTTTGCACATATTATAGAAAGAATGGAATCAAAATCTAAAGGGTGGAAAGACTGGTTCTTTCCTAACCCAGTAGAGCAGTCCTAAATAGAGTTGTTCTGTCAAGTATCCCATCTTATCAAATGGGATGTTTTCTTTTACCAAAACAGACAACAAATAAGATTAATGCTTTACAAAGAGACTTTTGGTGGGGTAAGGAAACTGGAGGAAAAGGTTACTATCCAAAAGCTTGGCATTCTCTTTGTAAACCTATTAGTAAAGGAGGTTTAGGGTTTAGAGATGCAAGAAAAGTTAATCTTGCAATATTAGCAAAAATTGATTTGAGAATGCTGAAGGAACCAAATTCTCTTTGGGTAAAAACAATGGGAGAACAGTATTTTAGGAATAAATCCCCTTTTAGGACTAAATACACTGCAAAAGGCTCATGTATTTGGAAAGGTATAAGTCTATGATTAAAATTAATTAAAAAATTTAGTATTTGGGAAGTAGGAAATGGACAAGATATCAACATTTGGAAAGACTTATGGATACCAGACTTAAAAATAACATGCAAATTCTTAGCAATGCCACCAATAGTAATCTAACCAAAGTCTCTAACTTGATAAATAATGACACTGGTTCTTGGAATCTTCCCTTAATTGCTTCTGTTTTTCCAGCTGATTTAGTTCATAAAATTAGTAATATAAATCTTTTCAAGGATAAGGATCTAAATCTTAGAAAATATAAACTAAGGTGGACTACGTCAGGTGAATTTAATGTGAAATCTATTTATGAAAAGTTAAATGAAAATAGTTCAGACATTACTAGTATATCTCTCCCTGAATCTTTTTGGACTTCTTTATGGAAAATGAATATCTCAGAAAGAATTAAGCTTTTTCTATGGAAATGTTTACAAAATGCTTTACCAACTAACAATGTGCAATGTGCAATGCAGCAGTAGAAACAACATAACACCTTTTATTTCACTGTCCATTTGCTAAGGAAATTGGGAAAAGTGCCCCTAACCCTGTCATTCTAAATCTAGATACCTCCCAATCAGTTTTAGAACTTTGTAAACTGTGGTCTAATCAACCAAGATCTGATATCTCTTATGAATTAATTCTTACAAAGATGTGGTTCATCCGGAAGGAAAAGTGTGATAGAATTTTTTAAAATGCCTCTAAATCTGTGGACTCTTTGGATATGATAATACAAAGAAACTTAGCTTTTAGGGATACTAGGAAAAAAAACCTCCCCTAAGTCTAAACAAAAGAAGAAAACCTCCCCAATATGGAAGGGGCCGATAACAGATACCCTAAAGATAAATGTAGATGCTTCCTGGATCTCAGACAGGTTACCTTCTACTAATGCTTTAATTATGAGAAATGATGCAGGGAATTGTGAAGGAGGTAGAGCAGGACTCTCAACAGGATCTCCAGGGGCAGATCCACAAGAGGCGGAAGCTATAGGAGTAATGCAAGCTGCTATCTGGGCTAAGGAAAAGCAGATTCAGAACTTTAGTATTGAAGGAGATTTTGAAAGCTTGTTCAATCACATCAAAGGAAAACCAGGTGATATTTCTTGGCATGCAAAGGCGTATTTAAATGAAGCTATCAGAATAGTTAATTCATGTAATAACTTTTTGGGTTTCTTCTATGTTCCTAGATTAGGGAATCAAGTGACAGATATTTTGGCAAAATTTGATAGAACACTAAACAGTATTGTGGAATGGGTTGAGTCCCCACCATCTTGCAGCCATAGGCAACTTTTAGTAGATAAATCTAATTTTGGGGCTTTACATAATCCCAAATTAGATTTCTCTACTACTTTTGTAACCTCGACTCATTTGGAGTCCTAGTTTGAAATGCAATATCTTACTTACAAAAAATAATAATTAAGAAAGCGTGCAACACCAGCATTTACTGTTCTTTATCAAAAATTCCAAAAGTAGTAGTTTAGACTTTTGGCAACGGTTTTATACATTTTTCTACCCTCCATAGTAGACTTTTTGCAATGGTTTGGTCGACGAGTCCGGTAGAAGTCCAGTTGACTGACCCAATTACGCGAGTGCACTCCTATTAGACTCTTCAAAAATGTACCCTTGACTGCATAGTGTCGAGTGTTGTTGACCAGTGAATATGAGTCCAGTTCACTGGTCAATGTTTCGTACGCACTGTTAGTGTACTCCAAAAATTGTCGTCACTGCACTGATCATGCAGGGACATGGGCGGTATTGTTTGGTCCATTTTGGTCATGTTTGCCGGTTTTAGAATTTATCGTTAAGTTGGCCATATACACGGAATTGGGCCTTTTTTTAAGTCATTCCGGCAAAATTCTCGAGGATCTGCCATGCCCTCCGAGACAAATGCCAATGAGCAAGTGCCATGTCAGTTGTTTTCTTTCAAGTTTTTTCCATCAAGTCGAAGGATGCGTTTGTTAGACATTTTGACCCATAAAAAATGCTAGGTTACAAAATCGAGAGGATGCGTTTGTTATACATTTTGACCCATAAAAAATGCTCGGTTGCAAAATTCCTTTTCAATTCAGTTCAAAATGGAGTACTACTCTGTTACTATCGTGAAGAATTTTGTTCAGTTTCGTACCAACACGCAATTTTTATTTTTAACCTGTTAAGCCTGTACGCTGGGATTCTCTGCAGCTTTTGTATTCACATGTCTCAAATGATCAGTTCCTTTCATTTCTAATGTCCCTTCACACCCGCCTATAAATATGTCTAAACTTCGAAGTGAAAAATTCACCTGTCTCTGTTGTTTTGTTGCTTCCTTCACTTCGTCTAATATCTATTCCAATAATGTCTACTTCTAGTTCATCTACTACCCGTGGTGCTACCCTATCTTGCACTACTTCTGAGGAAATTAAAGGCAATATAAAAGGAAAAGCATGTTGTTTACCAATTGATTTAAAACGAATGTTGTGCTGGACTGCTAAGCATGAGAGTAACAAGAAGAAGGAACATAAAGGAAAAAAGGCGGAAAAGGCAGAGAAGAAAAAGCTTGAGGAAAAAATGGAGAAAGCAGAGAAGAAAAAGGTCGAAAATGAAATGGCCAGCTATTCACATGGGACAGGATGTTTGGAGATGACTACTGAGAGGTGTTTTGTTTTCAAGAAAAAAAAAAGTGAGATATGTTTCATCACTACTATCTTAATGATCACTATCTACTACTGCTGCTTCTAGTACTGGTTTGCTTGGGTATTTTACTAGGTATTCAGATTTAATTTGCAACTTCTCTTCTAATTAGCTTGGAACTTTTATATTGCTTATTAAAAGGATGTATTTGTTTCGGTATCTATACGAAGCTGTGTTGTTCTCTACTACCTCCCTATATTGAAGTTCCTACTTTTCTCTTTTTAGGTTTCTGAATTGGTTTTTATAATAAGTATTGATGGTTCTGTTTTTTACTTTTGAGATCTCTAGTTTGGCAATAAGAGAAAGGAAAAAAAAGAAAGAACCAAAAGAAATGCGTCACTTGGCAGCAGTTGATAGAAGGAATACATTCGTCATCTCAGTGTTTCTTGTCCTTGTTGCTTTTTGAACCTTAGGTTGAGGTTGTTCTTCAAACTAGCACCTGAATAGTCATTGACCATACAAATTTGTGCATTAGGCTGGGTCTAATGGTACCCCATATTCAAATTTTTCTCTGTATCCACGTCAGCAAAATTCAAGGGCCGACCACAGCGGGGATCCAAGATTCCTAGTAGGAGCGCAGTTTGAAGAGGCGTGGAACGCCATTAGAAACAACTCTTCATTGGAAGATTCAAATACGCCTTTTCTAACTGCGTATTGACCATGTTGACCGGTCCACGCGCCGTTCCTAAGGGCGTACCATAGTGAACCCTAAAACGCACAGAAGCCGCCCGCACTCTTTCTTCTCTTTTCTTTTTTTCTCTCTTCTTCTTCAACCTAAACCCTCCCATGAATTGATTCAAGAGTTTTGAGTGTGTAATGATCTAAAAACCTTCAAGGGTTTGTTGTAGAATCCGCAGGGAATCTATTTGTGGCATTTTTGGGAGATTTCATTAACAAAGCAACAGTAGGTATGAAATTTTAATTTTGATTGATTTTTGGTTTTTGATTTTAGTTATGATTGATTTCAATCCTATTGAATGCAAAATCTTGATTATATTGGCATGGAGAAGTAGGGTAATTTTTGAATTCGTTTGAAAAAAATATGAATTTGAACTTAGAGTTTTTGCTATTTATGTGTTGATTTTGGTGAAACACAAATTGATTGATTATTTCATTAATTCATGTGATTGTAGTTGAATAATTTGATTGTCTTTATGCAGGGATAAATGTGTTTGTAATTTTTAATTTGCTAAGCATGTCAAGAAATTTGTTTTGAGCATTTTGCAATGAGTTTGAGGATTAAGTTGATGTTGAGATGATTATATGGGTGAAATTGATGTTGTTAATATGATTTTGTTGGAGGCTTTCATATGAGCATTGTGCATACCTCAATGTGATGTGAATTTGATTGTGGGAATTCATATGTTTCATGTGCATAGATTAATATATGTGGATGATTGTTTGTTATTCACATGTTGATTGTGCTTCCCTTCGTATTTGGTTTTTTTAGATAATGGAGGATATCGATTGGTCTAGGTATGAGAAGTTATCCCAACTCTCTCAAGGTGTCGGACGGAAGAACATAAATGTGAGGACTTATATAACAGGAAATAATTTAAGGTTAGGAGTTCTTGGACTAACGTAAATAAATTTTACCATATAGTGGTTCATAACAACCATCGTGCACTGCTAATTCTTCATATGTGTGGTTTTGAGTCTGTATTCCAATTTAAATTTAAGTATGCGAATAAGGGATTAACCGAAGCTTTATGTGAGCGGTGGTGGAAGAAGACTAATACTTTTCACTTCCCTAAATTTGAGATAGGTTTGACCCCTCTAGATTTCTTCCGGTTGACTGGTATTCCAATTGGAGGAGGTAAGCCAATCCCAAAATTACCTAAGGAAACAATGACGTCGCAAGAAATTATAGCTATGGACGATAAGTATTTCCGGGGTGTGTTAGATGTTATGGGACAAAGAAAACATGAGGGTCTTAAAACTGGAGATTATGATTCCAAGGCATGTACGATGTGAATTTCTCATTTGGCTAATTCCATTTTAAGTAGGGAAAATGCTGACAACACCGATATTTCCGATGAATTGACTATAATCTTCTTGGTTTGGTGTATTGGTGCTTTTTTTTTGAAGACTGTAGTGTTATAGTAGATAAACGATGGTGTGTAGTGTTGGATAATTTGGATGTTGTTGGGTCTTATGATTGGGATACTCCATCTTTGGGTGTTTTGATTAAACAGCTGGATGACTGGAGTTTATGCAAACAAAAGGAAAACCGGTTTTGAAGGAAAACCTAAGAGATGATGAACATGATCCCCACCCTGCTATTCTTATATTTCGTGAGTCGAAACTTCAGGATAGGGGACAGGTAGATCTTCACAAACACTCCGTGACTGATGCACGCGTCCAGATAGACATGAGGATGGTAGATACGGTTATTTGGGACGCCTGGTTCCAGGATAGTGAACAGAAACACACTGTCGCACTCCAAGCAACACTTGAGATGTCTAAGAGGATATACCTTTTCAAGAATGAGTAAGGGAACAAGAGTTTTTGCTGATTTGGCCGAGAGGTGTATGAGGCAGGTGTTAGGTGCGATAGTTATCCCGTGCAACCCCCTAGATTGGATGACGTATCTGATAGAACTGTGCTTGATATCGCCGACCACTTCCTCCCAGTCACGGAAGAAGTGTATTCCTAGTTTTGGAGAACTCATAGCGTGGGAGCTCTTAGGACAGAAACAACTCACATAAACACACGTGATGATATTGGAGTTGGTCACATCGGTGTAACCCGTAGCTTGATGCCCCAATACCCACCTCCTACCATGTCATCCCAGACATACACATACAACCAATGTAGTTAATATCGGATACCGGTTTGTTTCAGCTGAGGACTGGTACACTGGTACAACATTGTATCGGTGAGATTTCGGTTTCAAATATCGGTGCAATATCGGTTCTAAATTTATATATATACTTTATATTGTTTCACAAAAAATTAGACAAGATAAAAATGCATCAATTTTAGAAAAACAAAACAAGTTCATTCAAAACATAAGAGCTACCATAGCGACAAAAACAGTATGCGATCTAGAAGTAAGCCAGATGTAATCTTAAATCAGTAATTTTGTTACCAAAAACAGTGGTCCTAGAAAATAACAACAATGAAAACAAAGAGTAGACTCTCATGAAACTGAAACTGTTTTTGTGTAATCCTTGTCTTTTCCTCTGTTTTTGTCACCTCTCTTCTTCTCTTCTTTGTTCCTACACTCAATCCCTCCTCCTCCCCTAACCTATACACAGAGAGTGAAACAGTGAAAAGAAGGGTCTCTGTTGGTTCTTTCAGAACCCTTAACGGATCTCTCTCTCTCTTTCTTTCTCTCTCAATCACTCTGTTTTTCTTATCTCTTCCTTTCCTTCTATATCTCTCTCATGAATTCTGGTAAAATCAAATCCCTTTCTCTTCTTTCGATCTCAATCACTAATTCTTACTATTCTCTGTTTTTTTTTTTTTTGAGTTATGAATTTTACTGGAGATTTTTCTACCTATTTAGCGAATTAGACCCTTTTTTTTTTGAATTCCCTTTCTCTCAGTTTATCTGATACAAATAGGAGAGTGTGTATTATTGTTAGTCACTATGGCTTCGAAAGATCGCGTAATTTTACATCAAAAAATTCCAAACCTGTCACATATCAGGAAAACCAGAGTGTGTCGTTTCGTATATATCGGCCGATATTATCGGCTAAATATCATACCGCGATATTTGTGTTTTCGTTTCGTTCTAACACCGTTACACGAAATTCCGCCGATATTTCGGCCGGTACCAGCGAAATCGACTACATTGCATACAACCAACCCGGACAGTCCATGACGCAACTCCCGAACCTACAATGGGACATGTCTTTCTACAAAAATTCGTTTGAAGATCTAGTTGTAGTCCCCAGGAAAGCACCCAACCCGTACAATTTTAATGATATCAACACCTTAGAGGTTAGTCATTTTATATCTCCTTTTCATTTTCATTTGGAGATTATTTATTTTTAAATAATTTTTTTTTTTTTTTTAGGAAGAGTTACGCCAGTTTGCGGGGAGGCTTACTGGCTGATCCAATCTTCCAGACATGGAATATACGATGAGTCTTGTCGTCGAGCGATGTATGACACCCCCACAACACATCGTAGTTCCGAAACATCTGACGGCCTATTCAATTCAAGTCCGGAAGAACAAACATTTGCCGGCACTTATAGCGCCGGAGTATCTTTTTCTGAAACACAACACCGTCGCAAGCGTCCAGTTGCAGACCCCTTCGCATCGAATGCTTATTATGTCCCTTACGCTGTTGATAGCAACCTTCCTGTAGATCCCAACCCGTCAATGGCGCATGCCTCGCCAATGAATAGTGATTTACCAAACTCCAGTGAGTTTTTAGGGATGAGATTGGGTGGTAGTTGGAAGGGTAGTGTTCATGGTAGTGGTCAGAGAGGTGATGATGGTACTGATACGGAAGTTGTGCCAGAAAGTCAGTTTTTTCCCTTAGTCTAGTAAAACTGGTTAAAATGGTGTAAATTTGCAAGGGTGTAGTAGATGTTTGTTATTTTGTTCTTGTATAATATATTTAGATTCTCCTAATATATGTCGGACATCATATTATCCATATTATATGTTATTTATATTCATGTTTATGTGCCTTTTATATTTTTTCCTAGTGACATATACGAAACAATATACCGTTTTAAATCCATGGCGATACTGATAAAATTTTGTTTTAGCTAAAAAACGAAGTCAGCTGTCATTAGATATATGCGACGAAGGAGAGATGCGATATACCCTAAACTGTACCACGATGATATCCATGGAGATTTCACAAACATATATCAGGCAATTTTGCAGGAGGCGCATGATTTGCACCAACCCGAACCGGTATAGGTTTTGAAAATAAGAACCATTAACAAATGTCGTGTGGATGCAGATTCCAATACGATGTAGGACTACTTCAACCCCGGTTGCAGATACGGACCAGAGCATTTTAAGGGACGTCACGGTTTTCCCCGAGATATTTTTCTTAAAATATTACCTCAAATTTGCGTTCGAGATCCTAATTTTTTACAGCGAAGAGATGTTTGTAACATCCCGGGTGAAAAGGCGAGGGTACCCAAATATACCTCAAGCTAAAACTTTTCCTTCCTATAAGTCCTTTCTCCGAAAGTGATTGTCTATGGACTGAGTCGAGACAATACAACAAATCGGTTCGCACTTCGTGTGATTGTCTATGGATACGAGATCGAGACAATACAACAATGAAGTATGTGTACTTGATACAAAGGTTCAGACTTAACCAAACTCAATAGGATTGCATATCAAGTAAATATGAATTAATGTTTGTGTAATTTACTTTAATTATAATAAAACAATTATAATGCATAAATATAAAGTAAATGACACAACAAGATTTTGTTAACGAGGAAGCCGAAAATGCAGAAAAACTCCGGGACCTAGTCCAGAATTGAATACTCTCGGGATTAAGCTGTTATACAAAATAGACCAACTTCTTATAGTTTATACCAATCAACTACACCTATAGTTCACATAGTTCCATCTGTATTCCCACGTCTCGAACCTATAAAGAAGTCACGTACTTGGACCAATTCCTTTGGTTCGTATTCCAAACAGTAAAGGAACACCAAATCTGTTTGGTATCAACTCTCTTCAACCAAGTGATATGAGTTGGACAAAGGCTCTTCTGTTTATCTTAACATAAAATCCTTTGCCAGGTTCCAAGATCTATCTTATGTTCAATCACCAAAAGGTAATCGTTAATATTTTGCAATCAATACCTTTAATCCCAAGAAAATGTATTGATGCCGATCTACACAACTATTCTATCAAAATTCCACAAGGATAAATCGATTAAAGTTGGATCCTCTATTACCTAAATAAGTATTGTGCACACTAAAGATTTATATAACCAAGTCATAAATCTTCTATCTCTTCTTTGTTTTCAAATCTTCTTAGATCTTCTATAAACACCTGCACATAACTACTTGAATCTCTTGTGATCAATAACACATAGAACGGAGTATGTTAACAATATATTATCACAAGATCATCTTTAGACATAACAACAGTCTAAAGATCCATGTCGAAACTTTGAACTACTTTGGGTGAATCTTATATCAGAAGAGGAGATCCTTAAGCATAAACAAACTAGGTGCAATCAAAGTTCAACTACCGTTAGTCAATCAAATCAATATTAAAACTAAAGGTAAACCGCAATTATCTAGTTTCCCACCAACGGTATACACTAGAGCTTCCAAATCCCAAAGAAGACTTTAAACTGAGCGGTCGTAAGAGATTTCGCCTAATTAGGTTACTCACCTCTCCAAATAGGCGGCTTCACTAGTAACAGTACAACAGAGGAAGTTTACTGTCACGAAGGATTAGTTTGCTAGATAAAAGAATTGTCACCAAACACATAATAGACTATCTATAAGTAGTCTTGTTATGATGCCTAACTGAAACACCCTCCACTACTCTTAGTTTCGTTATCTCCTTTTTTACATACCACAATATGGCTGCATTTTCAACCGAAGAGGATGTCGCGTTAATTCGTTCTTATTGTGTTATTGCTAGTGATCCTGTTATTGGCAGACAAATGAATGGGAGGGCCTTTTGGGCACGAATAGTAGGGCAATTTAGAGCATCAATTGCCGACTAGACTGCAAAAAACACCAAGTCAATACAAACCCGAATCTCAATGTTGAAAAAACAATGTTAAGAGATACGTCGGTTATGTGAGGGATCGTTGCTGGGAATGGATGCTAGGTGATGAGAACGAAAGTGCGACGTATTTTAACCGATAAATACATTAGCTAGGACTCATTATTTCTCTAATAAATTTGTTTTAGTTGTTTTTGGAAGAATAAGCTCTTTTGGAGAATTGACTCGAAAAAAATGTTATTTGCACCCGGAGGACACGTGTTATTCGGACTCTCTCAATGTTGGTTAAGGGACACCTCAATTACTAAGAAGCACCTCAACGGATAAGGGACACCTTCCTCACTATTTACAACCAATAAGGCAAGTGCTAAAGGGACACCCGTATAGGATAAGGGGAGGTCATCTTCAACCTTTTGAATTTGAATTTTGGCGGAAAAATTTAGTTTTAATGCAACAGAATTAGGGTTTCGGTTTTGGAGGTGTTTGGTTAAGATTAAATGGCTGAAATCAAATGGGTTTGTTCCTAAGGACTCAACATAGATGGTAATGTGCTTTGTTTCGGTTAGATTTGGCTGGATAATCAATGATTGATGAAAACAGCAAAAACATATTTTGCGGGAAAATTGTATTCGAATTTTTGGTTACAACGTATTTCCATGGATTAGTACTTGGAGAGATTCTTGGAGATTTTGTTGTGCAGATGGATTTCATATGGCCTGATTTACCGAAACAGGGTTGGTAATATCTTTGGAAACGATAAAAATGGAAGATTTCTTCATATCTCGTTAAACAGGGAAGAAAATAATTCGAGATCTTCTGCATTGAATGAAAACATGTTTTAGTTGGATTTGTAGCTTTTTTTGGATTGATACCAACCTGTTTTGACTAAACATGGATGGTAAGTTGCTTAAATTCGAAGAAACAGGAGGCTACGTGAAGTTTGAAGGAAAACAGAGTAAAAACTATCTTCGGTATTCTGTTGCAATATTTTTGGAAGTAGCGTGTGGATGAATAGAGTTTAACTCATCTAAGAGTCATGTAACAAACGTGTTGGGGTCGTGTACACCACCAGAAGACATGGAAAGAGAATAAAAAGTGAAGTTATTCCCGTGACAGACCGAGGAGAATAAAAAAGAATAATGGAAAATATGTGGTAATTAAATCGATGATTTGATGTTGTTGTGGGTTTAAATAGGATCTACGTGACTCATAGAATGGGATGGAGTGATTGGGGGCAAGTATAAGACGAAGAACAAGAAGTTGCAGAACTTTCTGCACCTGCAGGAAGAGAAGAATACGAAGAACAATAAGCTACCAAAGCCTGTCGTTAATAAACCGTGGTTTATTCACGGTTTTGCAACAGTATTTGAAGCGACATATGAACAGTGACAAGAACAATGTTTTCTTATCGTATACTGTAACAGTTCTTTACAACAATTGTTTACTTGTAACAGTGGATTTTGTGACGTCCAATAAGCGTTGCGAACCTTTGTTTTCTTATTTTCTTGAATAAAAACACCATTTGGATCTATGATTTATATTTTTGAGTGTGTTTTCATTATGAGAAGCTAAACCCCAACATTGGTCGATAGAGGAAGCCGAACTTCATACATGGGTGAATTTATTTTATTTTCTATTTGACTTTTGCACTAATTAAAATTGAATTATGATTTGATTAAATTGGTTGTCATTCAATTAGATATGTTATGCTTTGTTTAGATAATCTATGCTAAGGGGATACAACCAATCTTTTGAGGATCTACCTTATCAAAATAAAAGTCCTTGTTGTTTTATTTATTGATAGATAATTGCTGAAGATTAAATAATTGAACCTTATGTTATGAATGCGGTGGAATCTTAGACCCAGTAATTCTCTCTTTTATTATTTTCATTATACCTTTAAATTTAATCTCAACAACGTCCGAGTGAACGACAAACTTTTTACTACAACAACAAATTAAAAACCCTATTAGTGTAGTCGTGATGCGTTATTAAGAGAAATTAATCGTACTAAAAATGACTTAAGGGTTTTATTTTTGCTCAAACCCTAGGATTGATTCAATTTATTTTTGTTCTCTATGTATAATTCTTTTGGCGTGGTAGTCCTTGATGGACTCATATTGCATTTACACAAGAAATGTGATTGGGAACGTATTCGAATTTGTAATCCGTGTGGGATTCATATTATATTCAGACAGCCACCTGAGTATGTCAGGTTTAACAATGATTTATGTGTTTTTAGAAATTTGGTACAAAATTAAAAATCCAGATTAATTAGTTGATGTTATCAACTTTATAGGTCTCTTGAGGAGTCCTTAAAAACGCCAAAATCCACTCTTTAGCAGCATAGATTCTAGTTTCTTTCTTTATTTCTTAAATCTACAGTTAGAATTATGCTAGCATAAACTCGTCTTTGATATAGACTAGAGTTATTATTTTGATGCTTGTTTTATGTAAAACTCATGTAGTTGGGTTAACATCCGTAAATACGTCAAGAGTTGTACTATTTTTCCTTCATTTCAAGTTTTGTCCTATCTGGTTTTCCTGACAAGGTTTCAACGAGGAAATATGTTGTTGATGTTTAATTTTCTTTCAAAATGTTGATATTTGTGCTCTTTTTTCCTTCGTCCATATTTTTTTTTTCCTATTGGGTTTTAATTGCAAGGTTTTAGTGAAGCAATTTAATTCAACATGATGGTCATCCAAGGGGGAGTTGTATTAATTTTACTTGTTTAGTGGATTCCCACATTTGATTAAACCAAATCAACTTAATTATCTCCTACGAATTTGGATTTCCTTCTCACAAATACGATTTTTGTTCACGTATGATAAATCTTGGCACTTTATTGAATAAACTACATCAACTACTTCTACAAATTATCTTTGAGAAGTTGCAATCCAATACACAAGTCATCAATGTATTTAAAGAAGCATGAAGAATCGATAACACTTCCATTAGAAGACTAAACACAAAAGAATACTTCATCAACTGGGAAATTTCTCACGAAAGCATTTTTATCTCTAGCACTCAAGAAATTATTTTATCGAAATTGAAAAATCTCGACTCGAAGATTTACAAGCCAAGACTTAACTAAAGTACTTATCAGGGGGAGCATCAAATTAGAAGGTATTTTACAGGACAATCACGTTGTACTCTTTTTCCTTCATCAAGGTTTTTCCCACTGGGTTTTCCTTGTCAAGGTTTTAATGAGGCAACATATGCATGTCCAACTATGTTCTAAGTTTTTTTCACAATTGTACTCTTTTCCCTTCATTCAGGTTTTGTTCCTTCGGATTTTCCTCACAAGGTTTTAGTGAGGCAATTAGCTTATACACAATGTCATCAGAGGGAGTGTTATAAACTTGTAATTATGTTAAGAATATATAGGGTGAATCTCGTTTATTGTTGGTATGCCCTTATATCAAGCCCTATAAATAGAGGCTCTAATGTTTGTTTATTGTATTGATGAATGTAATTTTTCCCTTCTTCTTCCCCTCTACTTTGTGTATTTTTTTCCTCTATCTTCTATTTCACAAGACTTTAAGTTTTTTTTAAAATTATACCTTATGGATAATAACTAGTAAAATTTGAAAATGGTTTGTCCCTCAAACTATACCACGGATATACATAAACTTTATATAATTGAAAAATATTTTAAAACACCTACGTAACGAATATAATCATGGATACCAAATTATACATATATCTTATACTAAGGATAATCAATCAAAATGATAGTTTTAGAAATATCCCCTTGTTAAGTAGGTCATCTAATAATGAGACTGTGTTATTACATTTTTTTTAAGAGTTATTTTGTAAAAGGGTCGTAACTTTAATGCCTAACTAGGGTCTAGGTCGTAGAAGTTGTAGTTGATGCATTAGGTGTTGGATATTTTCGTCAAACCCTTGAATGCAGTCATTTATGCAGCTTTCGGAAATTTTTTTCCCGTTGAAGGGTTTCCATGACAGTTAGAAAACCTGTACAGAAATTCTATTTCTCCAATGGACACATTGACGAAGAGGCGTTTCTGTTCACTCTGAAAGGACTCATGCAAAGATGAAAAGTCATCTTCAAAGGGTGTGTTTTCCCTTTAAATAGCAGACTTGTTTTCTTCCAAAATCATATCTCAATCTTCTCTGTCTTCTTCTAACAAACATCATCAGTTTCAAAACCAGTGTGTTCCTGGTTGGATCAAGGTTTTACAAGATTTGAATCCAACATCTGTTGTGGGGCTTCAAGTATCCTGACGGCAATATTTTTTTGACCTGTTTGTACAATTTTTCCTCTTTGGGAAAGGGTCGAATAATGGTCGAAAAGAATCTTCTCAAAAGAGCCTTGAACCCTAATACAACAATTCTTTTCACCTTGTTTTAGTACTATTTTTCCAACAGTTTTCGACAATTATTATCGACATGGAGGGTGAATCTTCAATGGCTGCTACGCAATCACTGCAAGTCATGAATCAGACTTTTAATAGGTTAGAACGTTTTGAAGGAGAGGGTTTTACTCGCTGGTAGGAAACTCTCAAATTCAATCTTATGTTTCTGAAACTTTGGTACATTCTGGAGGATGGGTTAGAGGTTATTCCTCCTGCTACTGACAAGGACGATGAGAAATTGAAGAGAAAGCGAAAGAAGCGTGAAGAAGATGATTTCATGTGCCGAGGTCACATTCTGAATGCTTTGGGGTTGAACGTTTACAATGCTCATCGTACTTATGGAACTGCAAAGGAACTATAGACTGCACTGGAAAACAAATATAAGATTTTTGAGGCCAGTAACAGGAAGTTCCTAGTTTGAAACTTTATAGATTGGAAAATGGTTGACAGTAAGTCTATCATTGCCCAGGTCAGTGATCGTTTTCTTATTGTTAACCATCTTAAAGATGCTGGTATTGATCTTGTAAGTTCATTCATTGTTGGGGTTATTATTTCTCGTCTCCCCCCTTCATGGAATAGTTACAAGAAGAAACTTAAGCATGCTGAAACTGACTATGACTTAGAGGGCTTGCAGCGTCATCTTCGTATTGAAGAAGATGCTCGTAAGCGTGAGATTAAGGATAGTCAGCAAACTGAAAATCATTCTAAGATTAATCATGTCCAAGAATCGAAAACTTCGAATTCTTTGAAAGTTCAAAATGATTCTCAGTTTAAGAAGCAAGATCCAAACAAGAAGGGTAAGAAAAGGGGCTCTTGCTTCTTTTGTAAGAAACCCGTCCATATTGCTCGTGACTGTCGTCAAAATCTCAAGAAACAAAAGGAGGCAAATATGGTCGATGATTCTAAACTTGTCATTGTTGTGCAAGAAGCCAATATTGTTGCAGATCATGGAAGTGGATGGTGGTACGATACTGGTGCAACCATTCATATCTGTAAAGACCGAAATCTTTACAAGACATATGAGCCTGTTGTCGGAGAAGATGTTATTTCTGCAAATCGTCTTCCTAGTAAAGTACATGGAAAAGGCGTTGTTCAACTCAAGTTTACTTCTGGAAAGATCGTTACCCTTACCAATGTATTACATGTCCCTGACATATGTAAAACCCTTGTTTCTGGAAACCTTGTTAACAAGGCAGGTTTTGAGGTTAAGTTTGGATCTGATAAGTTTGTACTGTCCAAAAACGGAAAGGTTAAGCTTAATTTAATGAATAATGTTTCTTCTTATATTGTTGACTCTGTTGATTTATGGCATGCTAGACTAGGACATGTGAATTATGGTTATCTTAGAAACATGAACAAATTAGGATTAATTTACAATTGCAACTTTGATAATGTTTCTAAGTGTGAAATATGTGTGCAAGCGAAGATAACTAGGATATCTTTTAAATTTGTTGTAAGAAACTCTTCCTTACTTGAATTAGTGCATAGTGATGTTGGTGATTTGAAAAATCAAGTTACTCGTGGTGGTCACAAATATTATGTCACTTTTATTGAGGATAGTACTAGATATGCCTATACTTACTTGATGAAATCTAAGGATGAAGTCTTTGATAAATTTAGAATTTACAAAGCCGAAGTAGAAACACAATTAGAACAGAAAATTAAAGTATTACGTTCTGATCGTGGTGGTGAATATTATCCTACTGAATTTACTGTATTTTTTCAAGAGCATGGTTTAATACATGAATTTACTGCACCATATACACATCAACAAAATGGTATTGCTGAATGAAAGAATAGGACTTTGATTGACATGGTTAATGTTATGCTTATTAGTTCTGGTTTGCCTAATTCTTTGTGGGGTGAAGCCATGTTGTCTGCATGCTATATTTTGAATAGAGTACCTTTGAAAAAGAAGAATGTTTCCCCTTATGAACTTTGGTTTAAAAGAAAACCCAATTTGAAAAGACTCAAAGCATGGGGTTGTCTAGCATATGTTAGAAAACCCGAACCTAAAAGACCAAAGTTAGGAAATAGAGATTATAAATGTGCTTTCGTTGGATACTTGCTTAATAGTATTACTTACAGATGTTTAATCCTTGACACTTTTGAGATTATAGAATCTGTAGACGTTGAATTTTTTGAAAGCATGACAAGAACAAGTTCTCAGTCACTACCCACTGAAAACCCATTGTTACCGAGTCTAGAACCAATGGAGATTGATAACAATGATGAACCTTCCTCCTCTAGACAAAACAATGATATTTCAGTTCCTACTGAAGATATTGAACCTAGGAATAGTAAGAGAGGAAGAATAGAGAAAAGGTCTGACCCAGATTTTAAATATTACCTTGTAGAGGGTGATAAGAATGAAATTCTTAACACTACCATGTATAATATGCATGATGAAGGTGATCCTAAAACCTATGCTGAGGCAATAAGCTCCAGAGATGATAATTTCTGGAAAGAAGCTATCGATGATGAAAAGCATTCCCATTTGACAAATGGAACTTGGATATATTGTGATTTACCTCCTGGTGCTAAGGCAATATGATGTAAATGGATATTCAAGAGAAAGTTGAATGCTGATGGTACCATTGATAAGTTTAAGGCCATATTGGTTGCTAAGGGTTACAAACAACAACATGGTATTGATTACTTTGACACATATGCACTTGTTGCACGAATCACATCTATTCGTTGCTTGATTGAACTAGCCTCTATTCATAAGCTAGTTATACATCAAATGGATGTCAAAACCGCCTTTCTAAATGGTGATTTAGAAGAAGAGATATATATGGAACAACCTGAAGGTTTCATATTGCCAAGACAAGAGAAGAAAGTGTGTAAAGTAGTGAAATCTCTCTATGGCTTGAAGCAATCTCCCATGCAATGGCATGAGAAGTTTGACAAAGTAGCTTTGTCATATGGTTTTGTTGTGAATGATGCTGATAAATGTATCTATAGTAAAGAAGATAAATATGAGTGTGTGATTCTATGTTTGTATGTTGATGACATGCTTATTTTTGGGACTGACTTGTCTATTGTGGAGGAAACTAAGAAATTCCTCAGTTCTAACTTTGACATGAAAGATCTAGGGGAGGATGATGTGATCTTAGGAATCAAAATCCAAAGAAAGGGAGATGAGTTGGTCTTAAACCAATCTCATTAAATTGAGAAATTTCTCAAGAAATATGGTCATTTTGATGACAAACCTGCACCTACCCCTCTAGATCCCGGTGTGAAGTTAATGAAGAACACTGAAAGGGCTTATAAACAACTTGAGTATTCCAGTGTTGTTGGTAGTATTATGTATGCTATGCATTGCACAAGACCGGACATAGCCCAAGCGGTGGGAGTGCTATGTCGTTTCTCAAGTAACCCTAGAATTGAACATTGGAAGGCAATTTCAAGAGTGTTGGCTTACTTGAAGGGAACCATAAACTATGGTTTACACTTCCAGAGATATCCCGCTGTATTGGAAGGATACAGTGATGCGAACTGGAACAATGTAGAATCCAAATCTAAATCCACCAGTGGATGGATATTTACATTGGGAGGTGCTGCTGTGTCTTGGAGTTCCAAGAAGCAGACCTGTATTGCTGACTCAACAATGTTGTCAGAATTAATTGCACTAACAGATGCATGTAAAGAGGCAGAATGGCTTAGAAACTTACTAGTAGAAATACCATTATGGATGAAGCCAACTCCCTCTGTTATGATTAACTGTGACAATCAGGCTACGATCTATAAGGTCTCAAACAAGACTTATAATGGAAAGTCAAGACATGCTAGTCTTAGACATCAGATTGTCAGGCAATTACTCAAGAGGGGAGTAGTTGCAGTAAACTATATTGAATCGAAAAAGAACTTGGCAGATCCTTTCACAAAGTGTCTACCAAAGGATGTGAATTCAATAAAGTGTAAGGAGATGGGACTCAGGTCTATTTAATCACCAATAATGGGAACCCAACTTATGTTATATCTTGAAAAGGATAAACTAAGTTCAATGTGGTACTAACAAGTTATTGCAGTGGTTGTGGTACACTAAACTAAAATCTCCCATTTTCCTTGTAGTGTACGGATTCTGCATGATCTTAGAGATGGATGAAAATCCTTAATAAGTCTAAATTTTATCACAAGGTGTCTCGCAGAAACACCTTCTAGACTTACCTATATGAGTGTTTGGAAATCAGGCCGTTTCCTATGAGAATTAGACCGTTCTCAGAAAAGGACTCATGAATTTCAGGAGAAAGCACAGGGCCATTAATGTGCGAGCTATGGAACACACTATTCCCATGAAATCAATATGTGTGGAGGTTCCGGCTTTATCACAAGGGGTACTTGGTTCAAGATTAAATTCACCATAGGACCTCGATAAAGATTTGAATATCTTACACTAAGTGGAGGTTCAAATTCAGAAGGTACCTATCATTTATGTGTTGGTATCGACGATGATGCTTTGTCCCAACTTAGCTTGAACTACGTTGGCTTGATCCCACTGAATTACGTAGGCGTCACTTTGGTGATGCGGTCCTCCCGATTTCAAATTTTTTATTTATTTTATTTTATTTTGGTTTTTTGAAAATAATGGGAGAATGTTGAATTTTTTCCCGTTGAAGGGTTTCCATGACAGTTAGAAAACATGTACTCTTTTCCATTCATTCAGGTTTTGTTCCTTCGGATTTTCCTCACAAGGTTTTAGCGAGGAAATTAGCTTAGACGCAATGTCATCAGAGGGAGTGTTATAAATGTGTAATTATGTTAAGAATATATAGGGTGAATCTCGTTTATTGTTGGTATGCCCTTATATCTAGCCCTATAAATAGAGGCTCTAATGTTTGTTTATTGTATTGATGAATATAATTTTTCCCTTCTTCTTCCCCTCTACTTTGTGTATTTTTTTCCTCTATCTTCTATTTCACAAGACTTTAAGTATTTTTAAGTGTTTTTTTAAAATTATACCTTATGGATAATAACTAGTAAAATTTGAAAATGGTTTGTCCCTCAAACTATACCACGTATATACATAAACTTCATATAATTGAAAAATATTTTAAAACACCTACGTAACGAATATAATCATGGATACCAAATTATACATATCTCTTATACTAAGGATAATCAATCAAAATGATAGTTTTAGAAATATCCCATTGTTAAGTAGGTCATCTAATAATGAGACTGTGTTAGTACATTTTTTTTAAGAGTTATTTTGTAAAAGGGTTGTAACTTTAATGCCTAACTAGGGTCTAGGTCGTAGAAGTTGTAGTTGATGCATTAGTTGTTGGATATTTTGGTCAAACCCTTGAATGCAATCATTTATGCAGCTTTCGGAATTTTTTCCCGTTGAAGGGTTTCCATGACAGTAAGAAAACCTGTACTCTTTTCCCTTCATTCAGGTTTTGTTCCTTCGGATTTTCCTCACAAGGTTTTAGCGAGGAAATTAGCTTAGACGCAATGTCATCAGCGGGAGTGTTATAAACGTGTAATTATGTTAAGAATATATAGGGTGAATCTCGTTTATTGTTGGTATGCCCTATAAATTGAGGCTCTAATGTTTGTTTATTGTATTGATGAATGTAATTTTTCCCTTCTTCTTCCCCTCTACTTTGTGTATTTTTTTCCTCTATCTTCAATTTCACAAGACTTTAAGTATTTTTAAGTGTTTTTTAAAATTATACCTTATGGATAATAACTAGTAAAATTTGAAAATGGTTTGTCCCTCAAACTATACCACGGATATACATAAACTTTATATAATTGAAAAATATTTTAAAACACCTACGTAACGAATATAATCATGGATACCAAATTATACATATATCTTATACTAAGGATAATCAATCAAAATGATAGTTTTAGAAATATCTCCTTGTTAAGTAGGTCATCTAATAATGAGACTGTGTTAGTACATTTTTTTTAAGAGTTATTTTGTAAAAGGGTCGTAACTTTAATGCCTAACTAGGGTCTAGGTCGTAGAAGTTGTAGTTGATACATTAGGTGTTGGATATTTTCGTCAAACCCTTGAATGCAGTCATTTATGCAGCTTTCGGAATTTTTTCCCGTTGAAGGGTTTCCATGACAGTTAGAAAACCTGTACAGAAATTCTATTTCTCCAATGGACACATTGACGAAGAGGCGTTTCTGTTCACTATGAAAGGACTCATGCTAGTGACCCGACTAGGGTGTCTCCATTCCTGAATATCCCTCCAAACTATTGTCTCTACAACTGAATCAACCTCAAATTATCTCTCTATTTTCCAACTTGTTATTTCGTTGTTTAGAAGAAACCCCCTTTGTGTTTATATATTCTTGAAACCCTCCAATATTGAGTTAAATTTCGAAAATTCATTATGTTGTAAAAATTTCAAGGTAGAACCGCATCAAACCCATGAAACTGTTTCAGTAGCTTTGTGCTTTCAATGGATAATTGTGTATTCTACTTTGTCACTGATGTTTCATTAATTTTTTGTCGCTCAATACCACTACAAAGGAGCATCCATCAGCAGTGGGGTTGGTTGTGGATATGTTGGTCCAATCGGTCATTACTGGTATGGATGTTATCATGTTTGTTCATCATGTTTTAGTTCAAATACCCATGGTTAAAATCACTAATTTGTTGTTGCATTTTGATTCAACTCTATTGGTTGAAATGGTTGATGGAAATAGTGAACTGCTACGAGTAATAAATTTAGTGGCAGTAGAAAAAATCAAAAGACCGGAATGTTCCAAGAATTATGGTGGTGGGTCTACTTACGTATAGGATTTTAACTTTCTTTTTAAGGATTTGGAGTAAGAAGATATATATGAAAATGCAGTTAAGATGTTTGAGGAAATGTCCATGTAGTTGTTATGTCCTGTAAAAGTTTTTTTTGGTTGGTTAGGATATGATGTCATTTAATTATTTCATAATGGTGTCTTGGTAAATTGATCAGACGGTCAAAGTTAGTCTACAACCCAAACGCATCAACTGCATCTTTTACGACCCAGACCCTAATTAGTCCTTAAAGTTACGACCCTTTTTTTTACAAAATATCTCTCTTTTCAAGATGTCTAATTTATGTAAGGTTAGCAAGCTAAATGTTACGGAAAAAGACAATCCAAAGATCGCTCCAGCAGACTTAATCCCATTTGCACAGACTACAATTCTATCATATTTTTAATTGTCAGTTTTTAATCATACTTCATAAGAAATGGATTCGGATTGACCACTTTCCAGAAAGATAGTACTACCGATATAATATGCTTTACAATGTCCATGCATCCTACCAAAAATCGCTGAAATGGTAGAGCCATCATTGAAATTGTAATGAAGTTGGTGAACAGGATACCAAGTAAGAGAACCATATATTTGTTGGTGGTGTGAACATTATGAACTTCAACTAACATCGAGAGACTTTTAAACCTCGTGAAGGATCACTCCAAATGTATTTCGTGCCGTTATATATAAAACTAACCGGAGAAGCTCTTTCTAAGTTCACATCCCAAGTCACAAACTTAACACTTATCTTTTTCTTCTCCATCTTCCTTGTGCTGTTTGTTTTGTTACTCTATTCACATCCAAACCAATTGAATATGAGTAGTACTGGCGGTGAAACCAGTTTAACCTGCTCATGTCCAATAATCATCAAAGGACATGTAGAATGGAGCAGGGAAACTAAGATAGTGGAAGACTCCAAAGTGGAAACTAAAAACGCTAACAGGGAAACTAAGATAGTTGAAAAGTTGGAGAAAACTGAAAACGCTAATAAGGAAACTAAGATAGTTGAAACGAAGACGTACAAGGCCCATTGTGTATGTTGTTGTTTCAAGAGGGGTGAGCATAGTGAGGAAGACGAAGACTAAATTTTGGGGTATATGGGTAATATTTATATGGGTTATACTAGGTATCACCGGGGCCTTATGGCCCCGGCTCAACCTCTGTTTAGTTTTATGCGTCATGTAATCTTCGATATCTGACATACAATGTCTAGTTTGATAAGTTCTATTAATATGCTTATGTTATCCAGGTATCTTTACTGATATATTCCGATTTATTTTTTCTAAGTATCACCACTGGCGATTTCCTTAAAAAAAAATCCTTGGTGTCTTGTTTATTTGTTGATTCCAAGATTAAGCGTGGTTTGAAATGAGTCTAAATTATAATAAAGCACACCAGCAAACTTATTATGAATACTAAAATAATATGATCTGGATAAGAATTAAAATTACCAAGAAAATAAATAAGGTAAATGATACTGATGTCATTGTAATACAGTAATAAAGCCGTTGGGTGATGGTACCGGCTACCTGAGTTTGAAACTCATCAACATCAAATTCTTTAACGATGAAAAGAAAATGATAAATAATTAGATAAATAATGATAAAGCTATTGGGGTCATTTAAGCAATTGTTAACTCCTTTTAACAAAATCAAAAACCTGGGCAACCATACGATACAAACCTTCGGGAAACATAAAATTGACTAAGATAACAAAATAATTTAGATCCATCAAAGACTACTCGTAAAAGTAAATTAATATGTTTTTCACCCGTCCATGAATTTCAAGCTTCTCTTTTCACATTCAACTACATATTCTTGCATAATTGTATTCTTTCATCGAGTCCATATTTTTTCTACGTCGGTTTGTAATATCCATTCTATACGTTGTTCGTATTGTCGTTGTTGGTTTTTTCTTTTAATTTTAACTTCTCTAGATTTTGATGGACGGATATCATGTACTTGTAAATTTCTTGTTTAGACCCAGCTTGAGCAAAACGATTGATGCATGCTCATTATAAACACACCTTTTCTATGTCTCAATCTCGTAAAAATGCAATCATGTCCTTGTTGAGTTCCTTAAGTGTTAAATCGTTGTGGTCTTTCTCATCTTCAATAAAATTTTCATTTTTTAAATAAACCTCGAGCATCTCACTATCATATGATAATAAGATGCTGCAAAGACACTTATCATCGTTGTTAACCTAATCAAAATTATGCAAAATCAAAAACTTAAAAAATATAATAACATTCGACTCTTTTTCCAACATTTTATATTGTTTAAATTTTTGTAGCTCATACTTTTTTTTTTTGCATAATCATCCATACACTTTTTCGTTTTGAAATCATGTTAAAAAAATAATTGTTAAATCATCTCCAACTCTAGATGTGGTTTTGTTGATTTAGATCCTCCAATGAGTTCTCCAATTTGGTCTCTTGATTAAGGACCCGTAAGAATCTTGCAAGAAGTGTATTTTATTTTTTGTTGTTGTATAATGTGTTCTTTTCTTATCAACATCACTCTCAGTCTTACCTCTATGAGATCTTGATCCTTTACAAAGTTTAATTATCCGGTTGTCAATCGATGATATATTTTCTCCAATCTCTAGGAATCACCTGAGCTATGTCCCCGTCTCAAATTTTTAGATAGTGGATTTAATAAAAAAAAGTTGCACAGATAGTGGATTTAAAATTTAAAAGTTGTTCCGCAACATATCATTGAATTTCCCCACCATTGTTGAGGTTACTATAAGAACAACGTATCTGCAGTTTTTAGCTTTCAAAAAATTTCCTAGAACTTGTCTTGCAATAATATCTTCCCAAATTATGATTGTGATATGCATATCATTTTTATTTTGTATCAAAATCTCTCTTTTCATTGTATCTTAATTAGATATTTGACATCTGAATTGAGGCTCTGATGTGTCCGAAAACATATACCATCACATTTGCATATATAGTATTATAAATCATTGAATAATATAATCTTGTTGAAGACGGAATAAGAATAAAGTACGTATAAAATAGTTTATTTATTTGGGTTTCCTTTCTTATGTTTGCTTCCATAACTGTGTGATCTATTTAACTTCTTCCATATATGGCAAATTTTAGGAAAACAATTTGTAAAAGTTAAACTTTTATCATCATGATTGCTTATTTTTTTTGTAGATTTCAATATAGTTAAAAATTGAGGACACAACAAAACCTTCTTATCCGACTTGGATGTTTCCACTGATGATGTTGTGTTTCCTAATTATTATACAACCTCGATAGAATCATACCTAGGAATTTGGCATTTCATTAATTCTTGACCTCTAGGTAATGTTCTTACTTTTTGTAGTCTTCGGAGTTACACTTAGCCTCTAACTAATGATCAAGATGATATAAGTGTTGCACGATGAAACTCTTATAGCCAGATAATATCTTGATGATCGGTACATAGAAGATACATGTATACCAAAGATTCAGTTATTTGTGGTACATTCTATGTGATGTCATCCTACAAACCATGATGAATTTTCAAGCATTATGAAAAGACGTCATTGTAAAAATAAAAAACTATAACGAATTTTGAAGCATAAAATGTTTCTAGAAAAAATTATAAAAATCGACATGGTAAATTTAAAACCATGACGACTGTAAAATTATTGGAAAGGCCTCTTCATGTTCCAAATTCGCAAGAGTCGTTACGGTGTCAATTAAAGACCATGACGACGAATAAAACCTCCATAAGCTTTCAGAAGATCTCGTCATGATACTGAATATCGACCATGCCCTGATTAATTGTCGTCAAGTTATAAAAGTTAGACCTTGACGAATCATTAGACAAAAATTTGATCAATTTTTAATTGAAATACAATATATCAACCATGATTATTATTGTTGTATCGTCATGGTATTGTTATTAGACCATGCCGACTATTGTAAATATTTTAATGGTTAATAAATATAACGTGGCAACCTTTCATGTATAAAATGTTTTATGGTACAGTCGCCATGGTAATTTACTTAGAGTATGACTGTTGCAAAAAAATAAAAATAAAAATATAGAATGAATTAAAAAAATAGGCAGTTATTTATTTCATATTATAGGGCAAAAGGGGGTTGGCGTCCAGCTTGTCACTTTGATAGGAAGTTATTTGTTTTATTTTGTACTCTAATTTTGATTCAATAGTATTAAGGAAAAAATTACCTAAAAACAAAAAAAATTACAAAAAAAGAAAGAAAATAAATAATAAATAAATGAAAGGCACATAGCACAACCTAAGGAAGAGGGGTAATAAGGTAACACTAGACTTTTTAGACACCCCTTATCGCATTGTCTTGGTTGGGATTAAAATTCGTATATCCCAATTAATTTGGAAATATACCCGATCCGGTCCGTTTAGTTAATGTGTCCAAATACTTTTAAAAATACAACAACTTGGTAAATTGCGACCACGAAGTCTATCGCCTCCCATTTTTGGAAGATTTGCATCCAAATGATCCATGTTGTTCTTCCTCCCTATTGTAAAGTTAGTCGGAGCAAATTTCCATCATTGAGTTTTTGCAAATTGAATGATGCAACCACGTATTTGGTAATGGCCTATAAATTTTAATCATCAATATATATATAGCAAAGAGACAACCGATTTTAATGCATATTTCTGGATCCATCGTGTCGTTGGACAAAACGATAAATGAATCTATTTACTAAGTATGCAGAAAAAAATATAACCCCTATGAAGAATAGATATCTGTGACAATTCCCAATTTATCAGTTATCCTGGGTATTATGTTTACACAAAGATTTCTTTACACGTTTCAAAAAAATATGAAAGATTGGTATAGTAACCAACTAAAATCTCATTGAGTAATGTCTTCTTGGTGTACCGCTCTTTCTTCATGCTTATTTAACATAAACCTTACATACTAATTCAACAATAAATAATGCCTACATTTACTTTTATATTATTTTTCAAAAATAGTTTTAGTCTACATAATCAATTTAAGAGATAACATTATATATGAAAAGTACACTAAAAACAATTAAATCATTCCTAATCAAAGATAGGAAACTTTCAAAAGTAATCACAATATATGCATATTCACACAGACACACATTTCAAGTCTATAGAGCTTAACATGGAAAAAACCTAAGTTGGAAGTTCAAATTTTTGACATCGACTGAAAAGTAATCGGAGCAAGGAAGACTTTGGAAAATTAGGTATTGCAAAAATAAGAACAGAAAGAAAAAAGAAACGACGATATCATGTTTAAAAAAAAATAACAAATGAATGAATCGAAAGATAACTTACCACTTGAATGAATTGAAGAATCTCTGAAGAGATTACATATTGAGTACGCATGAAATCTGGATGCACATCTGTTACACCGAAGGTTACATTACTTTTTCACTTACCAACACTAAGCTTTCCATACACATTTTAACCTTATAATGCCCATATTTCGTACATCAACAAAATAAGTACATTTAGTATCTCACCTTGGTCTTTTCATATGCTCGTACGAATGCAGTTCAGAGCACAAAAAAGAAGAAGCAAAGGAACAACTAAAAAACTATACCTAAATCCTTATAAAGATCCTTGGAAAGGTAAAGCCTGTCGCTGGGGCTCAACCTTTTTGTGGTTACCGAAATTTTATGGTTGGCATAGCTATTAGAGAATTGGTTAAAAATGTCAAAATACCATAGTTATTATTATTCGTGCTTGTACTAAAACCATATTCGAAGGAAGGTATGAGTAACCAAGGTCCAAAGTAAAATACCATATGCAGTAGTTGGCATTAGTCGAAGAAAATTATTGGCAAGTTGAGATGAAATACAATGAACATAAATTGTCTAAATTTTCTATTTATTTTATCATATATTGGTAATTTTGTTAAACTCTTCTCATGGAATCACAATTTGAGGAAAGGTTACTGAGTAAGATAAAAAAATCAAAACAACTCCATTTGATCATTAAATTAATGAGGACTAAAACTTTAAGAATGGCTTCCATTCGATTTGAGAAAAATCCATATGGCAATTTTATATTCAGACGATTCGAGAGATAATTTGTAGTCATTTCAGTGGGAAAGAAACAAAAGAAATCATAATTTCATTAATGCTACAGATTTATAGAAACTAAGATATAAGACTATTTGAACCACCATATTGTTAAAAAAAATTATACTACAGACAGAAATTGTTGCACAACAAACTTGCTAAGACAAGCATCAAAATACCAACTTAGTAGAAGAAGCAGTCCCCCTATAGTATCTATCCCATGTTGCAACGTATAGTATGCGGTCAGTACTTTATCAACTTAGTATTGTTGGACAATTCTATTTGATGTTTGTCACATGATGTACCAAGTACATATTGACCAATGGTTTAACAACTCTTTGGCCGATAATATTAAATCTAGCTTCAACCGGAATTAATGTACATTTTTATTTACATGTCAATTTTAGAGAGTAGTTCCCCAGTTGATTAACATCTTTTTATAATTAGATGCGTTATTTAAGGGATCCATAAGAATAACAAAAGACTGTAAGAGTTATTCAGGCTTGTCCTTTTCTGTTAAGTCAATTACTTGCCTGAAGATCCTTATATCACCTCAAGGCTCATAAACTTTGAAACATGGAGGTATTTTATTGCGCAGAAGAAGCATAAAATATCAATCAACGGTATTAGGTCATCTCCCACACCCAATTAGCCACAGTGCTTTCAACAATATTGATCCAATGGGTACTCATGATTCGGAAATGATAATTGCATAGCAGATTAAACTCTATAGATGGCACACATTCCAGAATTACTGCCCTTGGTATTTTATGGTTCATAGTTTTATATCATCCCCTTTTCATTCATTTGCATCGGTTATGGGTTCATCTATATCAAGATGTACAACTCTCGAATCTCAGCTGGCGGCTATGCCTAATGGACCTGACTTGAGAGTTACTTTAGCCAAATCTCTGCATATGATTATTTGCAGGTGATGATGACCCATGGTATAACCTATTTTCTCTTCATGAGAAGGTACCTTGGTTACTATCAGGCATCAACCTAGACAAAGATTGAAATTGTTGATCGCAACTGCAACGAAAAAAAAAAGAAGCAAACATTGATGCTATTGCACCAAAACTCCCCATTTACATTCCTATGATTGCTACAACAAATATTGATCATTCATGTGTTTCCCGAGTACCTGAACTTGTACCCTTTTCTTCACATTTTAAAACCCCGTACTGCAGGTCTTAGAAAATGAGATATCAGATGAAGATCATCTTATCAAGAAAATATGTCTTTTGATAGAAAACTTCAAGTTGATATGTAAGCCCTAGAAAGGAAAGCTCCCACTTCAAGGGGTGACATTCCAGAACATGCTTGAAAAGGATTTAGCCTACCCAAATTAATAATAATTCCATCTATGGGAGTAGAACCCACAACTACATGGTTAAGAACCATGTTCTTTTCCGTTTTAGCTAAGACACCAAGAATAATTTCCTAATGCAAGTGGTATATTTAATATATCATTATACTGACACTTTAGAACAAATGATTCATAAACATAAAGAGATATATATCAAGAAGAAGTTTTACCTGATCCCTTGCTTCATGCACACATAATACCCCAACAACACTATTCTCTTCAGTAGTGGATAGTGTGTTGATAACAGTAGTAAACCTCCCCAAATTCCTTTCTTCATCCACCATGGTAAGCCCGAATTCCTGCATGTTCAAACATGGGTTCCATGATAATTAATTACAAACTCATGTAACAAATACATATACTGCAAATTCCAGTGCCTATCCAGCAATATTCAAGCAGTTTTTACCACATCAGGAGAAAATAATAGTCATCTCTGCTATTGAAAATACCTAAACAAAGTTTGGTCTTGATTTTTGGGTAAGCAAAGTTTTGTTATAATTCAAAGTATTTGTATCATCCTAATTGGGTACCGTCAGCTGTATATATAATTTTGTGACCGACAATATATTTTTGCACGTTAATATTCATATTCTCATACAATTCTTTAACTGAAATTACTTCCTACTGGTCCACCCTTGGTGTTATACTGTTATTCACGTATAACTCCGAAATTTCCTGCTCCAAGATTTGAATACCACAGAGCCTTCCACGGTGTTTCATTGGGAATAATGAATAGTAGATTATCATTTACGCTTGCAAATATTTAATACTAATATAATAAAACTAATATAATAACTACTGTTTTTTATAGGATATACTTGAGTACTATGAATATTTATGCTTAACCATGCACAGTTTCTTCATCAGAGTCATTTGTTTGTTGTCATACAACTAAAAAGAAACATTCTTATTAGATATTAGAAATGTGTTTGGGGACCCTTAGATCGTACTAAGAAAACACATAAAATTTTGTTATAAACTTCAGAATGTTATTTGTGCCATGAGATTGCACCGTCTTATATACTTTTTGGCTAAACTATTTTTTATGAGTTAGGAAAGATTCCATAAGATGAAAGAATCAAGAGGAAGGATTTAAAAGATAAAGTAGCAAGTTGAAGCAGAAATAAGTATAAACTTTGGTATTAGTTGGAAAGAGGAAAATATGTGTGAGAACTAAGTAGACTGAACACCTGCCAATGCTTAACTAAGTTTTATAGTTTACAACTAATTAAAACTACTTGTTAATTAATATTTGTGATTAATAATCGTATGCATCCACTTCCTACACAATTTGTTAAAAAGAGAATGTATAGGTTTTGAAACGGAATACCTCTTCCAGCAAGTATGGTTCGGCAGTTGTGTGGCTTATGATTTTATGGACTTTGTTTTCCAGAGCAAGGAACATAGTGGAGCCAGTTCAATCTTCAACCTCGAGTTAGCATAGGAACCTACAACAAAAATGTTATAATGGACGGGGCTCAACTAATAATATGTAGGATGGAAGCATATAAAAATAAAACACGAAATATGAAATACGAAAGGCTCCTAATAAATATACTCAACTGTGACAACCAAGCTGTTTTACCAATATGAAATGTTCAGCACAGTAATATACGCCTCTTACCCTTAACTTCTTTGAGATGCATATTTCCAACCTACATGATTAAAAGAGTGTGTGGCATATAGATCTAAAAAATTACAATCCAATGAAATAAAGTTGTTTCATATATAGTGTAAAACATATTATATCAAGGTTTTTTATACAGAAAAAAAATACCTCTTTTAGGAGCACATAGACCTGCATGAGTCATTTAGGTCAGTACCTCACAATTTGAGGAGCCATAGGCTCTGACCACGTGCCAGTTGAGCCGAAAACTCATACGCAATGGCTTGCTTAAGCGAACCCACCGGAACCGTAGCGAGTCTTCATATGGAAATTGATTTAAGATTTTTCTAAGTTTTCGAAGTAGTAATTAAGATTCGTTCTCTCAGACTTTCGAAGATTAAATTTAAAGGTTTAATGAAAAGAATAAACAAAAGTGAGATTTATTGGGCCTAGTATTCCACCGAATTCATATCAATAGGTTCAATTTATTTATTCTCAACAATTAAAGCTCAATAAACAAAATAACACCAACTCTTATTTTTGCCAAGGTAGACTCTCAAAAGATTAATTGTATCCCCTAAGCATAGATTATCTAAACAAAGCATAACCTATCTAATTGAATGACAACCAATTTAATCAAATCATAATTCTATTCAAAATAATGCAAAAGTCATATAGAAAAATAAAATAAATTCACCCATGTATGAAGTTTGGCTTCCTCCGTCGACCCAATATAGGGGTCTAGCTTCTCATGATGAAAACACACTCAAAAATATAACTCTTAGCTCAAATGGTGTTTTTATTCAAGAAAACTAAGTAAACAAGGATTCGCAACGCTTTTTAGGCGTCACAGAATACACTATTACAACTAAACAATTGTTGCAAAGAACTGTTACAGTATACGATCATTGAAAAGTGTTGTAGTCATTGTTGATATGTCGCTGCAAAGACTGTTGCAAAACCGAGAATAAACCACGGTTTTTAACGACAGGCTTTGACAGCTTAATGTTCTTCGTGCTTTCTTCTCAACAGCACCAGCAGAAAGATTACTGCAACTTGATTTTTATTCCTCTGCAACTCTATGTTTTGGCCCCAAACACTCGACAATCCTTTCGTGCACCTCGATCCCACTATTTATACTCCTAAGCCTCATTTAATCACGCCATATCTTTTCCAAATAATCTTCATTTATCACTATTATTCTCTACGGCCAAAATTCCCTTTTTTATCAATTCCTCGTGCATACAACTGTATTTCTTTCCTTCTATACGTTCTTCACGCTCCAGAATATCTATTAAGTCTTCCAAGAACATGCAGTCCACGTTTAAATTCCTTACAACTCGTGCAATCTCATGTTTTTCCTCCAACTCCCTGTTCGGATTAAACCAAGATATCCAGACAAATTTGATCTATAAAATCACCCATAATAGCTTTGTTATGACAGATCACATCTACCCATGAAGTTTCAGCGATTGAGTTGCATAAAAATTCTTCCAAAATCCGATCGAAAAATCTTCCTGTGAATGGAAACGTTTTCCCGCCAAAATATTTTTTTGAATTTGTTGAAAATGAAGTGCCCTGATCCAAAACACGGGCGCCTTTAACAACTGACTGGGGGTGCCCTTATCCAAAATGAGGGTGCCTTTAATCACGCCATATCTTTTCCAAATAATCTTCATTTATCACTATTATTCTCTACGGCCAAAATTCCCATTTTTATAAATTCCTCGTGCATGCAGCTGTATTTGTTTCCTTCTATACGTTCTTCACGCTCTATAATATCTATTAAGTCTTCCAAGAACATGCAGTCCACGTTTAAATTCCTCACAACTCGTGCAAGCTCATGTTTTTCCTCCAACTCCCTGTTTGGATTAAACCAAGATATCCTGACAAATTTGATCGATAAAATCACCCATAATAGCTTTGTTATGACCGATCACATCTACCCATGAAGTTTCAGCGATTGATTCGCATAAAAATTCCTCCAAAATCCGATCGAAAAATCTTCCTGTGAATGGAAACGTTTTCCTGCCAAAATATTTTTTTGAATTTGTTGAAAATGAAGTGCCCTGATCCAAAACACGGGCGCCTTTAACAACTGACTGGGGGTGCCTTTATCCAATAGTAGGGTGCCTTTAACACCTTTTCTGGGTTGCCTTTAACACTTTTTCTGAGGTGTTTCCAACACATTTCTGGGACGCCTTTAACACTGCTTCGGGGTGCCTTAAGTACTTTTTCGAGCAACTTTCTCCATAAGAGCTTATTTGAAAAAAACACCTACAAACAAGATTATTAGTGATAAAATGAGTCCTAGTTAATGTATTTATGGGTGAAAATGCGTCGCACTTTCATGCTCATCAACTTCCCCCACACTTACATTTTTCTATTCCTCGAGCAAAACATAAAATTTACCCGCTACACAGCTGGTTATATAAAAAGAGAGATTTAGACCCGCTACACAGCTGGTCATGACAAGACAATGTTTTTTTTATTTTATTTTTAGAGACCTGCTACACAGCTGGTCATAACATGCAAGAAAAGAAAAGACCCGCTACACACCTGGTCATAACCCTAACAATAAAAAAAAAATTCCTTTTTTTTTAAAGACCCGCTACACAGCTGGTCATAATAAGGAAATACATAAAAAATAGACCCGCTACACAGATGGTCATAACATGCAAGAAAATAAAAATAGACACGCTACACAGCTGGTCATAACATGCAAGAAAATTTTTGAAACAATTAAAAGAAAAAGTTAATACCCACTCCCCCACACTTAAATATTACATTGTCCTCAATGTAATTGAGTCATCCAACGTAAAAATTAAGATGGGAAATAAAAATAAATAAAAAAATAATTATACCTACTGGAATGTACATAAAAGATCCCCGTAAACTAATAACCTGAAAACTTGGGGATCGACCCAAAATACAATATTTACAAATGACATCTTCACAGTTATTTTATGAAAAAATGGGGACACTGAAACTGTCAGAAAACAATATTTACCCCTAAACCAAGTTGTTACTGCACATGAAAGTGCGTAAAGAACAAAATATGGGGATTTTATTGAGACTGGGCAAATATCAATTGATTCATTCACGATATTAGGAATAGGCAAGTCCTCTGGGTACTTAGATGCAAAGTAATCCAACAACACTTTAGAAGAACACAATTCTAGCCCTAAATTAGGAAACTTTTGGAAGTCTAGGGGTCTAGAAACAACCTCTAAGTCGGGTGAATAATCTTGTTAGGTAGATTCATCTATGGAATTAGGCGAATCATCTACACAATCATCCACAGGGTCATCTAAATGTTATGTTTGGAACAGAAAGTCATTATCAGATTCATCATCATCAGCAAATAATCTTTGACATTCAAGAATTCTCAATATTTGTTCAAAACTAGGTGGCGTGTGTTTGTAATACTTCTCATATATAGTTTGATGTGATTCTTCACTTAACTCATGTGGAGCAGAAACTCCATACCATTGCATACGCATATATTCAGAAGCGTCATCTCAGATGAGGTTTCCTAATAATTTGACTTTCTACGCATATATTCAGGAAGTGTCATCGTAGGTGACGTCTCCTCAGAAGAAGTCATCATCCTAAAAATGTACTTGAAAATAAATACAAAAAGAAATGCATAAAATGGAAAAAAAAAATCTAAAATGAAAAGAAAAAACTGTACAAAATAAAAAAAAATAAACCTAAAAAAAAATAACCTAAAAACAAATCCGCGTCGCAACGGCGCCAAAATGATTTAAGATTTTTCTAAGTTTTCGTAGTAGTAATTAAGATTCGTTCTCTCATACCTGCGAAGATTAAATTTAAAGGTTTAATGAAAATAATAAACAAATGCGAGAGTTACTGGGCCTAGGATTCCACCGAATTCATATCAATAGGTTCAATTTATTTATTCTCAACAATTAAAGCTCAATAAACAAAATAACACCGACTCTTATTTTTGCCAAGGTAGACTCTCAAAAGATTAATTGTATCCCCTAAGCATAGATTATCTAAACAAAGCATAACCTATCTAATTGAATGGTAACCAATTTAATCAAATCATAATTCTATTCAAAATAATGCAAAAGTCATATAGAAAAATAAAATAAATTCACTCATGTATGAAGTTTGGCTTCCTCCGTCGACCCAGTGTAGGGGTCTAGCTTCTCATGATGAAAACACATTCAAAAATATAACTCTTAGCTCAAAAATGGTGTTTTTATTCAAGAAAACTAAGTAAACAAGGATTCGCAACGCCTTGTAGGCGTCACAGAATACACTGTTACAACTAAACAATTGTTGCAAGGAACTGTTACAGTATACGATCATTGAAAAGTGATGTAGTCACTGTTGATATGTCGCTGCAAAGGCTGTTGCAAAACTGAGAATAAACCACGGTTATTAACTATAGGCTTTGACCGCTTAATGTTCTTCGTGCTTTAGTCTCAACAGCAGCAGCAGAAAGATTACTGCAACTTGATTTTTCTTCCTCTGCAACTCTATGTTTTGGCCCCAAACACTCGAAAATCCTTTCTTGTACCTCGATCCCACTATTTATACTCTTAAGCCTCATTTAATCACGCCATATCTCCCAAATAATCTTCATTTATCACTATTATTCTCTACGGCCAAAATTCCCTTTTTTATAAATTCCTCGTGCATGCAGCTGTATTTCTTTCCTTCTATACGTTCTTCACGCTCCATAATATCTATTAAGTCTTCCAAGAACATGCAATCCACGTTTAAATTCCTCACAACTCGTGCAAGCTCATGTTTTTCCTCCAACTCCCTGTTTGGATTAAACCAAGATATCTTGACAAATTTGATCGATAAAACCACCCATAATAGCTTTGTTATGACAGATCACATCTACCCATGAAGTTTCAGCGATTGAGTCGCATAAAAATTCCTCCAAAATCCGATCGAAAAATATTCCTGTGAATGGAAACGTTTTCCCGCCAAAATATTTTTTTGAATTTGTTGAAAATGAAGTGCCCTGATCCAAAACACGGGCGCCTTTAACAACTGCCTAGGGGTGCCCTTATCCAAAATGAGGGTGCCTTTAACACCTATTCTGGGGTGCCTTTAACACTTTTTCTGAGGTGTTTCCAACACATTTCTGGGATGCCTTTAACACTCCTTCGGGGTGCCTTAAGTACTTTTTCGAGCAACTTTCTCCATAAGAGCTTATTTGACAAAATCACCTACAAACAAGATTATTAGTGATAAAATGAGTCATAGCTAATGTATTTATGGGTGAAAATGCGTCGCACTTTCATGCTCATCAACTTCCCCCACACTTACATTTTTCTAGTCCTCGAGCATAACATAAAATTGACCCGCTACACAGCTGCTCATGACAAGACATTTTTTTTAGAGACCTGCTACACAGCTTGTCATAACATGCAAGAAAACAAAAGACCCGCTACACAGCTGGTCATAATAAGGAAATGCATAAAAAATAGACCCGCCACATAGCTGGTCATAATCTTAACAACTATAATATAAAAAAAAAAAAAATTTATAACCCAAGAAAATTTTTGAAACAATTAAAAGAAAAATTTACTACCCACTCCCCCACACTTAAATATTACATTATCCTCAATGTAATTGAGTTATCCAACGTAAAAATTAAGATGGGAAATAAAAATAAAAATAAAAAAACAAATAATTATACCTTCTGGAATGTACATAAAAGATCCCCGTAAACTAATAACCTGAAAACTTGGGGATCGACCCAAAATACAATATTTACAAATGACAGCTTCACAGTTATTTTATAAAAAATTGGGACACTGAAATTGTCAAACAACAAGATTTACCCATAAACCAAGTTTTTACTGCACATGGAAGTGCGTAAAGAACAAAGTATGGGGATTCTATTGAGACTGGGGAAATATCAATTAATTCATTCATGATATCAGGAATAGGCAAGTCCTCTGGGTACAATGATCTTTGCAAAGTTTGTAATCTTGGAAAGAAAAACTAACAAAAGTATTGGAAAAATAATATTAACGACCAATATTGGAAACACAGATCTAGTTTAACACCAAAAAGTTAAGTCCATGACATTAATACAGGTGAATGTAACAATACTACATTGTTGTGTCCACCAAGCTTTAGGAATACAATCAGGGGTATGCAACCAAAAATAATCTGCCACAATTATTTTTGTTGCACTTGGCAGTGGACATCCTCTTTGATGCTTATCTTGTGCAGTTATGTCTTTGGTCCATTTTCACATCTTCAAACTTCGAAACCAATGAACTACCTCCAATCGCACATTTGAAAAATGAAAATCAAATCAATAGTGATGGAAAACGAAATATTAAAAACAGATATCCCAAAGATTCCCCCTTTTAAAAACAAATTCCATTCAACATAAGGAATTTCCATTGAACATATGGAAAAATAGTAGTAAACAATTGCTAAAGGCTTATTTGCATGTAATAAGTTACTATGTCTCACCTACACCGTAAAAAAAAACGAACTAATTCATTAAAATTTCTGAATCTGATTAACAAAATAAAACTCCGAGTAATTAACGTGTTTCTTCCCTCTAGCTATCACAGTAACAACTAATATAAGAGGAGAAAGTGATCGATTATTAAGAAAAATAAATGTTTCCATTACATGAAAGCACAGAAAAGAGCTAATAACAATCTATGGATTCTAAGTAAATCTAGCTATTTCCAATTTTGTCGAAGCGTTCGTGTGTGGTCTAACTTTAACTAAACCACTTCCATAATTGCATTGGGTGTCAGACACATTCTTTAGCACCATTTGTGTTTCTTGATGTCTTAGGTAGTTTGTAGTGATGCATATCTTTAAGGCACCTAATTCCATATCCGCACCTCTAAAAAACAACAAAATGGTTCAGAGATGAGACAAACATATTTAATAAAAACTTCGAAGTTTGCTATTGACAATTCAGGAAGACACTTGATATCAAAGAATATTTGACTTTAATTATGAACGGCAAAAACCAAAAAAAAAAAAGTGCAGCGATTTCGAAATAGGATGAAAAGGAAAAACAGATGAATCCTTGAAATTACATATTTCAATTCACAAAACTGAAAAAGGTCCCTAACTTAAGGGATGCTACTCGTTTGACAAAGTGGGGGAGGGACACACTTGAATGCATGCTACGGTCGGTGAGAAACAAAAGAAATGAATGGATGTTTGCAAAAGAATAAGATGTTTTAAAACCAAAGAAATAAAATTTAAGTTGGCAAGTAATGTCAAACAAATGAAATCAAACACAAACAAAACTGGGTACATCTACATTCATTCAATTGATCTCAAAACATCATAACTTGACGAACATTTATTTTTTTCACCCATTTAGTTTCACCAAATAACTTGACGAACCTGAGAAGAAAAAGAGAAACTGATATGAAGTAAGGAAGTCTTTGAAAATCTCTACATTATTTTGCTGCACCACCCTTATATGTTTTGACAAACTTCATTAACTACCAATACCTGTATTTTGAAATTGTATGCCCACAACAATATTGATTAAGAACTTTTTAAGATAAGAGAAACACGAACTTGAAAAAATTGTATGCATGCCGATCAATAAAAAAAAATGTATGCCTTTAGACCATTAACCTTGGCCATGATATCCTGCAAATCACATCGTTAACTTTCGCCATGGAAACCTGCAAATCAAAAACAAAAATGATGTTAAATTGAAGAACTCTTTTAGAAAACTATCTGAATCTCAATTTCTGAATTGGAACACTTGAAGAGAATATCCTGCAAATCACACCGTTAACTTTCTCCATGGAAACCTGCAAATCAAAACCAAAAGGATGTTAAATTAAAGAACACTTTAGAAAAAAAACTATCTGAATCTCAATTTCTGAATTGGAACACTTGAAGAGAATCATTATCAAGATCATCACCGATGTTCTAGGACTTATAAGAATAAGAATGGTTTTGGAGAGAAATGAAACCGGAAACTACAATAAAATACGCAACCAAAATTAATTATTATTCACAAAAATAAGAGGAAGCAAGGTTGGAATAAGAATGAAACAAATTCCAAAAGAGAACCAAAACTGACTAATGAAAACAAAAGAAAGTGATGTTCTTGAAACAAGGATGAAGGAGAGCGATAAAAACAAAAGAAATAAATGAAATTGGTTAAAAAAAAGTGATAGTGCATTTATATAATTTGGAGTTGGTTTCCAGTTTTCAGATGATAGGAGTCTCAGACATCCAAGGAATGTGCTTCAAAAAAAAGGCTTGGGATTATCATCATGGACTATATAAGATTGTTTCTAAAACAAATTCAATGCCTAAACCTTTGCAAAGAAGAGATGTTCATCATGATGTGTTTACAAATAATATAACCATAGTTCCTTCGAGCAATTTGTGTACCTTTAATGAACAATGGAGAATCTCAAATAAAGAAAGAATTTCTTTATTTCTGGAGAGGAATTCGTAAAGTGAAAGTTGCATTAAAGCTATGAAATGCAAAAGAGTAACTGAATCTCCCGTGCCGTAGACAGTTAAACCCAACAAAAAATAGAGATGCATCTGATTGTATCTATGTAAACTAAGCGCATCATTTCCACAAACGGACATCATGTAATCTGCAACATCTATCTTGAACAAATCCCTCAAATTTCTGTAAGATTTCAATGAACTATCCAAGTCATATACATTTTACGTATCTTAGAATGGAAAGAGAAACAAATTTCTAAATCCAGAAAATTACCCACTTTCTTGATTGCATCACCTATAGATTATACGTACAAACACTGAACAATTAGTGAGAAAAAAGTTACAGAGAGAAACCCATTGATGAAATAATAATAATAATAGAACCAAAAAAAACTAATCAAATAGAAATCTGTGCTGAGAATATTAAGTTTCCTGCGGCAATTTCACCTACCGAATCAAGCTAAACAATAACATCTGTACTAATGCAGATGCCAGGTTTCTCCTAAAGAGACAATAGCAGTGATATAGATGCTGAGAAAACTTCCCTTTGGAACTGAAGTTGTTGGCAATAACACCTTCATTCTTATTTCAAATCTGGAGTCCAATTTTGTGCACACTCCTTGGCGAGTGTGCACGTAACATTTCAATCTCCATCGTTGATTACATTTAGGGAATTATGTAACGAGGGTCATGATTCTAAACATGGAGGGAAATGGGCCCAACAACTAACTAAACAACCAATCAAAAGGATGTGCAAATATACATTCTTTAGAGGAGAGTGCACATAATTAAACTCTCAAATATGTTAGCAATGAACAAACTTGTGTTGTTATATGGGCGTATAAAATATTTCACACACACTACTAAATATAGAAGGATCATACACAACAGAGATATATATAGAAAATATGTGCCATCACCTTTGTAAACTAAGTTTGTCCATAAATTGCAAATAAGCTCAAGTAACAGATGATACCCAAGAAAGTAATCTGCGAACAACCGCCTCATGAATCAAATGTTAAACTGCTTACAACTGTAGCGCTGGTATAAGCATATCTAAACAGCTAAAATGTAATAAACAAATATATATCACAATTGTGGGATTCCAAGTGATATTTACTGTTTGAAGTAGATTTTTGGTCTAAACTTTTGTTGTGCGAGTTTTGGACCCTGTGAGTTTCCATTTTATTCCTAGCGACATTAAAACTACCAATTTGTCCCTGCAAGTTGCAGCCGCAAGTGAACCCAACCGAAAGCATCTCTACCAACCGGGATTTGTTTTGCGCCCAACGAATTGGTGTGTTGAACAGCCATTGAATTCTCTGTTTCTCACGAACCACAGCTGAAGCATTCATGTTATTCCTCTATCCTACTTGATTTAAGACTGTTTTGAGCATCTTTTTGTGATGTTAGCTTGTACGGAAGCAAAACAGTAAGATGTTGAAATATTCATCAATGTAATCACAGAAAAATACTTCTTACGTAAAATTCATCAACATGATCTGGAATGATACTTCTTATGAAATAATTATATAACAGATACGCATATAATGTGTCTGCCTATACTATGGTTTCATGATGCAGTCAAGCATCCATAGCTATAATATGTGTAATAAATTTCTTACTGAATCAGGGCTACTGTTTCTAAAAATAATGTTCCAGGAATTCAACAATGATAACTCATTGGGGTTTCACGTCAGATATGGAGTAGAAAGGATTTTTAACTATTAATCATTAATAGGGAAAGGGTCTCTATGAAGCAACCGACGAAGGAGGTTATAAATCAAATTTCCGAGTATTACCAAAGTAAGGAAATATACTGAATAATCAAATACATTACAGAAATGTAATAAAGGAAGATATCAGTTACCAATTATACTGAAGAGGCCCCCATTATTAGAATTACTACCATCAGAATAAGAGATTACATAACAATTCATAGTTCATATATCAATAAGGTTTGGGCCACTTGGATCAAATCAATAAACTTAAAATTAATTACCTTCGGTTGAATATGGTGTTGATTCATACACCATCACTAATCTAGTAGTGAAAATAGGAATGTCAGAGTAGGAGATAACAATCTTCCATAGCATAATCATGTGTTGTGTATTTCCTTGAGTTTTATACTTTTATTACAAACATGAAATTCATCAAAATTATAACCCAATCTGAGATAAAAAGAACAATGAGAAAAGGAGAAATTGGGATTATGGCTACTGATTAGGTATTTCTTGAAACAAAAAACTAAATGGTAAGTATTATAGAACTTCAGTTCATACATGAGAGTAAAAATCAAAAGAGAACAGATTCATATAAACAACATTAGATTGCAGATGAAAAGATAACGCTAAATTAGGTAAATCAATGTTCAAATTCTCATAAAATATTATTTGAACCCTAAATTTATATATGCATTATTCGATATAAATTTGGTTGATGAGAATGGGTAGTGGTGGTGGTGGTATTGCTTCTCACCACGTCAATGGATCTAAGTGAGAAGCTAATTTTTATCTGAAAACCCAATCTAATTTTTATCAATCAGCGTACAACAATCAAAAGAAGCAACAAAAAAAAGAACTTACAGATTCAAAATTCTAGGGTTTCTACATGTTTACCTTCTTCTTTTCCTCTCATCGTATTAGTGATTCAACGTTTCCTCCTAAATTTCCTGCATGATGATGATGAAGATCGTGATGACGGTGATGTATGATGATGATGATGACGAATGATGATTATGGTATGTTGACGATGATGGTGGTGGAAGATTTAAAATGTTCCTGATATATATGATGATGGCGTGAGATAAAATAGTTAACAGAACTCTTATTGTAAGCTTATAAAAGGCATCACTAATGTAAATCAAAAAATAGAAGTCTATCAATGTAGAAATTTTATTTCATTGTGTGTTTTGAAATCTCTCTCTCACTCCTCTCTGTGCTATGTTGGGAAAATCCCACATGGTATCAGAGCTGGGCATAGAGGTGATTTGAGAGAGAGTTACCAAGAAAAAGAGTTATAAAAGAAAATTGTTTTGATTTTGTTGATGTTTGTTTATTTTATGAGTGATGAAGAAATATTATTATGATGAGGAAATTTTTCATGAAGAAAGAAAAATAATTTTGATAATGAAAAATTGTTATGAAGAAAAGATTTTTTGTTCAAAATATGTAGAGGGGTTCTAAAATTTTGTTCAAAACTTGGTTTGATTTTTCTGTCACACAGGTAGTTGATATTATGCTTGGCATAAAAAAATATATGAAGGTGAAAAATTTAATTTCCATAACATGTTAGGTTAGTTGAAATGATGCTGGATGTTGATCAACTGATGATGATGATGATGATGAAGATCGTGACGACAGTGTATGATGATGATGATGACGAATGATGATGATGGTATGATGACGATGATGGTGGTGGCAGATTTAAAATGTTCCTAATATATATGATAATGGCGTTTTGCAGATGTACGAAGTTAATGGATGGTGCAATGACAAAAACAATGAATAATTGAACGTGTTTGAATTAAGGGAAGGTGTTGGAATTGTAATCCAAACACATCTGATATGTTAGAATTTAAATTAGTCGTTATTTATCAAATTTGGTTAATTGATTTGATAGTCCTAATAATTAGGAAATGTTAAACGTGTTCTATTGGGGACGTGTGAAAGTGGTGGTCTAGTCCTAGTATTTAGAAATTGTTGAACGGGCAATATAGAAGTTGGATATTCCTATTAGTTAGGAGTTTTTTTTTTTTGAAGGAAAAAAGCAGTGCCTGATAATTTCATTGATATGAAATTTCGGTTACATAATCAATTACATCATAAAAAAATGGAAAGAAACAACTAGTAAAAAAATTACAGATTATAAAACTTAACAATAAAACCCAGTATTGTACTATTCTCCAATCCATCGACGAAATTGATATCTTTCTAATGGTTATGATTTTAAACCATTTTGATTTTTGATCTTTAGAATCTTGATCTTCATATTCTTGATCATCAACATCATATATGTTATATGCTTCCATAGTGAAGAAGTAATAAGCCCAAATCGACATCATCAGAATCAACCTTGGTACTAATCTCCGAAGTAGATTTTCGTCTTTCATAACGTAGTTGATAATGATGCAGCAGCACCACCAGAAAAAGCCATTATGGCTATCATATAAAAAACCTGAATAGTATTGAGACACCATCAGATCTATAAAAACAGAGAGACAATCCATAAAAATTGTTGGAACAACAATTACTTTTATTGAATATTTACATAAAACTAAGAGAAATAACCTTAATTTGCCCGGGAGATTTGAAAAGTCAAATCAAATCCGAGAAAATCAAGGAGATTGAACGATGAGATTAGTAGTTTTTTTTTTCCTTCAGGAGTTTTGGGAGAGAGAAGAGAGGATTAGTTAGGAGTTGTGGTTATGTTGTTAATGTCCTATTATACAGGGACTCATGTTGCACATTATTTAGTGCTGAGATAAAATAGTTAACATAACTCTTATTGTAAGCCTATAAAAGGCATCACTAATGTAAATCAAAAAATAGAAGTTTATCAATGTAGAAATTTTATTTCATTGTGTGTTTTGAAATCTCTCTCTCACTCCTCTCTGTGATGTGTTGGGAAAATACCACACTGCAAACATAAGCAACAAAGGAAACTTAAATCGCAAAAACTAAAAGGAGCAACTCAGAATTTCTGGACGTCCACCCCTAAGCATCACCCCACCCGTATCTATTGACCCAGAACCCACCTCATAACATAACCGAAACCTTCCTAGCCGTCGGAGTCAAAAACGATCCGGCCGATCCCGACCACGGGATGACAATTTTTGGTAGATCATGTCCATTGATTGACTTTATGATCAAGGAGATAAAGACCACCTTTTTCTATAACCATGACTAGGTATCACCGTGGCCTTACGACCCCGGCTTAACCTCCCGTGATAGTCTTCCGTTTACATACATTAAAACAGACTACATCTTAGTTAATGTATTCAAATACTTTTAAAAGAAAAGTAAGCAATTTAGTTACTTAGTCCCCCATGATATTCACATGTATTTCATAAAATACATGCAGATATGAAAAATTATTGTAATATTGTCTCATTAGACACTTAAAATACATCTACATTAAAGGAATAAAAAGTATTTCATAAAATAGATGCCGATAGGAATTAAAAAAATTAATACTTTTTTTGCTTATCAAAAAGGAAATGGATTAAATATCATTACAATAGGATTGCATATGAAAAAAAATTCAACCTTTATAAAAGAGTAAATCAATAATCTCAAACAAAAAAAATTTAATTAATAGCCTTACATAGATAGGTATATCCATACCTGTTGTAGTTTGTATTATTATATATATCGCGTTCAACCAAAATAGAAAAACAGTAACACATGTTGATTAAAAAACGACATGGAAACAACCATAAAGGTTAACGTAAAACGTAGCACTTTGAATCCAATTTGATAGCTTCTAGTAATTTAATCTGAAATCAAATCTATGTTGTTGAATTGCGCTCGATATCTCATATTCTTTCTTCATATTTATACACTGTAACCTTCCTTGCATTTTTATTCTTTCTCGATCCCAAATTCTATCCATGTTAACGTTGTATTTGTTGTAGATTTTTTTTGAATGTTAACATCCTACGTTATTTTCATTTTTGTTTTTACTTTTCGTTCATCTTTTTAATAATATTTCCCAAATCCTTATATTTACGCTTCAGGTCCATGGTTTAGCAAAATAATTATATTATTACGCTCTTTATATATTTATTTTGTTACGTGTTCTCCCAGGAAAGAAATAACTTTTTTGTCTCTTTCTTTTAGTATTTTCTTCTTCTATAATATGAATATATACTTCAGACCGTCCTGATCAGTGTTTTCAAATTGAAAACAGAAATTGCCTTTTTTAATTTTGCAAAGATTTACCCATAGTTCTTTTGCATTTGACCCTTCATTAGACTCTCAATCTTCTCTAAAAAAAATCCCCAGTAAATAATCCTCAAGCATTTACTGTCACGGGATAATAGATGAGCTGTGATAAAAAAATTTCCCTGCATTATTTATTCGTCAATGTCATCCAATTCTAAAAGTTGACTAAACGTGATGTCATTCCATTCGTTTTCTAATTTTTGAGCCTAATCTGGTCAAGCTAAGGCGAGATTACACAAATGACATGAAGTAGAACAAAACATAATAGAATTAAAATCTAATGTCAAGATACCATTTTTGTTAAACATTATAGTTGTTTTCATATCGTTTTTCAATCAACATATATCGTTTTTGCGTAATTTGGTGTGCATCGTAATAAACTAAACAACTTGTATTATCCAATATACATATGAGTATAGAGAACGAAAAAAAGTAATCAACGAAAATTATTTTTTATCGACAATGTAAAAAACCGAGTTGATTCCTTTTCTTTCTTTTTTTTTTTTCTCGCAAAGAAAGCAAATTTAATTAATATGTGTGGAAAGAAGGAACACATCCTCTATTATGTACAATGGAACTTTGATAAATTGATCCACAATAAATTAATAATTTCGTTAAAATAATCTAATTTTTCTGCTCTGAACAAAACTTGCGCATAATCTAAACTTTTAACTTGATAAAATAATAATTATGGTAATATAATAAATGTTTTTAGTCTGTATACTATTAATAGAAGTTTTATTATTCGCTCATTTCATAAATAAAGAAGATTATCGACATTTTTACGAGCCCGAAAGTTATTCGCCTTTTCCTATTTTTATAATAGTTTTTTTTTTAAATTTTTTTGAAGCATGTATATGTTAGGATTCTTAATGTTATATGTTAGGCTTATGAGAACTCTTTTTAATTATAAAGGAAAGTAACATTCAAGTAATTCTGTGGATGGCATGAATTTCTTACAGATGCAATTTTATCGGTCAGTATAACTTCTTTGTGCTTTTTTGTTTAGGCCTGTTAATTCATATAATATCTTTTTTTTGTACCTTGGAAAGAGTCGTCCATTAAATGCATTTCAAGGACACATTTTGCAGCTTATGTTGGGTTTTCAGACGCATACGTTAAAATTCTTACCTGGACTACGTTTTGTTGGGCTTGATAAACAATGGGATTATTATATTTTTGTGTAGGTTATACCTTTACTCTTCCTGCAATTTAAAGAAAATTGTAAAAATTACTCGGATAAAATTCAGAGAAACATATCTAAAGAATGGTACCAAATATGCGCTACTCTTCTACTTTGATCCCACTTTCATAAACCCCAACTATACCTCTCTTTCTGAATCGGTAAACCCTAGTCGTCTTTGCCTACACAAATTTCAAAACCATCTCCAAATTTTTGTAGCAATCACGTCCTATAAACATGCATCAACCTTCCAATTTCATGCGACACCTAGACAATGAACATCACTGATCGTTTTAACCAACTAAAGTTTATAAACAATTTTTTTTTTTTTTGGATGTTGAATCATTTGAGATTATGCATGCATATGAGACATTTCAATCCAAAACAAACAATGTAAATTCAATGTTTATGTTCCGTAATTCTTTGTTTTGATGACCACCTATTAAATCTGAATTTTTACTTACCTCTGAAAAGTTCGCCCATATTTCCATCATGACTGCTAGACTATAATTTTATAGCTGAACTTACAGACATTTGTCGTTGCAATTGATATCAAAATTTCTTGACTGCTAGAAAAGTCATTTGCTAGCATTTGTTGTGAAGAAAAACTTACTTATCGATATGAAAGGACAGGGTGAAATGAGATCTTCCATCTAAATAACTGGATGACCTAAAAGGTACTTGCTCTATCAGTTTGAAGGGGTATGTTTACTGGGGGAAATTGCTTTGGATAATAAACCTAGATATCCTCTACCAAAAACAACATAAAATCAGCTAGGAGCTAAATCCTTATCCAGTGATCGTTGCACATCCCACACATCAAGAGTTTACTATGCAAACCTGGTGATAATTTAAATGACACGAATAATTATTCAAAATTAGTTCTTAGACGGTAAGCCTAGAGAATAATCTTACTTAAACTTATTTTTATAATATATAAAAAAATAATCAGTTAGCCAATACAAACATATTCACAACTATTTTTACCATTGAATAATATGTGAACTAAGTTTTTGTTGATGATAGAAGCATCTTTAATCTATGCGTCTTTATATTAGAATTAAACACCATATATATGTGGAGTGATACATACCTCAGTGCGGAAACATCTCCATATACGCTAATTCATGTTATAATTAAACACCATACTTCTGTGAGTCGTTATATACGTCTAATCACATGATTTATGTACCATCTGTAGGAATTTCTAGTGTAAAAGCCGTACCTTAATAATTTCTCAAAGTCCTCTTGTTTCAACATGGAAAGCTATCCAAACAATCCATAATTTGTCGTTATATCTTTTTTTAATCATGATTTTGTACCATCTGTGGGAATCGAACCCACAACTACATGGTTGTAAACCATATGCTCTACTAATTAAAATTTGTGATAGTAGCCGGGGCCTATGACCCCATCCATGGATTGAAATTTGTGGAGTCAAATATAGTCCCCACTTTAAAATTATCCGTGATTAGGTTGAAATTTAGAGGGTCGAACCTATAAGGAAGATCCTGACGTCTTGCTGGCGTGATCATATTTGGTCGGATGGTCAGTATCCTCACAAAAAATTTTAGTCATCTGTTAATGATTGGGACGGTGTTCAGGTAATCGTGTCATAATAGCCAGGGGCGTGGATTAGAATTTTCTAGAGTTAAATATTGCCCCCACTTAAAATATAACCGTGATTAAGTTGAAATCTAGAGGGTGGAACCCATAAGGAAGAACCCGATGTCTTGCTGGATTGATCAAATGTGGTCATGGTCAGCCAGCCAGTATCCTCACACAAAATTTTGTCGTCCGGTAATGATTGGGCGGTGTTAGATAATCGTGTGATAGTAGACGGGGCCTACGGACATACCATGGCTAGTAAAAAAAATTAAAATCACAAAATTATTGAACATAAACAACAACCCTACATATAGCTATATAAAGCTCAAAATTCGCAAAGCAAAACAAATTTAATCAAGTCCCATTTACGGATCATGAACTTATTTAAGTGTGTCTTAGACCCTATATATGAAAATCCAACATGAAGTGGTGCTCATGAAACCCTGCTATACCACCAATTAATAGACACTTGAAATTACAAAGGATGAAACATAGATTGACCACTTTCGTCGTGTATAAGTAAAACATGGATGTTGTGATCCCCTGCTGTAACTTTCTACCATGTTTGTTCCTATTCCTAATTTACGTGAGCTGCTTATTACCTTATGCCTCCAACAAAACATGGATACTTTAAATGATTACTATATATAGAACTTTACCATAAATAATTTCAAAATGAGCATTAGAAACCAAAAGCTAGCAAGTTGTCTCGCTAATTTTACTTGTCCGTATACAGTACCAATTAAAGCTATGGCATCAATCAGTGGTACACGAAATATTATACAGTAAATAGCAGAATCACCAAATGCTAACCTTTCTCGCATTTCTACAACTGCTGGAGTGTCGACGTTGTGGTACACTGGAAAATTTACATGGATATGGTTTCATTAAAATCATCATATACCTTGAAAATACTTCACATAAGTCGAGAAAATGGTAACCAATACCAAGACTGAATTTGAGGAAGCATCAATTGGTTGTTCATCCCCAACTTGATTAGTGGCGGAACCACAAAGGACAATCTTCAAAGCAAAGATGATAATTGGCAAGGATATATTTGAAGTCTGCCACTCGAAATAACAGTACAACTCCTCTTTGACTTCCTGGATCTTAAGGATACTTGTGCCAAATCCTTTGAATATTACCACATGCAGCCAAAATACACCTCGACTTGTTGTTGATCTGAACCATTGTTGTCTTGTGTGAACGACGGAGACTGGACATGAATCATAGAATGTGGTTGTGCTGGAACTGGAGCCACCATACCTATCATGCAGTGAATTGATCTAGATAATAGAGAAACCAATACACACACACGAAGGTAGTGCAGTTTGAGCGTAAGTCACAGCAGTATCTTAAAGTCTCAGTAAGTGTTGCAATACACCCTATGAATGCTCTACAGGTATGCGTGAAGAATATTTTCCTTCTAAATAAAATAATCCAAACCTATATTATGAATTTTAATGAAATTTAAAGAATATAAAAGAATGAAGTTCGGAATTGAAACATAATCAAATTCTTAAGTACATCATCCCAATGTTACTATTAGAAATATAAAAAAGAAAAGTACCTTGAGACTTGAGTCCGGCAATACCAAAAATCAAAAGCTCCGAAACGTCAAACGTACATAACAATGGTTGCAAATTTTCCTAAAGCCAGATGAATAGTATATGTCAACAAAAATTACAGGCTTTAGTCACTAAATAATAAAAAAAATAAAAAAGCATAAGGAAATCCTAACTTCCTTCCAAATATTCCTTGTATAACCTAAAGATCATAAACTAATTTGGAATCTTCAATGTCGGATATGATTCCCTGCACCAAGTATCATAAGTAGCTGTCAAACATAAACACTGACCCTTTAATCACACAATCACGGATAAATGAGCTGCAACAAATACATACACCTCCATATAAGCTACATAAGGTGCTAAGATATACCCAAATAAGTTTAGTATAACATTTAATACACCATACACCAAATTATCATAAAGAAAAATAAATAAACAGAATACCTTGCACAGGAGCCACTACCAGAACTCTGTAAGATATAATCGTCTGGCTGACCTTTACCACCATCACTAGCAACCACCTATATCACCTGCAAGTATGCGGCATGCAGCATCATAACGTGAGGAACACCTTTGAACTTTAGCACATTTACCACTTAGGATTAGAAGTTAAGAACCATCAGCTTGGTTACTGTAATGGTTTGATTTCAAGTAATTTGAATGACAGCTTCAGAACACAGCACCGCCACATAATCAATCACCCAATATTGTATACACTACATATACTTATCACTCTTTTAATTTTGTGGGTGATGGACACTAAGTGGCATAGCCTTGGAAACTTCTGCTAACCACAATTCCCCAAGAAAATAGAGAGAACATAGTTAGAAATAGTATCCAAGATAAGGCAACTAAGATAAAATTATATACCGAGAGTTAGCAATAGTAGCATTAGTATAAGATGCATGATGAGCTACATATAATGACTTGAATACTCGTCCTGCGAGATAACTTGGAGGATGAAAATATTAAATATAGATGCTAGATATGAATGGAATTCATTAGATCACTGAATTCTGTATGGGGAACAGTCAATACATAGGAAGTGATTAAAACCAAATTCAAGTTGGTTGGCCTTGTAGTAGATATCCGCTGCACAATATCTTGCAGCAAAGCTTGTCACAACGAATACCTTCATCTTTGAAATGAAACTACAGACCAAAGTGCAAAGAAGAAGGAGCAATATTAATAGCAAGAATCGATGCACAAAAGTAAAATACAAAATCAAAACACTACAATTCATACCATCAAAAAACCTGTAGACACCATAGCTAAGAAACCCCTTATAAACCAAACCAACAACCGGGAAGGTATAGACTTGAATAAAAAAAATAAAAATAAAAATAACAACAAAATTAAGAATACAATTCTAGGGTTTTTGTATGCATACCTGCTTCTTCTATTCAGATGATACTATTTTTCCTCCAACAGCACAAAGTGAAAACCCAGATCAAAATCAACAAATTGTAATTAGGAATTATAGTAAAGAAGAATTAAATTCAATCCAGCGTTTGATCAACATATTCAACAACTTGAATTTTTAGAAAAGGAAGTTGAATTCAATTAAATTACAACTATAATATACGGAAAACATCAAACTAAAATTAAAAATATGGAGTTTCTATATGTTTACCTCTTTTCTGCTACTCTTCTTCGTCGTGTTTCTGTTTCAACTTAGCCTCCTGAATCAAACTATGAGAATACCAAAAACCCAGAAAAGATGACCAAGCCGTAGAAGTAGAGATGAATCGCGAAGAGAAAAAAAACTTACGAATATACCTAAAGTTACCTTTGCTTAATAAAGAAAACATGGACGGACGTATGGATCTCATCAAAAAATCCGGATTTACAATGCGCCCATAAGTGCTTGTCTGTAAATTTTCCTGCAAATTTTGCAACAACACGTCTGTAGAAAACACAAACATCTGATGGAGCATTGAATCTTAATCTAAAAACAACCGGAAAATGCTGGAGCATTGAATCCTGATCTGAAAACAATGAGGAATTGAATTGATTTTCATATATTTTATTTCAGTATAAGCCTAATAGATACCTTTTTTGGAAGCTAAATAAGCAAATATCCTCCCCAATAAAGAAACTTTAAAGAACCTCAAAGAGATAAAAGGAGGATCGTCTAGGATGTATCTTTTATTGTTTGATCAAATAAAGAAGCAAGAAGAACTGTTCTTTAGGATGTTCATAGGAATAGTTTCTCTACGATTATCAGAATTTTACCTTTGATAATTCCTTTCTTGGGAGATTCTCTTTCATTCAGCGGAAATTTTGTTGTTGTAGGTTGAACATCTAGCGATAAATTCGAAGGTGGTTCTGAAAAAAAATTTGACTAAAATAAAAATAAAATAACAAACAACGACCCAAAAAACATAGTTTGACGCTTTACAATAGTACAAAACCCATTGTTTGAAGATAGTGACAGACCTTTTCTCAACTGCAACGATGCATGAATAAAAAGGTTACTAATACACTACAACAAACTGATTACTCCAACATCAATTCCAGCCAAAGCCTGAGCATTACTACTACACTACAACGAATTGATTACTGCAAAGGTGGTTTGAAGATAGTGATTGACCTTTCCAATCTCTTCCAGTCAAAGCCTCAGCACTACTACTACACTACAAAAAATTTATTACTTGAATCCATATAAATTCCCTTCACTCCCGAGTCCTGATTAATAAAAAGAAAAGAACACGCCCACATCAATTCCCTTCACAAATATTCTCGGATTTGGCTTCTCTGCTGCTACCTGGTTTTCAGCAGACAATTGGTTCATTAATGCAATTGATGATATTAAAAGCAAAGCGGACAGAAAAAAAAGTATGTAACACTCACCTCAACAGACATGGTCACTGCATCAATCCAATGATCACAATTCGAAGACCGTGAAACTGATCATAATGTGGGATTACATAAAGGGTGTTACCTACAAAACCCAAAATTTAAAAATCACAGGTTAACACCAAATTAATTGAAGCCCGAATCAGTATTAACGATGGATAACCTTTCTTGATCACATATAATCAACACCAATTCACATAAAATTATAAAATTATAACCACATTCAACTACTTAGCAAAAAACTATAACCACATTCAACTAATAATAGAACCCCAGAAATTAGAAAGATAAAGATTACCTGACAGTGTAAGGATCAGCAAAACCTTGATTTGGGTTTCAGGTCCAGTGTTGTTGTTGTAGGTTGAACGTCTGGCTATAAATCGAAGGTGGTCTGAAACAAAGTCGATTAAAAACAAAAAACACAATTAACAAACAACAACAATTAACATAATTTGAATGTCACAATAAACAGATTCTCTGATATATTTTGTTAAACAGATGCCATTATTTGAAAAGTTGTTCAAATTCAATGCGTACCTCATTGAAACAATTGTATTAGCGAAAATAAAGTGGAAATGTTTGATTCACGGAAACATTGTGGTATTAAGAATCGTTCCATACTGTTGCTGAAATACTAATGGAAGAGCACCAAAATCAAGAGACCAATGGGTTAGTAGAGGTTCTTACCGAGGAGGAGTAGCAACAATTATCTTGATTAAACCGAACACCAATAACAGGAGGAACCCCATAAATCAAAATATCATATAAGAAATTGAAAAAAATAGTGTTTGATACAACATATATTTCTATAGATTATCTTATGCCAAGGAAGATTTAGATCTCTTCGAAGCTCTGCATCACGACAATCCATACTAAACAAATAAGATCTATAATACAAAACAGAATGGATTTTTGAGTTTGGACGGTCGGATAAAATATTGGGAGACAAATGTTACATCCAACCATCCCAGTCTCATCTCATCAAAAAACATCTGACGGTCGTCGTATTTGTAACCCTTCCCATTATGAATCAAAATTTATTAATCTTTAATTATTGCATCACCTCTTAACTCAAGTTATTCAAATAAACATTAATTGAATTTGGTGGTAGCATGATGAATCTAATGGGAAATGAGATTTATTTGTATATTTTTATTCATAACTCATAAGTGAGATATGCATACACACTATTACTTAAATGATTTTGTGTTCGTTTTTGGATATTGTATATGAATAATTTTTTTCACAATGTACTTATAGACATTATTTTTGTTTAAAACAAAATAGAAAACTATCTTGCAAAGGAACACGATTTAATTTAAAGTCCAGAAAAAAAGAAAAATTACACACCAGTTTGATATCATACTAAAGCAGTGTCATTACGACACGAGTTATCTCTAGAAATTTATTAGAACTCTCTGTTAACCTCATGTCGTTCCATTACGGCACGGGTTATTTCTAGTTCAAAAATATAACAGAAATTACAGAATTCTGTATTCTTGGGTTCAAAATTTTTCGATAGAGAATGTCTTCAACTATCAACAGAAACCTTGTCTTTTGTTTTTCTATTAACAGAAACGTACCAAAATTAGGAAACCAATTTATAATGAGTTTAGTTACCATTAGCTTCAGGCATCCAGGAAACTATGAAGCTTGGTGGGCTACGATTCTTTAGTAGGCTTCTCTATCCCACTGTAAGTACGCTTCTCTGTCCGAGCACACAGTATGCACGAAAAGTAGAATTTGCTTTTCAGTTGTGCCAAATTACTTCTCTGCTACATTATTACACAAGCTCAATGACTCATCCTTGTCATCTGTGGTACTCGTCTGACGACGTCTTCTTGTAAGTCCATATATATTAACATGTAGCAAAGTGGAGACTTATAGGTCTGCAGCCACTAACACACAACCACTCTCCAAGAGATCCGAGAATGTAAGTAAACTGGTAAGTATGTTTGGATAAAGGTCCTGCTGGGAGGACATGGAAATTTTCATCCGACAAATTAAAGACCATGATATTATCATCCGAATGTAGAGAATCTACAGGAATAGTTGATGCCGACAACAATACATTAGTCCGCAGTAGCAAAAAGGTTCTAATGTGTTATTCCTCATACTTCTAAGTCCAATTACAACCATTCTTTGCTAATAATCCTCTCTGTGCTCCAAATGTAACCTGATCTAATACAAACATAATGTTAATGTTGATTTCAAATGTAGCATGCATGTGCACAAAGTTTAGAATCAACATACACGGAACTGAAATTATATCCAAAAAATGAAAAAAATTCACTAAAGCACCTTCATACAACAACATCCTCAATCCAATCCGGCAAATCCATGCAAGGGATGGAATGAATTAGCTGCATCCAGATGGTTACTTGGAACCAACATTTCCCAACACTTGCATAGACTTGTAGGATAAGATATTGCAGTGTAATCAAAAGTCTGTATTACAGACAACGTAACCTACATCAATCAGAGACCCATACATAAACAAAAAAATCCAAAAACATTTGGAATGCAGATTAGCAAAGCATATATCGACTCATAAACCTTTAATGTGGATATGTTTCCCTGCACCAACTAAATCGAAGTAAATACACTTAATAAACTTTGAATACTGGCAAGTGGGGATTCAATATAACGATAGTTATGTGCAAACAATCAATAAATTATACCAACAACTCCACTATAATGTACCATGATAAGTTAATTTGAAGAATTGAAATAGATGCCCAACCTGATGCTACCATACATACTTACAGAGAGTGCCAATGGAGAAATATTTGATAGGATTTTTTTAAAAAGAAGATGGAATGTAATATTACAGCTACATTCTAGGTTGAGAGTTTAAAACAGGGAACAATGTCCTTTATTGATCAAAAACTATAGGTAGTTTTAACAAAACCTGAAGATGATTGCTACCTCCCATATGGAAACACCAATATATCCGCTGGTTAATAATGTATGCAGTAAGGATGAGAAATAAAAAATATTTTATTCTCATTTTGGGCTGCAACTCAAATGAGTTTGCAGAAAAATAATCAATTCCGACAACATTTTCAAAGGCATCAGATCATAATTTATTATATGAACCTGATTCAAATCATTTTCTAAAACAGGCTTTGCGGCAGGCATGTTCGTTAACAAAAAATTCATGAGAAACTCTATCTTATATCCATTATAGATTATGGGAAAGCAATACTCATATCTACTTTAACTTTGCCTGGTTTTACCAAAAAATATAAAAATAAAATAAAAACGAAGCCATGCTATCAAAGCTCCCCAATCATGTCGAACAACAAATACATAATAACGAAAAATCACAATATTAATCAAATCCCATAAACTCAAGTTTCCAAACATGAATTTTTCAAAACAATAACAAATAATAATAATGTGGTTATCCATATAATGCAGAGTGTTAGACCACCGCATCACCAACTGACCTATTTTCCTAAGGCCCGGTGGAATATCCCCTGTGAATCTGCTCTGCACCACTCAATAACTATCTTCCACGTGTCAACAACAACATAAAGAGATCAGTAACTTAAAACAAATCATCATAAGTTAGCCACACTAAAATGACTAATACTAATCAAACTAAAGGACCAAGGAAGTGCAAAAAGACTTCAAAAACACTTTTGCGATATTTCTGTAAGTTAAAAAGTAAAGATAGAAACTAAAACTAAATCTAAATGCATAACTTGATATTAGCAATTAAAGACAAAATAGTTGATAGTTTTACTTAACATATTAAGATGTTTAAAACTCTAACAGAATCATAGGAAACAAATTCTTGTCTATCGTATCCTGACCCACCTTTGCAAGAGGTGTACATATAGAAATTAATTACATGTGTACCGATACCTTCTCTGTTTATATAAACTATGATGCAATCATAACCAAAAAGGTATACCCACTCTACCTACAAACACTTTACTCTACACCCTAATGTATGTGTATAATTCCACAGACATTTTTTTTTTCTCGGTCAATTCCATGAACTCTTACTTAAACAAACCTTAACATATATGAGCATGTATGAAATTGGTCATATAGAATCGAAACGGACAAACAAATGAAAGCAATGATAGAGAAACCCAGTTTCCTTGATACCCATACCAATGGCTGACATGGAACTAACCAATGAACATATAAAAATTAAATTGAATATAACCAACAACAAAGTAGTTGAACAAAAATAATAATTCAAACGACCATATTCAATGTTGTTTTCTTAGTCTATTTCTTGCACAATAAGGAAGTTAAGTTGTACAATATCAGAGTAGTGAAACAAAAGTAATATTCCAAATGAGAATAGTAGCATACCTATTGTTATTTCTTGTTGAGTAGAACCATGTAAAACTACACAGTTGGTGATCCTAGCATCATCTTCAAGATCCTACATGCATGGCGTCCATATATAAAAAACTGACACCATTTACCTTTACTTGAAGCTAGCCAAGCAACATAACAAACTGGAAGAGTTGTATTAGTTTTCCTAACTTGAATTGGGTTAGCATTAATACATCTAACTGGATATGCTTTACAATTCATTAATACATCTAACTGGATATGTTTTACAATCCAAGGAAACATAGATGTAGAAATGCTAACCAAGTTCAAATGATAGTGTTGCGACTCATTTGGAATGATATAGACCAATGTATCTCAAGTCCAACCTTAGCCGATTACTTGTTTGAAAATATCAAGTTTATTGAATAAGAATGAGTGCATTATTTTTTTAATAAACCCTCTATTGTCAACGTCAGTAACATTCCACAAATGAAATTGCAATTGAATTCCTAAATTATAGTTAGAGTTAAGCAATATATCATAGGGATATTTTTCAAATAACAAAAGAAATTCCTGCACAAATACCTGGAACCGCTAAATCATGTCAAAATGGTGAGGTTATTTACTTCAGTGTGCCGCTGATGAGGTCAGTTTTTTGTGGTGGTAGGCTAGTAGCAATTTGGTGCCTCTATTTGCACTCATACATGCCACTAATTTCTTTAAGATCTCTTTGATGTTCAGTACTTCAGTTAGACCAACTAATGGAAAAGAAAACATAAAAAATAAATAGAGACCTTACAACTCACAAATATTTTTTGAAAACCATTTGACAGTTCAACTGTCGGCCTTACACTATGAATGAGAGATGTCTTTCATGTAAAATGGTCGACTGATCAGTTAATACCTCTGCACGTCATCAGTATTCAACTTGTGTAGTAAACTAAAGACAGAAAATGAATACATCCTACTGATGCTTTGATAAAAATTGGTTAAAACCGTAAATAAGTTACGTTCAATGGTTCAGGTCACCAATCGATACTCTAGATACTTGGTTAAGCATGTTTATAGTCGTTGGATCATAGGAACACCTATAGAAAATTAAAATCGAGCAAATTACATAGTTCAATTTAGTAGAAGACTAAAAATACTCTTTTACTGATGGGGCACTATAAGTTCGAAAATCTAATTGCCTATCTGGAACCCAATTTTCTTACATGGAAATTAAGAGAGTAGTATATTAAACTTGCAAAAGTACCAACTATTTAACACAATTCTCTTAATCAAAGAAAACTGGAAGTGTTTTGGCAGATCTTGAACATATGCTTCTACTTAATATTATTGAAATTTACTTTATTTATTTCCCCAAACAGCATCAAACATATCTAAAATAAAAGATGCCGGAGGTAACATATTGCCACTTAAAGACGATTGTTTTACAAATACATTTTCTACTACTCAAGGTGGTTTTACAATCACATTTTGGTCATTAATTTGTTTGAAATTATTCACTTTCATATGCTTAGTTGTTTATTTGTCCAGTGCCAGAGCCACACGGACTCTGTGATTATCCCATGTGAGATAAACATAGCAAAGTGCATTCGTTCTGTACTATAAAATTACATCTGAAAAATTGAATGTAGTCTGGTTGACCAAAAAGAAAAGTAATACTTATCAAGAATACTACATTGTAGGTAAAGGGAAATGCAATAAGAACATATTTCACTGACATGATTATAGGTTATGGCTAGTGGTTTTATTTTCTTGTGAACAAAAACAAATGATAAAATTTGTACATATTTGCACGGGCTTAGCTTACATACTACAGGATCATATAGTAAGATAAATTTGAAGTATTGCGCCATAGTTTTATGAAAGAAAAGAAAGAATAAAATTAGGTACCTATAATTAGCCTGAGATTTTCCACAAAGTTACATCACTTCCTAGATGATACAATATCATAGTTTCTTTTCAACTACTTTGTACCCTGCAAAAGTAGGATGAATTTCTGATTAGAAAAGCAACTTGATTGAAAAGAGAACTAAACAATGTTATAATGCATAGTCATCAACCCACAAAATCACACTTATATGTGGGTATAGAATCTCATCAGTACATGTATATGAAAAAGAAGGAATTACTTATAACAGAAAAGCAACTTGATTGAAAAGAGCACTAAACAATGTTATAATGCATAGTCATCAACCCACAAAATCACACTTATATGTGGGTATATAATCCCATCAGTACATGTATATATAAAAGAAGGAATTACATTACTTATAACAGAAAATTATCACTACACCAAACCTTCATAGAAAATTATCATTACAAAAAGTTTGATTTTTATCATATGCACAACCAAATAATATAGAGATATTAACAGGGTTTCACATGAACAACCACTGTAGGACACATTAAGAACCCCTTAAATCTTTCATTATTGAAATTAGAATTTGTTTTATCGGTAGCATTCTCCTAAATATAATGAAAGAATATGTCAAATCCGTGAACAAAACTATCTGAAAAGATTGAAACTGTGATCCTAAATAGCTGCACACTACGGGAAAAATCATCATTGACGACACTCGATAAGAGTTGTAGTACCCCTACGACAACTCATTTTCATACATTGTGGAAGGGGGGTATTGTAGAAATTCCAAGCTTTTCTACAATACTTGAGTAAGAGTTGTAAAAGGTGATGTAATTCATGGTTCGACAATATTTTGCCAAAGTTGTGATTCTCTTTCGATTTTTTTTGATAACCTAACACAACTCTTGCTTGTGTTGTAGAACTATCTTGGAAAACATAGGCTGTGTATCGTGGAAATATATGTATCAACACTTATTAGTATTATGAATAATATTTGCACAACACTTGTATGGGCTATTGAACTATCTTGGGCAACAAATAGTTATGTTGTAAAGATACTATTACACAATATCTCGTTTGTGTAGTTGAAAAGTGGAAGACAACATTTATTAGTATTGTGAATAACACTGTCACTACACCTTCTAGAGTTGTAGAACTTTTCTGAACAACTCCTACTTATGTTGCAAGATTTGCTTTTACAATACCCTTAAAGGTTGTAATATTTGAAGTGAAAACTTCTATTTTCAATAGATAAATGTGTAACTACAACTTTTGTTAGAAGTAGTGCATATAACTGTTTTGAAAAAAAAAAATTAGAGCTGAAACCGAATTGTCAAAAGTAATGCACATTTACATTAACCTACTAGTGTAATACATTTACATTCATTCAAGTTAACCTGCCAGTGTTAAACACACATTCAAAAATGGTAGTGATATACATGTTTGTTACGAAAAGTTAAGTTTCATGAACACACTCCGAAAAGATTATGAAGACTAAGATGCCTATGAGAACACTATTCGATCCTTGGGCTATGTAATAAAAAATCTGACAACATCACTAACATACTTGAACTTTGTAATCGGTATGTAGACATTAGCATCATCCACATGATAACGGTGCTGGCTGCGGGGTTTTCAGGTGGCGCTGACGGGAGCTGCAATAGGTGCTTCATCCCGCGTTTTCACATCTTGAGGATCAAAAATATCAGAAACAAGTAGATTTCCACCATTGGTAGGCCATTTCCAGTCTCCACGGCTTTCCTCCACATAAGAATTTTGCAAAAGTGTAGGCACCACCAGCTTTTAGTTTGCCACAGTCTTTGCATCCCCAAATTCCAACAACCTTTCCTTCACAGCATACTGCGAGAGTACAGGAACAGATTCACTAAATCGATACTAGAAAGAAAGAAAAAAAGATACAGACAAACTAGTTTAAGAAATCGAAAATAACTTTACCTTTCCACAAAATTCACAAAAATACTTGGAATGCTGACTGATTTCCATCTTCTTGATCTTCTTATACAAACTAGCACCATATCTTGTTCCTGAAATAACAACAAACTCATTTTTATCAACCAGCTTAGACTCGAACACGACGCATCAATATCAGTATCCATTATGATAGAAACCACTTACCGTATTTTCCAACGAATCCAGCCTTCTTTGTATGCTTAGTCTACATCCACAATAAACATAATCTTCTTATAACCAAATCAGAGAAATGTATATAGGTGTCGGAATTTGAGAGAAAAGGAAGATAATTTTTCTGGAGTTTGTTCCTTTACTGACGGTTTAAGTTTGTTCTCCCTATGTTCTTTTCTCTTGAGTCACGACTCTTGAGAGGATTTATGCACCTGCAGCTCATTATTGAGATGGTTAAAATTTGCAAAACAAACATAGAACACAGAAGCATTTGTTTCTTTATATGATTTCAATGTATAAACATAAAAATGGATTATAAACTTAGCGGTAAGACAACATTTGAAAGATACATGATTATGGATGAACCGGTGAGAGATTCCTTGGCTGACAAACTAGATGTGTAACACCCCAAAATTCGGATGATGGATTAACCCAAATTTTCGAGGCTACGGGGTATTGAAGCCTAAAATTACTTCTTGGCTTACATTTTTCTCCTACAATTTGATAACCAGGACTAATTCAGATGTTCTAAGGAATTATTACCAACCTAACAGATGCAAAGAACAAGGGTTAACCAAATAAAAAGAATGCCAAAATGTACACAGTAAAAATCTGGGCAGGAATGCCGCAGAAATAGGTCTCATACATCCTGCATTGTCGAGGCTCCACAAACTTCGTTATAATTCCAAATTCGGAGCTTGACCCTAATTCTAAAACTAGACAGACCCATATTTCAAACGCACCTGCAAAATACAGATTCGGAGTTTGTTTGGCCTGTGAAAAGTATGCACAAAGTAGGTTACAGAACTATGAAGCTACAAATTTCAGTTCTAGCAAGATGTATTTCAGGGGACAGATCTCCTAGACGGTGAATCCAAATGCTAATCCCTTTTAACTCATTATCGTGGAGACATATATGAATATTTCATGTTAAGGAAGTACTATCCAAATCCCTTCCTATTGGCGGCAGTTTCACAGATAAAAGAACATAGAAAACAGGTGACATAAAAACATGGTTTTCAACATTCAGTTTACATCCGACTCTCAAAGACAAATCACCATTCAACAAATCCTTCAAAATGTATAAAATAAACTTCTAGGATAGTAATTCACATGTCTAAGTCTTCCACATTTATTCACTCAAAGAAAAACACTAAAATACATGGAAATGAAATAGGCTTATGTTCCCATCCTCAAAGAGATGAGGAAGAAATCTCAGAAAACATAAGGGATTAGAAGTAATCAAGACCACCATTTCATAGTGAATCTACCAATACAACTGAAAAAAACCTATCAATTTTTATTTTTAAATAAACTGAATGAACTACTGAATTTCTCTACAATGAATCGGTGATGCCTATTGAAGAGATCACAAACACAAGAAACAAGTAAAACTCATAGAAGAAAATAAAAAGAGAAGGATAACCGCGCCGCTTCTAGATATTTTCTCGATCGATATTATGTATCAATGATTGGGAAATTACTCCATGCAACCCTCAATTAGCTACTTAACTACTTTCAACTATAATAATACTCATATCAATTGCATTCATAAATAAAAACTGCCAGTAAGATGAACTTATTGGGTAATTGATTCCCAAGAGGTTGAACTTAGCAGAACCACTAAACTGTTCTGTAATGAGAAATATCTAAAATAATATTGCTAGGTTTTAATTATGTTGACAATAGACAAAAATATTTGTGCACCTACCATTTTCGTCTTCAACTGTTTCTGATCCAGTTGCAGCAGCTACATGAGTAGACTTGTCTGAACGATGTTGATTGTCTCGCCTTGACACTAGAATGTAATTTGGTTTCTCCTTGCCACTTGTATTCTTCGGACTGTCCCTCAAAACATACTATGAATCAAAAAAGGAAAATTTGTATGAACTAACGTTTAATAGTGGAGGAATAGAAAAATAAACGATATTAGAAGATCAAAAATGACAAGAAGTTAATAACAAAAAACACAATGAAGCGTCAGTAACTTGCCTCGAGGACAATATTAACTGAAAAAGTGATCTCTCTACTTCCTCCATGATTCTAAAGTCAAGCATTATATTTTAGCTAGTGCTAGTAGCATAGTAAGTCATTACAGTTTAATTCCTCTTAATTATCCCTCCCTTAGTTCATGAGTTCATCACATATAGACAATATATTCCATATACATCTACATTGTTTGGGGCAAGGAAACACGTTGTAGCTGCGGTGCCATGTATTAGTACATACCCAAAGTATATATTATGTAAAATTGTAACTAATATACAGTGACTACAAATAACAACTCTAAAACAAAACAAAACAAAATAAAGTGTCGATGTTAATAACAATTATCATAATTAACACTTAACCACAATTAGTTTTCCCCATAAATAGTAGTCTTTATAACGATTTCTAGTTGACATTTAGCTGCATATATAGTTTAAAGTGGTCTTTTTTCGGGCCGAGGCAGTCCATATAAGAAATTACCAAACTACCAATCACTTTTGCACCTAGGTGACGTCCCCTCTACCACACTAATCAGAGTTAACCTATATTTGTTATTACAGTAGATATATGGCACCATCACAAAGTTCTATTCGTTAAAAGACTCCCAGTTATAAGTACATGGGCATCCAATAAAGTTCATCCAAATAGCCTAACGGAGAAATGCATGTTTAAAATAATCAGTATCCCTTGTTACTTTTTTTTATTCATCATGAATCATGACACCTTTCTTCCTAAGCAACTGATCTACTTAAATTCTTATTTTCAATCTCTTTTCAGTGACAAACCAGCAGAAACGATATTCCAGCTGTACATTTACAACCCTTGAAAAATGAAGTCATGGAACTATCCTATCAAGAGATAGAATCAAAATTTATTATTGGAGCAACTAGCAATAGTGTTAAAAATTAGAGAAAGAAAAACAAAAGTAGTATCAGGAAGGAATGAAGATATGTACCATCGAGGATGCCTTTTTCTTTTCAGCACCACTTCGCTTGCTGGAAGTCGTTCTTGAATTACTGGGTGATGCTCCACCAGATCTTCTGCTAAGCTTCTCATTAAGTGATGGCCTCTGCCAAATACATACAACCTTAAGTAAAAGAGGAAACTTAATTACTCTGTTGTCCAGAGTAACAATAGCAAAATGGTCAACAATGAAACCAACAAACTACTACTAGGTACAACCGTACACGTAACATTGTGACTTTTGTTACACAACTCTTACTACCCGAGACTGCGGATTTACTCTATAGTCTATACCTTGAGTACTGGGTAAACATCTTAGCTAAGGAGATACCTCACACTTGTGTAAAAGAAAACCGCAATAAGATGAATAAGAATCTATATCACCTGAGATCCATTCTTTGCATCTCTTTTCTGACGAATAAATTCCATTAAAGGGGTAACAAAGGGAGCCTCCTTCACAGCACCTAGAGATCCGATAAAATTCTTTGTTGCAGCTGCCGATTCACAAAATGTAAATGTCTAACCTGCAATGTGATCAGATTCTCCTACCAAACAAAAGAATGAATAATCAAATCCACCGAAACAGGAAGGAACATTACATCTTCAAAACCTCTAGTGCACTAGAATACGATGAAATAAAATCATAGCAAATAACAGACTGAAATATAATAACAGACTGAATTACCTTATCCCCTTTGCTATGGTTCAAGGTTACATCCAAATCTTCAACCTCATCGTTCTTTAATTATGTCCTGAGGAAAAAATTAAAGGAAAATCCCTAATTCAAATCTCACACCTAATTTTTACAAAATCTAAAACAATATCATAAATATAAACGCTAAAACCAAAATCCACAACATGATTAACAATGTTTTTAAATCCAAATTGATTACCTTGATCCCAACCAGTAATAACAGAGGTATAAGATGTTCTTACAATTGATTTTTCTCAGAGGAAAAATCAAACCAGAAATACTATAGTCTTTAAATTGAGAGAAGAAAATGTTAATTCGTTTGCTAATTAAGGGTTTATGGAGTGAAAAAACTCTAGGGTTTTGAGAGAGACGGATTTCCATCGATTCTGGTTTCTTACATGTTCTTCTCAGTATCTGATTCAAAACCCGAATTCAAACCCTAATTCTTCTTTATTCCATTTGAACTCATCTGCTCAAATCTCTTCTACTTTACTTGCAACTGAAATTCAGCACACACCCATGACAAATCAAACCATCTATAGCACAACCATCATCTTTCCTTCTCTCGATTGAATTTCACCTCAGCGTTTCTCAGACTCTAACAGCCGCCATGGGTTCTGAGATTAGTTTGTAAAAGTGAAAGAGAAACAAAGAGAGATAGTTGAGATAATCTGAAATAACTATCCGTGTCTTCAATTTCCTGTTTCAATCGAACAAAAATTAGGGTTTTTTCTGCAAGGGAAAAGTTATGAGAGATTAGAGAGAAAGAGATGAGCGAAAAGAGGGAAGACAAGTGAGAAAAGTGAGAGATGAACGATGAAGATTTAGTTAGGGAATGTCATACGGATTAGGGATATCTTTGGACGGTAGAGATTTGATTAGGGATTATCATACGGATCAAGGAAATTTTGTTCATTTTGTGCTAATACGAACTCATGTATTCGGTTCTATTATCAACATTCGACACGAAAAGAATTCCAAAAAAAATATTAATAAATTTATGACATTGATATCGACATTCTGATGTAAAAAAATCTAAAAAATGTATAAGAATGAATCGGGAAAATAAAAATGAATTCGATAATTGGTGTTTTTTTTTGTGTTTTTGTACTTTCTCTTTGTGTTTCCAGTTTGAATTTCGACTAGTCACATAGGTCATGAAGTAATTTGGACTAGTCATACATGTCATAAAGTAGATTTAGTATATGATACATCATCGAAATCGATAAATATGAAGCTCCAGGAGGGTTTTGACTTCAAACGTAGCATGATACATCATTGAAATCGATAAATATGAAGCTCAGTGTTGATTCCAACTTCAAATGTGGTATAACGACAAAAAAACTATGAACCGAGAAGCTCCGAGAGGGTTCATGCTTCAAACTTAGCAATATATATCATCGAAATCGATAAATATGAAGCTCAATGTTGATTCTAACTTCAAATGTCGTATAGCGACAAACAAACTATGAACCGAGAAGCTCCGAGTGGGTTCAGACTTCAAACTCAGCATGATATATCATCAAAAACGATAAATATGAAGCTCAATGTTGATTCCAACTTCAAATATGGTATAACGACAAATAAACTATGAACCAAGAAGCTCCGAGAGGGTTCATACTTCAAACTCAGCAGGATATATCATCGAAAACGATAAATATGAAGCTCAGTGTTGATTCCAACTTCAAATATGGTATAACGACAAATAAAATATGAACCAAGAAGCTTTGAGAGGGTTCAAACTTCAAACTTAGCAGGATATATCATCGAAATCGATAAATATAAAGCTCAGTGTTTATTCCAACTTCCAATGTCGTATAACGACAAACAAACTATGAACCGAGAAGCTCCGAGAGGGTTCAGACTTCAAACTTAGCACGATATATCATCGAAAACGATAAATATGAAGCTTAGTGTTGATTCGAACTTCAAATATGATATAACGACTCCGAGATCGAAACCTAGCCGCTAGTTGACTATTGCAAGTCAGAAACTTCGTCAGAACGATGAATCCATTCATTTACTTCCTTCAGAATATTCTTCAAAACCTTAAACAAACCCTATTTCTGCATATTGTATGCATACCAGGCTCCAAGATCGAAACCTGACCGCGAATGGACTACTCTAAGTCAGAAACTTGGTAAGAACGATAAGATTCCTTTGGAATATTCTCTGAAACCTTATACAAACCACAGTTATTCTGCATATTGTATGCATACTATGGCCCCGAGATCGAAACCTGGCCGTGAGTGGACTACTATAAGATGTAAACTTCGTAAGAACGATGAATCCATCCATTTACATGTAAGATTCATTTGGAGTATTCCACGAAACAATAAACAAAACCTATTCTGGCATATTGTATGTATACCCTGGCTTTGAGATCGAAACCTAGACATGAGTGGACTATTATAAGTCAGAAACTTCGTAAGAACGATGAATCCGTCCATTTACATGTAAGATTCCTTCAGAATATTCCCTGAAACCTTAAACAAACCATATTCTGGCATATTGTATTCATACCCTGGCTCCGAGATTAAAACTTGGCCGTGAGTGGAGCACTATAAGTCGAAAACTTCGTAAAAACGATGAATCCATCCATTTACATGTAAGATTGCTCCGGAATATTTCCCGAAACCTTAAACAAACCTTATTCTGGCATATTATATTCATACCTTAAACACTTTTCTGGCGATTTCGAGAAATAAAGTGGCTCCGAGCTCGAAACCTAACAGCGAGTTGACTACTATAAGTTGGAAACTTCGTAAGAACGAGGAATCCAACCATTTATAGGTAATATTCCATAGAATATTCTCTGAAACCTTAAACAAACCCTATTTATTCATATTGTATGCATACCAATCTTCGAGATCGAAACCTGGCGGCGAGTTAACAAATGCACGCTCATTTGTCCTTGCAAGCATGCTCGTGGAGCATGATGAAGCTAACTTAGCTTCCACACCTTTCCAACTTACCCTTGTTCTGCAAAAGGGTTTAAGGGCATAAGGCCAATACCAATGCATTTTTCATGCATCTCTGGCTTTTCCGTTACGTAGGGAATTCATCACTGAATTTCCTATCTAGATGAGCCACCGTCATACCGTCGGGTCTTATCCAGACTTAAGGCATATGCCGTGGACTTTGGCGTAGGCCGCACCAAGCCCTTGCCATTTCCTACGTTACTTCTCTCACCAACTCTTTATAACTTGATTGGAAGTATGAGCATCCACTTACTAGAATGCAACTGAAGATGAAATTTATCAGATTTGAACATCACAGGTCCAAAGATTACTAGAGTTGGACCTGAGTTTCTCATTCGGATGAACTGAAAATTAAATTTATCAGATTTGAACATCACAGGTTCAAATATTACCAGAGTTGGACCTGAGTTTCTCATTTGGATGAACTGAAAATGAAATTTATCATATTTGAACATCACAGATTCAAAGATTATTAGATTTCGATATGAATTTCTCATTCGGGTGAATTGAAGATGAAATTTATCAGACGGGTTCAAAGATTACTAGATTTGGACCTGAGTTTCTCATTTGGATGAACTGAAAATGAAATTTATCATATTTGAACATCACAGGTTCAAATATTACTAGATTTCGATCTGGGTTTCTCATTCGGGTGAATTGAAGATGAAATTTATCAGATTTAAACATCCCGGGTTCAAATATTACTAGATTTGGACTTGAGTTTCTCATTCGGATGAACTGAAAATGAAATTTATTAGATTTTAAAATCACCGGTTCAAAGATTACTAGAGTTGGACCTGAGTTTCACATTCGGATGAACTGAAAATGAATTTGTCAGATTTGAACATCACAGGTTCATAGATTACTAGAGTTCAACCTGAGTTTCTCATTCGTATAAATTGAAAATGAAATTTGTCAGATTTGAACATCACAGGTTCGAAGATTACTAGAATTCGACCTTGGTTTCTTATTTAGATGAATTGAATATCAAATTTATCAGATTTGAACATCACATGTTCAAAAGATTACTAGAGTTGGACCTGGGTTTCTCATTCGGATGAACTGAAGATGAAATTTATCAGATTTGAACATCACAGGTTAGAAGATTACTAGAGTTAGACCTTGGTTTCTCATTCGGATGAACTGAAGATGCAATTTATCATATTTGAACATCATAGGTCCAAAGATTACTAGAGTTAGACCTGAGTTTCTCGTTCGGATGAACTGACGACGAAATATATCATAATTGAACATCACATGTTCAAATATTACTAGAGTTAGACCTGAGTGTCTCGTTTGGATGAACTCCGGACGAAGTATATCAGAATTGAACATCACAGGTTCAAATATTACTAAAGTTAGACCTGAGTGTCTCGTTCGGATGAACTGAGGACGAAATATATCAGAATTGAACATCACATGTTCAAATATTACTAGAGTTAGACCTGAGTGTCTCGTTCGGATGAACTGAGGACGAAATATATATCAGAATTGAACATGACAGGTTCAAATATTACTAGGGTTAGACCTGAGTGTCTCGTTCGGATGAATGATAAGTGCATTTTGCACATATATTTTGTGTTAATTCCATGTTATTATTTGATGGTTTTCTTGCAGATTATTGTGTGTTATGTTGTTTTCTCTTATTTGTGTGTTATTAGGTGAATAATCCAAAAAGAAGTGAATTTGAGCTTAGTTGTGCAATAAAAGAAGCTAGCTAAGAATGAGGAAGGGCCAAAGACCAAATGTAACCCGTTTAAATACAATATTTCTACTTTTCATTGTGTTTAGGATGAGAAGGTGAAGCCAACGACGAAATAACGGAGTCATTCGGAGTTTGTATGAATAAGTTATGGGCAAAACAAGAAAAGGGGCAAAATGGTCATTTTCCAATGGAGAATACTATTGGAACCTTTACTGTTCATTAAGGGACACCCTCATGTTAAGGGGAATTCAAGTTTAAGGGAACTGCTAAAGGCAGTCCAGTCTTTTACTTAATGGGGTGTGCCAAGATTCAAATACTGTTTAAGGCACCCAATCTTGTTATTCAGGGCACCACCATCTTCTCCATGCATTATCGAAATTTAGAGAACATGATGAACTCGGGTAATGGCATGCATGGGTGTTTGCTACCATTGGAGTTCGAATACGAGCATGGAAATGAGTACATCTCGAGGATGGTTGATGCATGGCTCGATGATGGGTTTATGTTAGTTTCACGGCAGTCTACATCACATGATGGTGAAGCTCGTGGACAAAGACAGCATGCATGGCCGTTACTATGAGAACGTGAAGGATAATAGATTCTGATGGAGTTGCCGTGGTGAGGTTGAGATGGAAAGAAAATAAATGGCAGAGAACGTGGCAAAGTTGATGCACGACTTGTCGGGAGTTAATAGACTGCCATGACTGAAAAGTGAAGCACGTGAAAGAACATGAAGCAAACATGGAGAACAGCATGTGAAGCGGATGATGAGATCGAGATGGTCATGACAGTCGCTGCGACAAGAACTGTCAGTGGAAGGTGGTAATGATGAAGATCGAAGTAGAGAACGTGATGGCAGTAAGATGATGGTCATTGTTAACCTTTGGCAGTGACGTTACAATGAGCTGGAAGGTGTTGTTGCTCGGCTGGTACGATGGAACTCGAGGTGGCTATGATGATTTCTAGTGAAGACAGCGAGGAGTTGTTGACAATGATGGCAGTGCACATGAAGAAGAGCAATGGTTGTTTGCTTCCATGGGATTCGAATGATGCAGCCTACATGGCCATGCACGTGAGTGCCAGGGAGAGAGGCATGGGTGAGATGGCCGTTCACGTGAAGAAACAAGAGGAAGCAAAGATTGTCTAACCACTCTACCTATAAATAGGGCTGTGGTGTTTTGTTAAAAGGGGATTCGACTGGCCGAGACCCGGCTGGGAAACACACACACCTCTTCATCCCACATCCCACACCTCTTCTGCATAATCTAGGCTTCCATTTTTAGTTTTAGTTTTATTTCTTCTTTATTTATTTGTTAGTACTTTTAATTATGAGTAGATAAATTTCTATCTAGGATTAGAGAGGAAATCCTACTATGTGTGCTAATATGTTTTGATTATTTTCTATAATAATTCTCTTGGTCCTTATTCTTGATTCGTAACGATAATGATTTTCTTCATGTGTCCTATGATGCTTGATAATTGATTTATAAATTCTATGTTAGAGACTAGCATTTTATAGTGAAGAAGATTGTTAATTATTTGAGAAAAATAATTGCTTGAAAAGATTTATTTTCCGAGACGTATTATTTTTCCTAAATCGTCTTGAGTAATTTTGGGAGAATGTTATAGGGAATAGTTATAACCATTTAGTATGTGTAGTAGTGATGGAATCTTGACATCCTAGACTCTTTTACTTGAACACAAAAATCATTTTTAGCATTTCCATTATTTTCTAAGTTTTATAAAAACCACCATCTTGTTGTCTAAAAACCAAATCTTTAAAAAAAGTCTGAGAATCAAACCCCTATACTTACCACTTGTAAAACTGCATCAATGAACTGAGGACGAAATATATCAGAATTGAACATCACAAGTTAAAATATTACTAGAGTTGGATCTGAGTTTCTCGTTCGGATGAACTCCGGGCGAAGTATATCAGAATTGAACATCACAGGTTCAAATATTACTAAAGTTAGACCTGAGTGTCTCGTTCGGATGAACCGAGGACGAAATATATCAGAATTGAACATCACAGGTTCAAATATTCCTAAAGTTAGACCTGAGTGTCTCGTTCGGATGAACCGAGGACGAAATATATCAGAATTGAACATCACAGGTTCAAATATTACTAGAGTTAGACCTGAGTGTCTTGTTCGGATGAACTCCGGACGAAGTATATCAGAATTGAACATCACATGTTCAAATATTACTAGAGTTGGACCTGAGTGTCTCGTTCGGATGAGCCGAGGACAAAATATATCAGAATTGAACATCACAGGTTCAAATATTACTAGAGTTGGACCTGAGTTTCTCGTTCGGATGAACTGGGGACGAAATATATCAGAATTGAACATCACAAGTTCAAATATTACTAGAGTTAGACCTGAGTTTCTCGTTCGGATGAACTAGGGACGAAGTATATCAGAATTGAACATATTACCCTTATTGAAAAAAAGTGCAATAAATATTATGGAGACTGTGAAAATGACCAAACTACCCTTATTGGAAATAAATTAAGTAAATATTACATACTGTGAAAATGACCATATTACCCTTATTGGAAAAAGTACAATAAATATTATGGAGACTGTGAGAAATGACCAGACTACCCTTATCGAAAATAAGGAAAGTACATATTACAGACTATGAAAATGACCATATTACCCTTATTAGAAAAAAGTGCAATAAATATTATGGAAACTGTGAAAATGACCATATTACCCTTGTTGGAAATAAGTGGAATAAATATTATGGAGACTGTGAAAATGACCGGACTACCCTTATCGGAAATAGGTAAAGTAAATATTACACTCTTTGAAAATGACCATATTACCCTTACTGGAAATAAGTGCAATAAATATTATGGAGACAATGAAAATGACCAGACTACCCAAGTAAGTGTAATAAGTAAAGTAAATATTACATAGTAAATATTACAGACTGAGAAAATGACCATATTACCCTTATTATAAATAAGTGCAATAAATATTATTTAGACTGTGAAAATGACCAAACTACCCTTATTAAAAATAAATAAAGTAAATATTACATATTGTGAAAATGACCATATTACCCTTATTGAAAATAAGTGCAATAAATATTATGGAGACAATAATTTGTGCAATGACCGTTTTTAACGCTCTAATTTGTGCTCCGGAAATTTATTATATCTACGACCGTCTTGACCGGTCCACGGTACGTTGACCGTTATTCAGGGTCGAGAATGTGGGTCATAAAAACCCCATTCTCCACTTATAGTAGGTATGGTTAGTGGTGTAGACTTTCATACATGAGGCTAAGGATCAAATCCCCCCATCCTCATTTCTTCCAACGTTCTATATTTTTTACTCTAACAACACTTATAAGTGTTGTTATACATTTTTATTAAAAAAAAAAAAAAAACCAAAACTTGTGAACGGTAAGGATGGTTGATGAGCTAGACTTCCATGTTGTAGGTTCATGTTCGAATCTCCCCTCTAACATTATTTTTCATCATCATATTTTGGTGCTCTTCAACAACACTTGTGAGAGTTGTGATAGGCTAAGTCACTACACTTATAAAACAGAGTTGTTATAGATAAATGTCGTCACAACTCTTGTTCTTAAGGAGTTGTTGTTTGTTTTCTTAGCGCAACCCCTTGGTCCTAAGGGTTGGAAGTGATAATATACGACAACTCTTCCCTTGAAACCAGTTGTAAAACATAACAATTTCTACGATATTGTTAAAACCCCAGTTGTTGGAAGTGTTGGAAGTGTTGTAAAACCCCAGTTGTAGATGTATATTTTTCCGGTAGTGGCAACTGATTGCTAAATACAAAAAACGACCTTTCCCAGCAACAAATAATGATCTTAATGGAACAATAAGATGCTCTTCTTGCCTCCAATTTTCGCTTCATGACTTCTAACTAATTCAACCTATAAATAAATCATCTATAATAGTCAGGAGCATATTTAGTTAAAAAATGCTAAAAATATAGTTATAGTGCCCACATTAAAAATTAGTGTGTTAGTTGGTCCTGTCCATAATAGTCGGGAGCATATTTAGTTAGTCGGGTCATAGCAGAACGGTCTCAATATTTATTTGATCGAGCCATATTATAGTGTTTTAGTTAGTCGAGTCACAGTAGCATCTTTAATTAGTTGAATATAGTAACCGGATAGGGACGGGACCTACTGCCCCGGCCATGGAGAAAATTTAAAGGCAGATACAGTGCCCACATTTGGTTGGTCATATCATATTATAGTGTGTTAGTTAGTCGGGTCATAGTAACGTGTTTAATTAGTTACCCGGATAGACCTTTTCAAGACCAAATCTGATCCAAATTTTTAGGATTAGCCATTGGCCACAAATCAGTTGCAAGAAATACAAACCATACATTTATTATAGTACTATGTTAGTGTCAGCATAATACATATCTTTTTTGAATATGCCGATTAACTTGAGACTCAATGGGAATAGTGATGCTTGTGCTGGTTGAAGGTAACATGTGGAGGTAGACCCATCTGCTACCGGTTGCTTGAGTTGTTGTTTTTCTTTGGTTTTCTTTGGTTTAATTAGTATTTGGTATAAACGTTTCTGATTCAACTTGATGTGAGTCATGAATTTTAACCAATCAACCAATGGTTCAACAAATTATGTGTAGTCTAACATGTTTTCATGGAAATCAAAGAGTTTAAAATGGTGGGTATAAAATCAGAAGATTACTTCTTGTTTCCCAACCGATGAACAAACATAATAATTTGAAATTATTTTAGATAACTTTTTGATACGTGAAGGAACACTATTAATAAAATGTGGGTATAAATGAACTACACACTATTTGCGATTTCATTCATTTTCTTATCTGTTTCTTGTTAATTTTGAAAAACTCATCAATACTGACTACTAAACTATATGATTTTACAAATTACTTCGATGCCAGATATGTAGACAACCTAGGTGTGGTAGTGTTCATAGAGATATCATGTATGTTGGGAGATGCTTCATGCCAAGAATACGGTAGTACCTTTGTAAACAGGAAGTTCTCAATAAATTTATACTTAATAAAATAAATAGACCCAAACAGTAAGTTGCACAACACATACCTTGATAACGAAGGTGTCGCCAAAATCGACCATTTCTAAGGCCGACTAATAAGCATCAGTCTGAGATTTTGCCTTCCTATAAGTACAAAGAAAATCAAAAAAAACTTTGGAAATCATAATTTGTAAGAGCTAGTATTCAATTCTAACTACTTTGTAATTACTGAACAGTAACCAAAACCACTATGTATTTCACAAACAGAATTTTACTCGTTATTTTTGTTAAATCCAGGAAAGTATACAGATTCTCTTGTAATGTAGATCTTTGAGGCCATTCTTACCAATTTCAACAATGCAAATCAAACCATTGTAAGAAGCAATTATAGAACTCGTGCCGAATGTATGACAAGTTTTAACGTGAGGATGATTAATCAAATTCTCCGTAGTGAATTGGTGATATGTATCTTTTGGTTTTGCTGATTTAACTAAGTACTTACCTTTAAGATTCCAATACCACTGTTGTGATCACGATGATGGTGTGTGTGTTGCAATACCCATGGTGAATTCACTCATAGTCTGGCAACTCCTATTCTTTGGCATCCAGATTGGAGTATACTCCTCCAAGAAAATAATGTGCACCTGACTGAATCTTCTTCTTAACACAGCACCTGCAGTTCAACATAAGAAAAACAATTCAAGTCACCATAAATATGGCTCACCAAAAAAAAAAAAAATCTTAAATTAGTAGCCTAATAGAAAGAAGTGGACACGATTCATGACCTAATTTATATCTCTAGGTGTTGCTAGAGGAATCTCACATGAATTTATTATATGTGTGTCTACCTTGAAATTTTGGTATTAGATTGGGGTCACGATTATCTTCTCACATTAGAGTGTAATATTACTATGCTTGAAGTCAAACAGCTAAAACTATTTATCCTTCAGCTTTTAACATATTATAAAGAAAAACAAATTGGGAACAAACAAACAAACAGTAGAGTAACAATTTTCTCTAAAAACTTATTTACACTACCAAGAAAAAATAGTTGTACGGCTGTAAGTTGACAAAAAGCAAGACACTGAGTGCACTATGATAATTTCAGTTGTAATGTCTACATTTCGTCTTGGAAGCTTCTCCGACCCTGTCTTATTTTACTCCATGGATATGACATTCCTTTACTTCATTTGATTTCTTGATTTCTTTACTTAGGCTACATGTTTTTGGCAATATCAACAAAAAATGCTACTCCTCCCGTATACCCATTATACATATATAATCTCAAACCCTCCCATTTGGTATCCACATTTCTGAAGGGTTCTGTTGATATTGTCCACCTACAAGGAATCTGGAACATGAAACTAGTGTTCTTGTTACTGCTGCAAGCCAGTTCAAAGATAGATGGATATCAAGATCAGAGATTCATCAATAGTTGCAACAGATTCAGGTTGCAAATGCTTAAAACCATATCATGATTATATATTAATACTTATGAGATACCCACTCGAAACTTGAATACTCAGACTTCTCTACGATATGAGTGTTAAGAAGATGTAAAAACTGGCAACTGGACTCAACTAATGATGCATGGCATACCTAAACACTACAGCTATCAAGTAGGTTGTCACTAAAAGTCTTTGGATTTAAGGAACCATCCAAGACATGTTATTAAATCGAATTGGCATGAGTGAAAACATCTTGGACAAACATACTTACTTTTATATGACTAGCACCTCCTTCCTTCCCCACATGAGTTGCAAGCTTTCTCATGATACACTCCGTCAAATCCAAGCTATGGAAGCATGATGTGGTTGTTGCTTGTAGGGTTTGTCTAGACGTAAGTTCCTATGCTGCCATTTCCAGTGCCGTGACACATAGTGTCTCCATAAGGAAAATTAGAGAGTCAATCCCCATTAAGGAACTTGGATGCAATCCACATGTTAAACCCGAGAAAGAGCAGGACAAAGTACAGCCCATCAAGTAAATATATGGCACTACCTTGAAAGTGTATTTAGTAGTTCACATATGGCTATCCTTAACAGAAAGATCCTACCAACGACAAATGGAGCAACCACATCATGCAAGTAAACGTATACAAATAAACATATATACATACCATCATAAGTTCAATTAGTTTTAATCTGATGCTGACGAACATGAAGAAATTATGTCCAGTTTGTAGTATTCAGGTAATACTCTATAAGTCCCCTTCCCCAAATAGATAAACATATGCAATTGCAGTTTTAAACATTACCCAGTGTATGGATGGACAAAAGTATCCAAACATTTGCATAGAGAAAATTAGTACAAAAGTTAGGGGATATTTGGACTTCTTGATACCTGTTTTAAGAGAACCATTCCTTTTCGAGTGCCAATAACGGTTTCGCAGGAAGAACAACCAGCATCAAAGATTCCTAAAATTATTGGTTCGAATAATTGATGTAACTACAAATGCGAAAAGATAGACTGAAATTAGACACAGTTCACCGGAAGAATTACCCATCGAAACACAATTGAAAAACCCAAGACAAAAAACCACCTAGGTAAAGTACTATATCCTCATGTTTCTTTAGATCACCAAGATGCAACTGCAGTTTCTCGGGGTAATTCATCACCAACCAAATATCTAACTCTCTCATAAAGATCTTCATTGGAATCATCAAGATTATTCATGATGTAATTGCTATACCTTGTATTCAATAGTTGAAGTAACTGCTATACCTTGTATTCAATAGTTGAATAATAGTGTCATGTCTACCAATAAATCCAGCAAGAAAAAACTAAAACAATCAACAAATCAACCAAAGAGAGATTAACTAACGTAGCCAACATTCATGATATCCTTTGAACCATACATTCAATTTATCAGTTTAAAATACACTATGTATAAAAGATAGGTAGATAAGAAGATATACCTTTCCCAGAGAATCCCAGTAATACTTGCTCATGCCCACTAATATCTGATTTGATTTGGTAACCTACACATATAAAATCAAAAACAGTAAAAGGTTAATGCTCAAAAACAAAATCAAAATAAAACAATGAACTACATATAAGACTATGATTATGTTAAAAATCAAACAAAACCATACCGAAGAATTCAAAGAAGAAGTAAGCCTAACATTGAGAATAAAAACATAAAGTGATTTTTGTAAAAATAATAACATGTGTTGAAACCTTGAAACAAAACCCTAATTGATACATATTCAAAATTTATAAAGTGACAGTGTCAAATCAACTGAAGATGAAAGATGAAAAGAGCAACTGTAACCCACATGAGCATTCGGCTCCCAACTGTACACAATATAAAGAAAGAAACATCACCAGTACAAATTGGCTGCAATCTGACCAAGCTATGCAAGGGTATAAACTGGCTGCAACCAATATAAATAAGGGTTTATCACAGTTGATTTCGGTTATTGATACATTGTATTGAACGAAATAAACAATCATCAAAATATCCATTATTATGGTTTAAACCTCCATTATTAGAGTTGAGCATCAGCCGAAAAATCAAGAATACAAAGCAATAAACACAAAATCATGCAGCATATTTTCTAGGGCTTGAATTTTCAAAGAACCAATACAACACACTTGCTCAATCAGTTGATTTTGTTACCTTGAATTCTTATCATCACAATCTTCTAGGGCTAAATTACTGAAAATTAATCACCAACAATTCACGGTACTAAATCGAACAATTTCCTCACTAAATTACCTCCAAAATTAGGATATGTTTGGCTTCATAGAGTTTGAGATTGTGATTGAGGCAATGTTAAAAAGAAAAGAGGAAAAAAAATTATTGTCTTCATAGAGTTTGAGATCGAGTCAAGGTTGAAGAGAAAAGATGAGAAATTGCAGTGATCAAAATTAGGGTTCGTAAAAGTAATTGCAGTGATCAATTGTTGTTGATGGTGGCGATGGATATGGTAGTGGCGGGTACTGATTGATTGATTCTCGTCATATTATGTTGGTGGGTACTTTGTTGTTGATGCAAACTGGAAGATGTGAATATTCAATGTAAGAAGATGAAGAAAGAGATGGTGGTGGTGATCAACCTCGTGCGGTCGAAGTTTCAAACGAATTAGGCATCAACCGAAAAACCAAGCAATCACGAAAGAATAAAACTCTCGGGGCTTGTTATTATGGTAAGACTGTGAGGTGACGCATATATGGTAAGACTCCGGTTTAATTAATATGGCCCCCTATCATTCCTAGCCATCCAAGTCAAACGAAATCAGGACGATCCCGACCGCGAGATGACCTTTTTCGGCCAATCATGTCCACCGATTGACTCTTTGATCAAGGAGAAAAATACCACCTTTTTTTATAACAGTGACTAGGTATCACCGGGGCCTTACGGCCCGGATCAACCACCCATGTTAGCGTCAGTTCACATAATGTATTTATTTCTCATTCCACAGTACTCATAATTTTATAACATTATAGGAAAAACCTATTGTCATAGAACATATAAATGCAAAATTCACGTTGCAAACAATAACAGAAGAATCCAGTTATGACACTGTAAATCAGTGCATGACATATACTTCTTTCAAACATCACATTTCATCATGCTTGTTGGCAATTTGTTGTTTCTGATACAGTCGTAAACAGAAAATTCAGGATTAACACCCACAGTTTAGTTCAAATATTAAATCAAAAAACCATTGTTCTAAACCCGTTGATCTTCATAAATTTGACAAAGATACCCTTGCTCGACTATTGCAGGTTTCACACCATATACTCGTCCAACACACCTGCTGCAGAGCATCCTGAGTATGGTAGGATGGAATATCAACTGTGGATGGTGTTGTAACTGTTGGTGCCCCTGATAAACAAAATAATAAAAGCTGAAAATATTAAACAAGAAGATGCAGAAGCATAATACAAATATATTTTACATCCTATATCTTCTTGGTTAAATCAATAATTTCGTGGAAATGAATTTGATTTTTATAGAAAGAGAAAGTGTGAGACAGAGAGGTAGGACTTGATTTAAATCTTTTCAATTCTTGCTGATTGGCCAAGAAAGTTATAGGTGTGGATAACATAAAGTTCATGTAACCAACGTCATTCTTTTTCCTTTAAGTGAACCCCAGTCATCTGATTTTAAGATCGTTGTTCTCCTCCACCCCCCTCTTTCTCCTTAAGCTGTTGTGCTCTCTTCTCTTGCGTGTTTTCTGTGCAGATGATGGAATACCTGGAAAGTCAAACAGTAATCAATATTACGTTACATATGGATATCAATAACACAATAAGAACATGTCTATACCCAAACCACGGAATCATATGAATTTTAGATTTTCTCCTAAAATTCTCATGGTATGTGGTGTTTCGTTCTATTTATGTTATTAGGACTACTTTGTAGTGAACTTCCTTTTTATGCAGGTAGCATCATATTTTTATTTTATCATATGCATGTACTTCAGATGATATTGTGGACAGAAACATAATAAGTAAATACGGTTGGATAATATATATGCATGAAAATAAGAATAGTTAAGAAGCAGTATCAAACCTTAGTTATTGCTCTGAGTATCTTCTCTTGAAATGATTGCCTGTTACATCATATGTTTCTCTGATATAAGCAAAACCTTAATATTAAGTTTTACTTTAAAACTAAAAACCATTTCATATTTGTATCCTCAACAGTTAATATACCCATCTCCCATAATCAATCTCTTAGACAAAGTTTATACCGAAAAAGCTGCCGGATCTCAAAATTCACCATTCCACATATATTTTATACATGAGAAAGGAAGCAAAACCGGCACTAATTGGATCAAAGAAAAATACCAAATAGAATGCTGAATTAACAACGAACTATAATAAGAGTGATTTTTTCCTAATAACACTATGGATTATCAAAGTCGTGAGATTTGGAATCAATGTTACAAACAAAAACCGTAGAGTGACGGCTTTCAACCTTTACAGCCTTAAGAATGTCTCTTCTCTTCTTGTTACTTTGTTATTTATGTTCTATCTATGTTAGACCCTGCAATTAGTGGTGGTGTTGTTGGATTGATTTCCTTTAATATGTATCTACAAATGACAATACTCTCAGACATGCATTAGGACTCCAATTTCCTGGGAATTCACCCATTTCCCTTTCAGAATCAGGTAAGTAGTAAAGATTAGACTCATCAACAAAAACCCATTTGCAAGACAAATCGTGAAGAAGATAGATTTATGTACATCTTAAAGTCCATTTCCTGTAATTACAGACTACTTTGGCACTGTATTAATCAGCTGGAAATAAACTTGGAGATATATGGATTTACATGTACCTGCCTGTAATTATAGTCTAAATTCTGCAATATTTCCTCTGACTTTTCATACCGTAAATAAACGTAATTCTTCTGTTTCATGTGGATTTCAAGTAAATTCGCAAGACAAATTCAAAGAAAATAAATTTTAATTATCACAGTGATTCTATTACCTCTTTTTTTATCAATCTTCCTACGCCAATCTTGCTTTCCTATACAAAAACTCGGGTTAGTCTGATACAAAAATTGAGAAAATACAGATTATGATAAAATCCTACCATCTAGCCAATGTTCAAATAGTAATGCACACTTTATGCGAATAAGAGTTTAGAAAATAATATAATAACTTAGGCTCTTAGCAGCAAAGAGACAAATTGGCCTATCTTTTCTCTTCCATAAATGGTTCATGCAGTGGCAGCAGAGAGACAAACAGTAGTATTAGATTATCAAACTGAGGCTGGGTTAGTAGCATCTACAGTTCAAATACAAAGTGCTCTTAAAAGAAACACAACAATTAGACTCAGTTCTATTAGGGCTAGTCTTTTTCTCTTTCTTAACCCATGTCATCAGTTCATGTTTCATTCCACCCTTTCCAATTCATAACATGCACTACTTTAAGTTTCACCTTCTCTGATCCTCTTGAGTACCACCAACAGACTCCATTTCTAACCACACCACTACCGAATCATTTAAAACTCCACCAGTCCATCAAAGCTGTAGCTCAGCTCCAACAATTCTCAGCAGAACCACAACTGCCAATTTCAAATGACCATTAATGAATTTAACATAAGCTAGTAGAACCCATGACTCAATATTAGAACTGAATATAGCTTGAAAAATACTTGGGCATGTATTAAGTATTCAGATATAGTGGAGACATTACAGTGACTGATACAAAGCTCTAAGTTGATTTTGCACACCTCTCATTGGAAAAAATGCACTCCTCTTCAATTAACGCATTGAAGCATGGAATAGTTTTTTTTACATTCTCTCATACCTATTTTTAATAATTTTGACTACTCTATTTGGTTGTTAGGTAAATTTTGTGCCATATAGTATAGGTGGATATAGTAAAAATTGAATAAAAATAGATTCAGCACATGCAAAAGTAATGAATTTATACCATCACGTGATCAACATTATCAGCTTCCAAATGGTGATACATCGCGTGCTAAGTTTTGTAGCTTCCATCGTGGATATGTTCCAATATTTCAGGGAACTAACTCCTGGCCACTTCTCCTTAGATAGAGTTCCCAACAACATGTCTGAGACATCATAAGGAAATAAAACCGCTAGAACATGCAGATAAGAAAAGAGAGTAATAGGTGGTATTAACAGACATCACAAATGTTCTACACTTCTGAAAGTTCTTTTCAATCCATACAACAATGCCCATGACAAATAACCTACAAAGTCACTAAGCATATCCACATTGATAGTCTCCTTGTACAAAATCATGGTACATGGTATATAATTATGATATCTGAACTGATGAGCAAGCTTCTGACAAATATGACACTATAAAAGAAGCAACAATATATTGTGTCAGGAAAGCCATGTCCGGGATAAATCTAAGCTAGTTGTTACTCCTTCTAAACACGACTAATCTTAGGTTTTTGGTAACTAAGTTTCCTAATATAATTATAGTGCTTAATTTAATACAAAATAATTTAAGGAGCTGTGGCCCGACTATTATAATTCAAACGTTGAAGTATGTTGCTTCCTTGAATTTGAATCATAGTTAGGCTAGATATTTGATTATTTATTTTTTTTGAAATACCAACCAAGAGATTATTGCGTCGATTATAAACGTATATATTATTCTATGTGTAGTATTGTGTATGTGAAATATATATACAACAGAGGCAACAATTACCATTAACTAAAAGATCTTATCAACAAACAACTAAATAACCCAAAGAAGCATAGGCCAGATACATGTAGACTTAGCTTAAAAAAATATATTACCTACGAGTAAAGTTCTCTTAACTGGAATCATGAAATATATATCAAAAGTTTATGCATAACATACACGCCACAAAATTTTCTATCTGAAAAGGTTATGAACAATTACTACCTATGACCACCATAGCATAATATGTCCATGTATAAATATTAATTCATGGTAAGGTTTCATTTACTTACTGCATAAACATTTTAAGAAGCTTACACTCAGCTTTTATGCATAGAGTTTGAAGAATCTCTGTGGGTAATAGGTTCCTGATGCCCAGTCATGCCACGGTCTTTGATAAACCACCATTGATATTTTTACCCCAAGATATCTCAACTCGAACCTTAGATGTGTAAATAAGAAGTATAAGTGGCCTTATAAAAAGAATAAAACTACCATAACTGGTCTGCAGAGACAGTAAACTACCTCAATTAGTTATCTATAGACCTATTAATCTCTAGTGAAGTCCACTTAAATATAAGTGTGATAAGTTATAAGATTTGGTATTTCAGAAAGAACCATGTTAAATTAGCTGCACTAAAACATGCGTGCAACCATAGGGTCCCTCCGCCATCTGTGGGAATCGAACCCACGACCACATGGTTCAAACCCATGCACTCTTCCAGCTGAGCTAAGATGGCAAGTGGCAATACATGGAAACTGAATGAGCTCTGGTAGAGCAATGATATCTACAATCACATATCATTTTGGGTTACTATATTGTAGAAATTCCACGGAAAAAAAATTCATTATGACTTTAATACTCAACATCAAAAAATCAGTCTTAGCATGAAAATAAACTTATCCATTAACCAAAGGATCCAAACCGTTGGTAATTTCATTTAGCAAAATTAAGTTCCAAATCTAAAAAAAATTGTGTTAAAATACATCACTAACTCGTAATATCAAGGGAATTTCGATTCATTACAACCAAGAAAATAGCATGGCTTTCTGGATGGTCTAGGAAGTTGAACATATTTTATTCAAAAAGTAAATCTATAAGTAAAAATAGGTTTCCCATATCTAAGAGATGCAAGGTTTATGGATCTAGACTTAACTATACCTATCAACCACACTTGAAAAAAGCAATTTGGCATACCTTGGCTATTTAGAGATAATTTTTATTTTCGAATATATAAATTTACCTGCATATAATAGAGTATAATTTTTGTAAGACAACGTCTTCAACAACGAAGCCAACCCAAAACATATGTTACCAAGCCTTCCACAGATTAGTTCTTCACTGAAAACTATCATCCGGTCGAGATATGTTGAGGCAGGGGCTCCATTTTTACGCCAACGACCAACTTGAAATTTAAGGTTAAAAAAAAAGCTAACAAAAGCAATGCAAAGAGTAAAGAAAATTAGTGTAAAAACTGACCTTGCTCGAAGAACATGTCTGACAGCTAAGGTGCAAAGTCAATGAAATGCAAGGACGGATATATGAGATGGAGCAACTCAGAAAACACATTACCATAAAGGGAAGAGGCATACTCTTCCAACATAATTTGAATTAATAGTAACTCGAGCAACACTTTATTAACAAATCCCAACCAAATAGCTAGCATGTAAAACCAATAACATGAGTGACCTTTACACCCCTCATTTTCTAATGGATAACATGAGGATATATTTTATATAATTAGCAGTGGAAATATCCTAACATAACCGAAAATAGTCAGTTTGGGCTTTCCCTGTGGCAGTGTGAATTCACAAAAGATACCTAACACCACTAACAATTCAATGTTGTCGTGCATGTGAACTTGTTTCCTAGCCAAGGATTCTGAATCGTTCGTGCATCGTGAGCAAAATATCCTTGTGCGCTATAGTTCCTCTTCTGATATTGTTTTATTCAGCCAATCGATAACTCCAAAGCACAACACGTTAGATTCCAATTTAAATTCTCTTGCCTATTTGAAATTTGGAGAAGCATTAAATGGTCTTCCAACCAAGGCAATTGCGGTTGCAGATGATATGTTAGAACTGGAGCTCTTTTCTAGAAAACTTTCAGAGAAGAACTTAAAACATGTGGCATGCTAATTATTGTTCACCGATTAAATACCACAATCATCGACTATCCTGTTCACCTCCTTGATGCTAGATAGGTTTCAGTATTTTGATACCCTGGAGGAACTTCGGTCAAATCAAGTGATCTTCATCCTAAAGATGGTCTAAAGCATCGTTCCTGCAAATGCGGATACCTATGAATCTTGGTCATTGTTATTAGAACATGAAAGGAAGAGGCCATACGGCAATATAGGCATTGAAGATGGTTGGATGCTTCTTGCTGAGTTGTTTCCCACAGATACCTTTTTTTTAAGGGGCACGATGAAAAAAGATACCCAACTTGCTAGTTGCCAGGTGTTGTAGGACATATATGATCAATAGAAATCAATAGAGAGTGTAACTTCAAAATCCTATTTTCTCAAGCTATTTAAACGAACATTGTATGTGTAATACAGTTCATCTCTTCGAGTAATAAATCATTTTTTCCCAACAAAAAAATGGCGAAGACATGAAATCAACATAATATATGTAGAAGTCATGAAATCAACACACATACTTTCGAACTTGAAATCAGCGTAAAAACAAAGGAATATATGTGGGTTTGAATCGTTTGATAACATTACAAATTCAAGGAGAAAACTCACCTCTTTTTCTCTTTGTTTTCAAGGAAAATATCTTCTTCTCTATTGGTTATGTGATCTTTAATTATTTTTCATCTTAATCTTCAACTGGATGTATGAATGTAGCGGCGAGAACATTAACATCATAGATGTCAGTATCAAGTTAATGTATCCATACTCATCTTGGAGGAGAGTAACAAAATTTCTTAATAAAAAAGTATCTACATTCATAAGGGAAGAAAGCATATATATTCATGTTTAAATGACCTCTTTATCAAAATCGTAAATGCAAGTATCCTTGAATCATCATTGAAAATATAAGTTTCCCAACAATCATCATTGAAAATGACATCACTCCTGATTAGTATAAATATACGGAATTCCTCAATATAGTTGGATGTAATTGAATATAGCAGTTGTTTTAGTTCCCAAAAAATAGAGTAGACAGTCAGTGAAGAAGTCATCTAAGTGTGAATATATGTACATGAACTGCTCGGAGAACTATACCTGAACTGCTCAGCATAATGCCTTGTCATCAAAGATATTGAACTTGTGAACACAATTGAGTGCATTACATGTACAAATAACATTTTTAGGTACCCCTCCATGCATTTCTTCTTTTCTACAGTGCATATGCATATGACTGGAAACAGTTCCTGATTTTAAATTGCATACAATATCATCGAGCATCAACATAAAGCATCGACAATAAATGACCTGAAATAGGAATAACTCTATTTGTATCTACCTATTTCAGGCATCTGATCTAAAAATTGTATGCTCTCATTAATACTTTATACCCTATGCAATACTGGTTAATCAAGTTACACTAAGTGTTCAAGTACTAAAAGAAAACTTATTTACTGAATATCCAAAACTACCTACGGAAGAAAATAACACCGAAAAAACTTAATTATATGAGAGGAGTAGTGGAGCTAAACTATCAAGAAGTTGAATTAGAAAGAACAGACAAATGATAAACTGATGAGGATGTGAATATTAACTAAATAGGATGTACCCTGGATCCATTACTAAAGAGATGGTGAATCAGTTGATTAAATAATAGCCTACAAAGGATGTATGTTGGATATATCCTGGATCTGTAACTAAAGAGATGGTGAATCAGTTGATTGAACTACAAAGGATGTATGTTGTATGATTCAATGGAAGGAAAGTCGTTACCACAGTTTTTTTCATAGTTTAAATAATTAACCAAGCAAAGCATGGTGCATACATATAGACGCTTAGAGAACATTCAAAACTAATGAAGTTACCAAATAATTTTTGTACCCAAAAGAATAAAATTATATTTGAGGAGCTTAAATTTTCATAATTTAGCATCTAGGTAGACGCATTTCAGTACCAAATACATGCATAGGCATTCTGCAATAGTATACCCAAATAACCGTTCTTTGATTTTAAACCGGAGCAAGAACCTATATTAAACTGGATCAAGAGAGGTTAAGTTCCTCTCTATAAGAAGTTATTTTCCAAAATATAAGCAACAAAATTTTCATGACTAAAATTTAATCTCACCATATATGCTTTTCTAGGTTCATTTTAGTGAATTACTTGTCATCTTCATTTTTCTAGTTCCTCTAATTTAAATCAAAGTTGTTAAAACATAGGGTATGGAACCCCCACTATTTTTTGACTCAAACAAGAATATCAAAACAATATCCAAAGATCCCATGTGAAAAACTAATGAACCAATGATTTAAACTCAAAACGTTTTACACAATATAGAGGATACAAATTCATACAATTTTCTTGAAGACAACATTACCTAATTCACTACTCAAAATCATATTTGTTATCAAGACAAGTTACTTGAAGCATCTTTATAAAATTCTCAAATATTTTATTTCATCCAATATCATTGCAAGTTGCGTAAGATTTGAAAATGTACATGCTTTTATGAGTTAAGTAAGATTACATACATGTTACTCAAAAAGTTCACCAAGTTTATAATGAAATATAACATGATCATATTCATCAATAACTCCTAGATTTCTTAAAAGCATGACTCATATTTCAAATATTCAGAATTCAAGTCATGTTATGATAAAATTATAATATTATGTTCAAACATTTTATCCATAACCTATCATTTGTAGTAGTGCAATGATCAAATTCAACAAATTTCTAATCTCAATCTTGTTAAAAACAAGATAGACGGAAACTAGAATTCCTTCTCATTTCGAAAGTATGAACATCTTTAACAAGATTATTCTACCCAAAGTAAACTTTGAGATCGTACCAATACCGAAAATCCTAGTGATGTGAGTATATCTCAACACCACTTTCTTTCAAACAATTTGGTTCAACTTTTGAACCGTAACCTATCAAAACAAACATGGTGTAAATCACCAATATATGCCAACCTCACCGTATCCACAATTCACATTAACTTAGCTTGAAAATCGTTGTTAATAACATTTGATATCCTTACAATGCCGTGCAAGAATAGCAAATAAATTCTTAATCAATATTATGTTCATTTCTTGGTGAGAGTTGATATTCACATTAGTTTTGACTAGGTTTCTAATTATTTCGGTTTTGGTTTCGTATAAAATTCCATATCATAAGTTCCAAACTTTATGAGTCACATGTTTATTGTCATACACAATAATTATCAATATCTTGTTTCCCTAAAATTTATTCTAAGATTAAACAATCAACTTATTCAATTTAGAATGTCATTATTTGATCACTACAAATAACTACAAATAGTTCATCAAACATACCTCAATTGCTTTTAAAGCTCAATTGGTTATAAACCATTGTCCATTCTTTGCGCACCAATAAAGAAATCAGCAATCCCATTGGTCTACACATTGATTAATCTCCCGCAATTTTATTTCATTGGAAAATAAAATTTTGCTCAAGTAAGTGAATTTTCACTTGTCACAATCATTTAGATGTGAGCATTTGCAACTAAAAATAAGTAAGTTATGCATTTACATAATTACTTGAAAATCAAATAAAATATAGTACTCCAAGTTTCTCTTAAGTTTCAAACAAAGATACAAAGTTATATAGTTATAACATCATACATATAATTTGAACTTTGTACTAGGCATATTATCAAACACATGTGGTGCATTAGTTTGATTTCTAACAATGATCTTCTTTTCACTATCAAAAGAAGAGTAGGAAGTAATACAAATCAAAACATGATTTTTAATGCAATTTGCTACATCTCTAATCTCAAGTATCATACATGTCTTATATTTAGGAAAACATACACAACGATTTTAAAATCACTACATCTCTCAAACTGAAAATCCAAATGGAAAATTTCAAAAAGGGTTTTGAAGATAAGTTCCTTATCTACAAGTTTCATATTACACATAAATCCAAAATATCAACACAAAGACCATAAAAACGAATTCAACAAGGACTAAATTTCTGCTCGTCAGAAATTTTCAGTAACGTTGTACAGTTTTCTAAAATACTTTAAAAATACTTTTAGGACTTCAAAAATTCTTAAATTTGACATGGATGACCCTCATGATGTCTAATATATCAGGTTAAAAATTCTAGACCCAATTCATTTCCATATAAGAGATAAAAATACATCTCTACAACATATTAAAAATATTTGTTTCACATCAACAATATTTTTCTATGTTAGATATTCATGATAAAAATATTATCCATGTTACAATCCTAATCCATCAAAATCAGACATAAAATTTAACTCTAGGTATAGGGTTACCTAAAATTTCAATCATCATTTTCAATTGTCAAAGAAAAATTATACAGATTATAATTCTATAAAAAGAAATAAAACATGATACTTATCGCGTTTAAGAAATTGTTTTCTATTTGATATCCATGGCAGAATACATCGTCTTAAAATTGTTGGAACAATTGCTGAATTATTCCTGCACAAAAAAATAAAAACCAAACATGAAACAAATGTTATGGCTGAGTCGCGGACTAGGTCGCTTTCTTTAAGACATTTCGCGGATCTGCCCAAGATTGTGCAAGAAGTTCTTCAATGGCGCGTCATCCCCAGGATAAAACAACCGAGATCAATCTCTTACACAATCACTCTTGCACGGTGAGAGGATATGAAACTTCTACACTTCGTTCTTGCTCAGAAACTATTTTAGAAAAAACCAAGGATGATCACACACTTGTTTTTCTCTCTCTCAAAATTCATTTTCTAAACTCAAGTAACTTAAAAGAAAAATCTCTCTCTATAGAAAAAAGGTTTTATCAACTCTTCAAATTCTTTTCATGAAAAAACTGATTTATCATAGTCAAAGAATTAAATAAGATTAAATGAAATGAATTAATAAGTTGGTAATTAGCATTATTAACCAATTCAACAAAAAACGGTTTTTGACATTAAAAGCGAAATAAATTTATTCTTTAAAGGAAGAATAAATGTCACAATAAAACCATTTAAATGAGACAATAATTTATTGGAAATTAATAATGTTTTTAAAACATATATTCCCAACAATCCCCCACTTATATTTTTCAAAACATTGAGCAAGAACGTATAGAGTTGTGCATAAGCAAAGGTGTCTCGCGACTTGAACCTTTACGTAGTGTTAATAGGCTCTCTTAAAATCTGACCATAGAGTGAAAATAAGTCTTGAACTCTAGGATATAAAAAGATTGCTTAACACACACGACTACACTAGTGTAAAGTCTAAAGACAGCACATTACGGCCTTGTGCTTGTATCCCAGTTTTAATGAATGATCTAGAGAATTGCCCATATTCTCATAGAAAGAGGCCACACTTTCACATTCATATAGGTGAATTTATCAAGAGTACTCCCGAAAGTACCCCACTCTAAATAGAGATATAAACATCATTAAGAGTTTAAAAATTAAAAATTAAAATTGAACTCAACCTCTACTCGATTCAGGATATCATGTTGTGGGATGAATTCTTCAAAAGCATGATTCTCACATCTCCATATCATCTATGACTTCATCTAGTCCCTTTGAACCTATTTCTAGGTTGGGTATCCATCACAGATGACTCAGTCTCAATGGGCATCAACCTCATCCCTAATATGTATTCACATCTTCTTATCAATCCTTTCGTCAATGGACTAATGAAACTCTTTTCAGACACTATATAATCCATATTCTCATAAAATCAACACTTATAGTTGTCGTTACGTTCTCAATTCATGTAATAGCCGCGGTACTATCACATTGGATTAATATACTGTACATCCTATATCTTTCTTAGTTAAATCGATAATTTCGTGGACATGAATTTGATTTTTATAGAAATAGAAAGTGTGAGACAGAGAGGTATGACTTGATTTAAATATGTTCAATTCTCGCTGATTGGCCAAAAAATCCAGAGGTGTGTATAGCATAAAGTGCATGTAACCAACATCATTCTTTTTCTTTTAAGTGAACCCCAGTAATCTGTTCAGAGAAAATTATACGGGTTAGGAGCAACAAATCACTTGGTTCTAAGATCGTTGTTCTCCTTGACCTCCCTCTTTCTCCTTATAATGTTGTTCTCTCATCTGTTGCATGCTTTCTTTGCATCGGAATACCTGGCAAGTCAAACAGTAATCAATATTACGTTACATATGGATATCAATAACACAATAAGAACATGTCTATATCCAAACCACGGAATCATAGTTTAGCCCAGAGAGATGAGACATGTAAACTTGCACGCTCATTTTCTACAGGTGTACTGGACTGTTTTGCAATGCAATTAAATAAACTCAATTTTCAAATGCCTAAGAACATCTCATTTCAGTGGACAAACATAAATACTTGAATTAATTAATCTACTTGTAAATTTGAATACTATGGATCGAAATCCCTAAGAAATAACAAAGGAGTGACTAAATGTAGCTATAAAAGCTTGTGGGTGATCCATGATGTCAAGTAGACAAATAAACAAATCACGAAAATAATAGATCTGAAAGATGAACACATGCTCGACAATTGGATGTTGTAGCAGAAAGGCATTTACCCATAGAGACGGGGAAAATAAACATATAATTCTCCACCTTGAGAAGCTACTACTATCAAAGTCATATTCGCTTCTAATTGACTTGCTCATAAATTCCCACCAATATTTCAGAAATTCCTCTACAAATTCTATATTCTTGGAAATTAATATGAACAGTAAAATCAATCCGTGTAAGAGAAAAAGCTTTTAAGAATCAAGAAAATTTTATAAAAATCCATGTTGAGATTCTTTAGAGAATATACATGTAAAAGTGTTTAGTCGAAACCTATTTAGAGAGGCGGTTACTCGAATCTTTCTGACCATTGAATGATAATACTCCATCATGTAAGTGAAAGGAAATAGACAGACAGTGAGAGTGACTCTACAAAGATTATGCATGGAACATGGAATTATGGAGTAGTGAATATCCTAAAAAGAATATGTACCCACAGAGATAACAGAGAACCCCCGACTCATACCTAACGCTCTACTAAAAGACAGAAAACGTAAAAATTTCCAGTGCCGTTACTAAAGGAAGTAGTTTATATGCGCCCAAAGTATAGAAATTTAGCAACGGAATAGCACAATTAGCAATCAAAACCCATCAACCATCTAAATATTGGATAATCCCTGAGTCGTGTAACTGATGCAATTGAGAAACATCAGTTTTTGGAGTTCAGGCTCTAATTAATTGGGTAATTCAATTTATGTTTTTCGTTGTTGCTTAATTGTTTGGCTCGAAAAGATAATTGTTCTTATCATGTTCGTATATGCTCTCTCATCATGATAATAGTAGTTTTGGTGGTGATATTAGTTGTGTAATCATGGACTTCTTCGATTCATAGGCTAGTAAAGATTGATACATTTAGTGTACGATTAACCTCCTTCTTCAATTTGTACATTTAATTTTCTTTTTGAGACCTTTGTCTCTATATGGGAGAAATAAGATTATTAGACCACATCAGTAAATTCTCGCAAGATATGATATTGTCGGTAAATTTTTTGTTTAACAGGAATTTCAAGGTCAAGAGTTAGAAGCTTATCAGAAAAAGATAGTGTCTGTTTTACCAGTATTTTAGATGGTAAAAGAAAAGGTGTTGTTCAACTGACAGATAAAACCTTTTAGTATGTAGCTACTACCTAATTAACTTGCACTTTCCTACCCAAGCCAAGTGGAACGACATTTTTTTGAAATATCTAACCTATTCTTTCTTAAAATATAGGAGATACGAACAAAGGCTGGATTTTAGATAGAATTAAAAACCACCAATTAGAGGGACACCTAATCAGTTAGCTACACTAATTGTCGTGAACTCGAGTTAAACCTAACCAAGAAAATTCTTGAAGTTTATCTTAATTGTACACCGATCATGAGTATAAGACTCCATTGTCAGCTTAATAATTTCTCACATATCGGTCGATCCCTGCAAGACATTGAATAAAAGTTTGATTAAGTGAATCAAATTCACAATGAGAAACCCATCCATTAACAAAAACCCTAAACCCAGGAGCCTGCGGCTGGCATTCAACCTCTTGTCTATTTTCGAAAAGTTGTTTTACCTCAGCCTTTTTAAAAGTTGTTTATTGTTCATTTTTTTGGTCTGTCGATCAGTACCTTCCCATGCAATTTTAGTGTCATAGAAGAACGGTCTCAATATTTAGTTGGTCGTATCATATTATAATGTGTTAGTTAGTCGGGTCACAGTAGCGTGTTTAATTAACTGGATCATAGTAGTCGGAAGGGGTCGGGGTCGGGGCCGGTGGAGAAAATTTAAAGGAAGGTGTAGTGCGCACATTTAAATTAGTGTGTTGGGAGTATATTTAATTAGTCAGTCCCAATATTTAGTTGGTCGTGTAATATTATATTGTGTTAGTTAGTCGGGTCAGAATAGCATGTTTAATAAGTTGGATCATAGTAGCCGGAAGGGGACGGGGCCGGTGGAGAAAATTTAAAGACAGATATACTGCCCACATTAAAATTAGTGTGTTAGTTGGTCCTGTCTATATAGTCGGGAGCATATTTAGTTAGACGGGTCATAGCAGAACGGTCTCAATCTTTTTTTAATTGGTCGCGTCATACTATAGTGTGTTAGTTGGGTCACAGCAGCATGTTTAATTAGTTGGATCATAGTAACTGGAAGGGGTCGAGGCCATGGAGATAATTTAAAGGCTGATATAGTTCCCGCATATTTAGTTGGTCGTATCATATTAAAGTGTTTTAGTTAGTTGGGTCAAAGTAGCGCGTTTAATTAGCTGTATCATAGTAGTCCGAAGGGGACATGGCCGATGGAGAAATTTTAAAGGCAGATGTAGTGCGCACATTTAAATTAGTGTGTTGGGAGTATATTTAATTATTCGGTCCCAATATTTAGTTGGTCGTGTCATATTATAGTGTGTTAGTTAGTCGGTCACAGTAGCGTGTTTAATTAGTTGGATCATAGTAGCCCGATAAGAGGCCCCGGCCGTGGAAATTTACAGGCAGATTTAGCACCCACACTAAAATTAGTGTGTTAGTTGGTCATGTCTGTAATAGTCGGGAACATATTTAATTAGTGGGTCATAGCTGAACGGTCCCAATATCTAGTTGGTAGTTGCAATATTATAGTGTGTTAGTTAGTCGGGTCATAATAGTGTGTTTAATTAGTCGTAGTAGCCGAAAATCCAGGGCCTTAGGCCCCGACGGTGGATAAAATTTAAATGCAGATAGTGCACACATATTTAATTGGTCATATAATATTATAATGTGTTAGTTAATAGGGTCACAGTAGCATGTTAATTAGTTTGACCATAGTAGCCAGAAATCCGGAGCCGCGGTGGAGAAAATTTAAAAGCAGATATAGTGTCATGCCCATATAAGTTAGTCGTATCATATTTTATTGTGTTAGTCTGGTCACGGTAGCGTGTTATTTAGTTTGATCATAGTAGCCTGAAAGCCGGGGCCGTAGTTAGTTGGGTCACAATAATCTGTTTAATTAGTGGATCATAGTAGCCGAATAGGCTGAAACCTACGGCCCCGTCCATGAAGAAAATTTACAGGAAGATGTAGTGCGCACATATTTAGTTGGTCGTATCATAATGTAGTGTGCTAGTTAGTCGGGTCACAGTAGTGTGTTTAATTAGTTGGACCATAGTATCTGGATAGGGGGCCGGGTCCTACGGCCCCATCGGTGGAGAAATTGTAAAGGCAGATGTAGTGCCCATATTAAAATTAGTATGTTAGTTGGTCCTGTCTATAATAGTCGGAAGCATATTTAGTTAGATGGGTCATAGAAGAACGGTCCCAATATTTAGTTGGTCGTGTCATATTATAGTGTGTTAGTTAGTCGGGTCATAATAACATGTTTAATTAGTTTGATCATATTAGTTGGATAGACATGACCATAGTAGTCGGATAGGGGGTCGTGGCCGTAAGCCCCTGCGGTGGAGAAAATTTAAAGGAAGGTGTAATGCCCACATTAATATTAGTGTGTTAATTGGTCCTATCTATAATAATCGGGAGCATATTTAGTTGGTTGGGTCATAGCAGAGCAGTCCTAATATTTATTTGGTGATGTCATATTATAGTGTGTTAGTTAGTCGGGTCACAATATTTTAGTTTGATCATAGTAACCGTATAAAGACAAAGCCTACGATCCAATATTCTAATTTCTTCTAACTTCTCATAATAACCCAAGTGGCATTAAATTCACCATGTATAATTGCAAGAAAACCCATAATAGAATTAGTTTTGTGGTATGTACTAACAATTTCCCATGGTCCCCATCGTCATCATTCTTAGTAATATTTGAAATTTTTGTAGCACCACCACGAAAGTCGCCACCAAAGCGTACTCTATTAGGTGCCAAAGACAATACATACTCAAATCCGTTTCTAAAAAATAGGCTTGTTTGTGTATAAATTTGCACATGATAACCGGATAGGGCTTGGGCATACGATACCAGCCGTAGAGAGAATTTAAAGTCAGAAATAGTGCCCATACATTTTGTTGGTCGTATCATATTATAGTGTGTTAGTTAGTCAGATCATTATAGCGTATTTAATTGTCGAATAGGGACGGGACCGACAGACTTGGCCGTGGAGAAAATTTAGAGGTTATGTAGTGCGCACCTTAAAATTAGTGTTAAGGGAATGGTGAATATTAGATGTGGATTAGTTTCCGCTAATTACTGCATGGAGTTTGCGTATACCAATATTACTGTTGTTTTGCGCTCAGTAACTATCAAACTGAAAGCTAGCAAGTTTTCTTGCTAATCTTACCTTCCCGTACCTGCTCTTACACACCATCAGTTTTTGGTCCTCTTAAATCACCACCTAATATCAGTTTACCGTCACCAGCTACACAACCTGAACTCTACCACCAGAAATCTTAACATCAAATTGGAGCTCTAAGTAGTCGGGGAATATACGTCCTCGAACATTAGGGACGGTCATCTTCAGTATCATGTTTAATTAGTCCGACTATAGTGTCCGCTTTAGAGACGTGCCAGTACTTTACTTGCTCGGGTAAAGTAGCATGTCTAACTGAGTTCGGAGGCCATTAGGAATGGCAGTAAACACTTAAGGTCAAATCTTTGATTTGATTTCTTAACAAATCAAAGGAAATTACAGTGAACACTTATGGTCAAATATTCGAGTAAAAAAGCGTATCTTGAATATTGTCAAATAAAACACTTATGGTCTAATATCGTAAGGATGAAAATAAATCATCAAGATCTTTTTCTCTCTAACTCTTGATATCTTCTACGTGGTGGAGAAATACCGCCTACTCAAACACAGAAAGGATCCTCATGCACATTTTGGAAGAGCTATACCGAACACTTCTAAGTGATTTCTTTTGGATAAATTATGGATTCCATATCCCTCGCATCACAACTCCAAGTCTTTAACATCATTGATAGATTTCTGTGAGCAACATGATCTTGGTTTATTCCCACTTGAGTTAGGGGATGAATGCAGTCTCTTATGACCTGTAGATACTTCTTAATTTCAATTTGTAGTGGGACAAAACATTAAAGCATGACAAGATCACAATCTGGCTGCACTTTTAATTCACAACAAACATTAAGCAACAATTCCCTAATCGCACCATTTGAATAGTACAGCCCTACCAATTGCAGGCAACCCATAAGTTTTCGTGGGATACAACATAAACTCACCAACCTCCATTCAGGTTTGCAAGTAAGCTTCACCTTGCACCAATTATAGCAGTGAGATCATCTCTCGTTCAAATAATAGTGGCAGTAAAATCAAACTCCGTTAGCATCTCAAGTTCTTGTCTGGCGACTTGCAATTTTCCACAAACTCAATATGAATTTTCTCTATCAGCCACCAGTTACCGTCATCAATACCTCACACCAAATTCGAGTAGCAAACAATTATTCTTCACAGAACTCTCGGCATAAAACAGCCCCACAGACTCATTTAATACATTTGGTCACAGAATCATCAATATCCATCACATGCACATTCTCTATCATACCAACAGTCACCAATCAATAATAAAAACACTCTTCTATCACCTCCATCCCCATTGATAGTAGCCAATAACTCGAATATGTACTATATTCTCGACTTTAATGTCTGTCACCACTTCAACTCATCAGCACTCTTCCATGGAACGGCAGCAACTAATCTTCATCACCAGTAACCATATATGCATCGTCGATGGAAGCAACAACATTACTCTGCGTCTCAACTTTTCAACTGAAATGAGGCAAATTTGGACAAACATGACAGTCCCAGAGTACGCATCTCTGTAACATACAATTCAACAGAAAAAATGTAAAATGTGAAAGCCAAGATGGTAAAATAACTATAAGCATACTTACCAGCCTTAGCGAACCTATAAACCAACCACAAAGTATCATTCTTATGTTTTTTTTTTGTTCTAACAGTGCTTTAATTATAATTCAAAAACTTCATATTTTAGCAGCCACATTCAATAGCAATTTTTTTTTTATAGCACACAGTTAACATAATAAAGAAACTACAAAATTAATTCAACCTTTCCATAACAAAATGCTCTGAGGAAAATAGTAATACAGAATTGAAGGTGATAAAGAATTCTAAGTCAATGAAAGCCCTAAGAGCGTCCACAGTCATGGACTAAAAAGTGGACTAAACCCCACTTAGTACTGAAAACCAATCGCATTCATGGTGTACTAAAACCATATATTTGGTTTTAGTTGGAGAGAGAGTGAAATCTCGACCAAATTTGGTCGAGTCTCTCGACTAAAACTAAATATAGTCAGGCGTATGTTGAAAGTTCGTTTGGAAATGGGGAGGTATTTTAAAGTGCATCCGTTGAGGCGCGTACTCAAAAATTACGCCCGTTGGTGAGGCGTAGATGCAATGTACGCGTTAGCCGAGCGGATAGTGTGGTCTACGCCCCATGGGGCGCATGTTCTGTCTACGCCCCATGGGAGGCGCAGGGTTTTGTTACCGCCCGCATGGGGAGAGAATTCTAAGTATGCCCCATCCATGCGTCCACATACAAATGCGCCCCATTGGGGCGTACGCTGAAAGTTCACCTGATGATAAATAACCAAATTTAAATTTTTAAATTCCGACCGTTTACATTCTTTCCTGGACAATTTTCAACGATATCTCAACGGTTATTTTTTCCTTTACCCTATATATATGCTTGCCATTTCATTTCATGAACTACAACATTTCATCACCAAAACTAAACTATAAAAACCAATCATAGTATCATTTTATCCCCAGATCGGTTTAAGAGTTATGTCATCACGAGCACCACGAGGTCCAAATTTTTCACCATTTGAAGACTTAATGATGTGTAAAATTCATTTATCAATATCTCAAGATTCTTCTGTTGGAACAGATCAATCAAAGGCAGAGTTATGGATTCGCATCAAAGATGATATGGAACATCAATTACCCGGCATACCGAAACGTCCTTGGATGTCCGTTAAAAAAAAGATTTAATGAAATAAGTAGAGATGTTGCACTCTTCTCTGCAAAAGAGTCTGAAGTGGAAGGAGAACATCATACCGGATGGGGTCCTGAAATGAAGGTGAGTAATATTTATATTTTTGAACCCTTGTTAATCATATTTTACTAGCGGTCGAACTAATCTTGTTTTGAAATACAATAATAGCTTGAAGAAGTAAATAAGCGGTTCAAGGAATGCAATGATAATAAAAGATTTAAGCACGAAGAGTGCTACCCAATTATGTTAGAAAATATAAAATATAATCGGAGATCGACATTTGTGTTTGATACGACGCATGATACGGAAGATTATGAGAATGCTGGGGTGGATGGGGAAGGACAACAACCAAATACTCAAGGCGAGTCCGGTAATGACACCGATGTAGGAGACATAGAGAACACATATCTGCGTCAGATTGGGAAAAAAGAAGCAAAACGACTAAAGAAAACAGGGAGAGAAAAATCCACCGCCCAACAGGAAATGATGGGAATAATTATTAAACAACAAGACGATTTTAACTCCCATTACAAAGAACAATCAAAACTCAAGATGGAACAATGACAAGCCAAGTTTGAAGCAAAACAAGCAAGGCAAGATAGAATGGAAGCTAAGGAAGCATCAGACGAAGAAATTCGCATCATGGGCATGAATCTTGATAGAATGGATCCTATTGAAAAAGAATACTTCCAACTTCGAAATGTGGAAATAGTGCAGAATAGAAGAAACCGAGCATAAAGCATTGGCTGATTAGTTATTACACCTTGATTATATTTTTTAAGAGATTAATAGTTTTAGTAATTACGTTGTTTTTTAATATTTTTATTATTATCATTAGTATATTAATCTTTAAATTTTTGGATTTTAATTTAATTTTCTTCGAATAGAATAAATTTTAACAAACTTAGAGTAAGGATATATTTTAATACTAATAAGTTACAACACATTCATATTATCGTCTGTTGCACAAGAAGAAAATGACAAGAATAAATAAAAACATTCATAAGCAATATAATAATAACTTTTTAATTATTCCCATATTCTGACCATATGTGTTCGATCAAGTCATCACGCAACCGATTATGTATTTGTTTGTTGCGCATTGTACGATCGCGTTGGTAGGCTCTCATTTGGGAAAGTTCCTCACTAAGGTTTCTCGATATATTAATCGGTGTTGCGTTGCTGCCTTGTTTGTATACATGTGGCCAGTCACCGGGTATACGTTCATCCTCGACAATCATATTTTGTAAAATTATACAAGTTTTCATGATATATGCAAGCACATCTGGATTCCACATTCTGGTCGGTTGCTTGATGATTGCAAATTGTTGTTGTAGTACACCAAATCCCCGCTCTACATCTTTTCGTGCACCCTCTTGCAAGCTTGAAAACAATTCTTTTTTCTGACCCTCTGGATATTTTATTTCCATCACAATTGTAGCAATCTCTGGGTATATGCCATCGCCAAGATAATAACCCATATCATATGAATGTCCATTTACCACAAAGTTCACTGGTGGTGCTTTCGTGATGATAAGACTTGAAAAACATATGAACGGTTCATCACATTAATATAATTATTTGAGATGGGCATACCAAAAAATGCATGCCAAAACCAGAGATCATAGGACACCACTGCCTCTAACACAATACTTTCGCTTCCTTTATATGCGGTGTAAGCCCTTGATTCAGCCGATGGACATTTATCCCATTTCCAATGCATGCAATCAATTGACCCCAACATCCCTGGAAATCCCCGGTCTCTGTTTTCTTTTAACAACAGTTCTACATCACCCCCTGTTGGTTCGCGCAAATATTCAGAACCATACACATGGACGATCGTTTTACAAAATCTACGAGTAGCTTCCAATACAGTGGTTTCTCCAATCCTTAAATACTCATCTATTGCATCCATTGCACATCCATAAGCTAACATTGGACTGCTGTCACATTTTCGATGAGGGTTTAATCCAAGGACACCACATGCATCTGATTTTTGAAAAAAATAAGAAGAATGAGACACAACACCTTCCACTATTCGGTTAAATAATTGACGCCTCATTCTAAATCTTCTACGGAATACGTTTGGTGGAAAGCGTGGTGTCGGCGCAAATTAATCTCTCCAAATAAGTTCTGCTCCTGCGTCACGATCTCTTGGTATTTTAATACGACTTTTTGGCCAGTGAATATTCCCGACTAATACTCCCAAACTTACAGCTAGGTTATTTTGTGAAATTTCAACTGCATCATCATCGAATAAGTAGAAACTATTATTAGAAGAAGAAGAAGAGTGATGAGCCGCATTTTCATGGTTTTCCATTATTATTAGAAGAAGTAACTACAAATATTAGAAGAAGAATAAGAATTATGGTGGTGTGTAAAAATTCTTGGGGATCGAATATACATTTATAAGGAAAATGTAAGGCCAATTTTAAACAAAAAAAATTGGAAGTGTAAAGTTAAGTTGATGTCTGTTTGAAATGACAATACAAAAAAAAGATAAGATTCTCCATAGAAGTCCAGTGCAATGACAATACACATTTTAAAAATAAGATAGACAAAAAAGTTAATATTTGAAATGACAATTGCTAACTGTCAGTAGGAATGACAATTCCCAAAAAAGATAAGATGTTGTCACGAGAGATAAGGCATCAAGCTAGTCCGACCACATCAGTCATTCGTATTTACCGAATCCGGGTACGAATAGTTCATCCATGGTGGGATAAAACCCATATGCATTCTCGGAGGGGGATTAGTAGACGACAATGTGGAAGCGGATGCTTGACTCATATTATTCCAAATTTGTTGTGGCAAAGTTTGAGAAAAAGGACCGAATCCAAGGATATTTGTGGGTGGTTGTTGCATACCCATATGTGTAAATTGTGTCTCCAAAGCTTGGTTTCGCTGTTGTAGTTGTAGTATTTCTTGATCTTTCGCCATCATTGCGTCAATTCTTTCCTTCGTTTGATTTAATGTAAAATCTCGAAATTGTTGAACAAAATCTACATTTTCTTGTAAACATGTATAAACTTCATCCTGTCGTGTAAAAAATAAATTATCCAACATAAGGTTGTCACATGATATCGCGAAACATAATTTGGTGAAGTTTAAAAAATTAAAGATAAACGTCTACTTAGGTATGATAATTGATGTGGAGGCGGAATAGGCACATGTTCAACAGGATGTTCAATTGGGTGATTATGAAGGTCACCGACATACCCATATGTTTCGACCTCCCATAGAGGATGGATCGCATATTGCTTAAAGTGAGTTACTTGTCGCAAATACTATAAATATTTGTCATATGGAACAACTTTCACCATCATCGTTGCATCGATCAAACTAGCATCTTTTCCTTGTATATTTCCTGGCAAACTATTGATTCCAATATTTTGAGGTAGGTATTCCGGAACACCAAATGTGGGATGGTTTTGCCTCCAACACCTTTCGCCCAAGTATATGTTGTGCTGTATTGTTAGACAAGTCATACGCATTTCAAAATATATAAATGTTGCATTGGCATTTAATAAAAACGGCTACATAAAAAGGAACTATTAACTCACAATGCCATTCCAGGAAAATATTTCCGTTGAGTCTGACAACTCCTTAACCTTGCTACTCAATTGAGATGTGAGGAAATGTGTATGATATTCCCATGGTTGCCATGTCACTTGGTCTTCAGTCAACTGATTAAGTAAAGTCCTACAATGACCAATCTCAATAATCTTCTTCTTTCCCATCCATATAGAACTTCTAGGCCATTTTCGTGCAGTATCTTCACTCATTGTTACATCTGGTCGACATATACCCAAATATTCGTACCCCCAAAACTACTTCGTAAAAACGACGAAAAAATTATTCAGTTGCTAATAATTAAACATAAAAATATATTTTAAAATATATATATGACCCAATAAAAGTTACCTCTAGGATTTGGAAGGGCCCGCAAAGTCCTTTTGGCACCTACTTGATAAACCGAGTGATGTAAGTAATCTTGAAAAAGCAGTACCACCCCAATCATACGTGCCAACTGTATCTAGATTTTCAAAAGCATCTAACCATCCAGCATCAATATAGTTCTTTGCATTACTAAAGAAAAATTGACCCAAAACATACATAAAAAAGGCTGTTGCAACTCTTTTAGCAAGGGTGTTATCATTTTCAGCCGCAACCAATGTATCTTTATTGAAATATGAGCTTAAAAAGGTTACTGTAATTGCATTTGAAACCCACGACGCGCCTTTTGGACAAAGCGAGGCATCTTCTATGTCAGGAAAAATATGCTCACGAACATATTCAAAAGTTTACTTCTTTGAATCATACGGAATATCAGGCCCAACACCAATACTCAATCCTATTAACATGACCCAATCAAGGGGTGTAAACCCCATCTCACCAAATGGAAAGTGAAAAGTGTTTGTTGTGTCCCAAAACCGCTCAACAATATAATCGATCAAGGAATGTGAGGTTTCTCGTATATTCATGGTCAATAAACTATCCCACCCTGCCCTTTCAATTATATATTTAACTCTAAGGCTATACTTGTTAATAAGCTTATAATATTTAATGACCGAGACAAGAGAACCACGATGTTGATACCTAAATGTTGGATCTGTTGAAAATGTAATTTCCGTTGTAGCGTGTTTCTTATAATCTTCAACTACATGATAGGTCCCTAACTCAGGAATAGAGACCTCCTCCATTTCAATACTCGGGTTAATTCCAACATCATCATTAGATTTAGATTTCTGTTTCTTGTTAGCCTCATTTTTGTTGGTCTTTAGGCGCCCAACGAATCTCGCAACTACATTTTTGGACATCTAAACACGCAAAAATTAATATTTTCGATCACTATCAAAACACAATACATATTGCCGAATAAAAGTATATTATTCATGAGTAAAAGAGTCACCAACAAACTACAAAACATATTCCCGACCACACTCGTGGAATTCCATATATGTCTATATATATACAAACTATATATAACTCCGCACTATGCTTCAAAAACAAAATAAAAAAAATTACGCACTCGGAATTCAATATGCAGTACAAATATATCATAGTCCACATTCCTCAAAATTAAACAAAACCTAAACATATTCATAAAAAATCCAAATTCATAATAATTGATTATAAATCAATTGTGTTAACCCAATTGACATACACACAAATTAGGTGTTCTATATATACTATCTAATTTTAAAATTAATCCAATTTATATATACACCAATTAGGTCTTCACAGATTAACAAAATTAAATTAACCAAACAAACCAATACACCAAATTAACCAAAACCCTATTAAATCAAACATCAAAAACATAATTTACAACTTCATAAACGTAGCTACAAATTAAAGTAAATTTTAAAATTAAATTAACAAAACATAATTCAAAACTATTATAATCATACCTTATAATAGACCACTTAAAGATACGGGAATAGGGTTCACCAGCTACGGTTAATATGGCAGAAGAGCTTAGGAGAAATAAAAACATGCATTGAAGTGAAGTAGTTGGGAGAAAAATTACACAGGTAGAAGAGTGAAGAAGATGGGAAGAACTCGGACCTTTTCTTGTGATGTCCGCAAATAAACTTTTTTCCTTTTTCTATACGACACGACACGCGGACATCAATATTCACGCCCGAAAATGGGGCGCACATTTAGTATACGCCCAACTATAATGCACACGGTGGTTTCACACGGTAGGCGCATATTTAATGGGGCGAACTTTTGGTATACACCCCAACTGTAATGCACACGGTTGTTTCACACGGTGGCGCATATTTGATGGGGCGAACGTTTTGTATACGCCCTATTTGGGGCGTAATTTTAATCGTGCGCTGGATGGGGCGGACTTTTAATATGCGCTCCTCACTCGCGCGGACAACACCACCTACGTTTCTACTCGGGCGTAACTTAAGCATTCGTTTGATGGCAGGCGCACATTTGATTTACACCTCATTCGGGCGTTTGAATAGGTATTTATCTAGTACACGCGCGTAGATTGAAGATGCGCTCAGTATCAGGTGATGATCGAAAAATTCGCTTGACCATAATTTTACTCCCACCCTAGCGTTGAAACACGTTCTAAACCAAATATTTTTGGTATTTGGTTTTAGTTTTAGTTTTAGGATGGTACATGACTATGGACGCTCTAACACTCCATAGAAGACAACGAAAATTTCATAACTGGTTCTCAGTTTCATATTATACGGTTCATAAGAATTACTACAGAATTTAGAGATACCTACCCATCAGCTAACTCTGTGCATGATCCAAGACTATAGATATTTATGACCAAAATATTATGATCCCATTGTTTATGGACATCCAACTCTAAATGCACTATATCTTAAATGTATGATGCTCCTACATGCAAGTGAGGTGGTGAAAGGAAACATAATTTTACTGAGTATGTATATATATCATATACCACTGCTGATGTGATTACTCGCTGGGACATGAAGCCACACTTTTTGGGTCTTCACTCCTAAATTTCACTCCAAAGTTGATGCTCATAATCTACAACCCACTGGACATGACAAAAGTAAAGACATATTGAGTAGCTAATTACATCCAAGTATGACATTTACATCTTAAAAGGTGTTGATTTATTATTTAAGATTCTAATATTTTGTCTTGCCAACACCATTACTTTCTCCTCCATCTGATCCAATGAATAATCAACATCTTAAAAGGTGTTGATTTATTTCAATATCTAATGAAAAAATAAACATCACTTCTAAAACATCAGGTGTTGTGTTGTTTAAAGGGATTTAATCTGAACTTTGAGATTTAACGAAAATTATAGCCTAATTTCCTATCTGACTACCGGTCATAATTGGTAGGCCTGAAAGCTACAGTGCAGTCTACTGAGTTTTCTTGTAAGCCTAAAGAACGACACTTAGGGGTGAATTTTCGATTGTATACCGATCTTTGTTACATGTGAATAGTCCAAAGTCAACCATCTAACCATAAGGAAAAACTTATCAACATCGAGGGTAAAATGTGAAAGATTAAGCTCATACCTTTAAATTAGAAGGGTTGGATGAATCAACAGGAGCAAGGAATTCCATTACAGTTTCACCAAAATTTGCAATTACAGTATTGCGAACAAAGTCACAAAGTACTTTCAAACTCGCAAGCAATACTCCAGCAGTGAACTTCAACTTGTTTGCAAGATAAATCCTTGTATGTTTAGAGACATTAAATTAACAATGAACACTCTTTTGTATCAATATGCTTAGAAATTGGAAACATAAGCAATGACACAATATCTACCTTTAATCACTACATAGTTTGATTGTATAATTAGTTAAAGGAAAAAGAATGACACAAAATAATCAAGTATAAACATATAATGCGAAATTTAGAATCTGATAAAACTCGCTCCACTTTAGTACTAACTAATCTTGGATAAATTCCTAAATTGAAAACACTAACTTTTATAAAGAACATGAAAAATTAAAAAAATGGTACACATTCTAACAACAAAAAACAGTGCCAATCTCAGTCAGTCTAAAGAATCTGGAAATATCCTACCTTATATATTATACCACACATAGACCCATGAACATCAGATTGTTAATATTAGCTGCTCATGTGTTACTCTTAGATTTTCTGAATATACTTTTAATCCATAAGAAGATTCAGTGAATTTCGCTAGTGGCTACTTCTACATATCTCTTAATACCATAGGTAGTCAAAAATATTTTTTCTGAATATAACGATGCCCTACGTAGTCGAATGTCATATGTTGACAATATCATGTTGAATATGTATGATTTCTCACATAAGATTGTTATACAAAAAACAGTGCCAACCTCATGTTGTTTCAAAGCTTCTTGTTTAGCTTTGAAATTCAAAATCATGAGGAACGGATGATTTTCAATGAAATTACTATACAACGCAAAATCACACCTCACATTATGTGAGTTTCTTCTTACATATCAATTAAACCAAGAAATTACCATCAATTCTAAGAACCGATGAACCAACAATTTGACAAATTCTGAGATTTAAATCAATGAATAATACCCAAATAGTAAATACTAACAACATCCCATCACCACTTTTGTTGCCTCCAATTTTTGGTTCATCACTTCTAACTCATTCACCATTATGTGATTCAAGTTATTTCTTTAGATTTTTTCCATAGAATAAGACATATTCCATAATCTAGCTTGAGAATCATCACTTTCACGTCTCAGTTTGATGAATACTTATATTTTTTTCTTTGATTCTTGTTGCTCAGAGAGGTGAGAGGAAGAAGTGTTTGATAGAATTAGGTTTCAGATGAAGAATTCGCACGAACACTGGCCCGCATGCTTAGGCTTTATCAACCGTTCAAGACGAAAACTCCATCCAGACGTTTCGGACCCCCGGATGACCCTCCTTGATTGATCATGTCCGTCTAATGACTCTCAAATCTCAGAGTCAAAGACCACCTTTTTTTAGCTTAGAAATTGAAAACATAAGCAATGACACAGTATCTACCTTTAATCACTACATAGTTTGATTATATAATTAGTTAAAGGAAAAATAATGACACAAAATAATCAAGTATAAACATATAATGCGAAATTTAGAATCTGATAAAACTCGCTCCACTTTAGTACTGACTACTCTTGGATAAATTCCTAAATTGAAAACCCTAACTTTTATAAAGAACATGAAAAATTAAAAAAATGGTACACATTCTAACAACAAAAAACAGTGCCAATCTCAGTCAGTCTAAAGAATCTGGAAATATCCTACCACAGTATATTATACCACACATAGACCCATGAACATCGAGATTGTTAATGTTAGCTTCTCATGTGTTACTCTTAGCTTTTAGAATATACTTTCAATCCATGTCATGATTCGGTGAATTTGCATTCTGGCTACTTCTACATATCTCTTAATACCATAGGTAGTCAAAAATATATTTTTTGAATAACACAATGCCCTACGTAGACGAATGACATATGTTGACAATCTCATGTTGAATATGTATGATTTCCCACATCAGATTGTTATACAAAAAATAGTGCCAATCTCATGTTGTTTCAAAGCTTCTTGTTTAGCTTTGAAATTCAAAATCATGAGGAACCGATGATTTTCAATGAAATTACTATACAACGCAAAATCTCACCTTACATTATGTGAGTTTCTTCTTACATATCAAGTAAACCAAGAAATTACCATCAATTCTAGGAACCGATGAACCAACAATTTGAAAAATTCTGAGATTTAAATCAATGAATAATACCCAAATAGTAAAAACGAACAACATCCTATCACCACTTTTGTTGCCTCCAAATTTTGGTTCATCACTTCTAACTCATTCACCATTATTAACTCATCACCTGATTACTATAACTAACAAAAATTCAATCAAAATAAAGAAGAAAAAATAATAATTTGGATCTATTAATTAAACTATCAAAATAATTAGTACCTGAACGGGTGATTCAAGTTATTTCTTTAGCTTTTTTCCATAGAATAAGACATATTCCATAATCTAGCTTGAGAATCATCACTTTCACGTCTCCGTTTGATGAATACTTATATTTTTTTCTCTGATTCATGTTGCTCAGAGAGGTGAGAGGAAGAAGTGTTTGATATAATTAGGTTTCAGATGACAAATTCGCACCCAACCACCCATATTTCGTTCACACACACTGGCCCGCAGTCTTAGGCTTTATCAACCGTCCAAGCCTAAAACTCCATCCAGACGTTTCGGACCGCCGGATGACCCTCCTTGATTGATCCTGACTCTCAAATCTCAGAGTCAAAGACCACCTTTTTTTTATAACAATAATTAGATAATACTAGTAGAATACGAGTGAAGGAGTGAGATTTGTGTGTGTGGGCGTTTTAATTATGCATTAATGTTTTAATGAAATCTAATTACTATAAAAGAATTTTATTTATTAAAGAAAAACATTTTACAAAAAACTAATCCGAACCTTGCCGCAAGTTAGCTTCAAAATCTTTTTAAATCGGAAAGCTAATTTTATTTTGATGAAAAGTAAACTGTCATATTGTTTTTATAATAATGCGATATTATATACTAGATGGCGGCTGCCACGGTGGAACGGCCGACCTAATATTGACGCAAAAGTTATAATTTAGTTCCGCCGTAACGGCATAAAGTAAAGACACCGTCGTACTTAATGGTCCAACTAACGGCACAGCGGTGAAGGTAAAAAAAAAAAAGCTGATTTAGCCGAGTCATATCTTTTTTTTGAAAAGAGGAATTTATTTATATAGGCGGTTAGTCAAGGTTTACATATTTCAGGAAAGTAACATTCCTGGTCTTTACAATTGGGAAAAAAAAAACTTTTGTGTAACCAATTCCCAATTATAAGAATTAATTTCTTGCCGACTATTTCGTTGATCTTTATCCCCTTGATAGCGTCGATATTCCTGCGAGTCTCGAGTCCTGTTTTGATACTCGTCACCTGCATAATTTCATTACAATGTTGGTTTCTTGGCTTTGGTGTTTTAGTGCACAGTAGGTGTAGAACACAACAGATATAGCTAGCCCAATGTATGTTGTTGGTGTGGTGGTGATCGATCTGGAGTACGAAGGTTGTTACACCTTCTTCAATGACTATCCACAAGAATAGCCTAAATTTTGACGGATACTTCATTGTCTGAACATTGAAGTGATCCATTGGTGTTGCTGGTGGTTGTGTAGCTGAGTGGTTGGTGGGTTGGTAGCTGTCGATGTTGTGGTGAGGTGTATGTATGCCTCCATCGCATTCTGTGCTTACCTGTTGTCGTTGTTGATTATGAGAAACTTTCGTACAGGACTCCTGGTGTTGATGACTCACATTACCGGAAGTATCCTTGATACTTATGACATACTTGATTAACAACATGAAAGGGAAAAACAGGAAGGGAAATACTAAACCTATATTATTCATGAACATGAAGGGAAAAACTAGTTTAATTTCCGATCTTGGCCTAGAAGTACGCGTAGGGCTACGTAGATTTTGGACTGTCAATGGTCGTAGCTTTTGACAGTCCCACCGTATAGTAATCATTCATCTTGTGAGAGTCGGACCTTGCAAAACTCTCGCATTTCTTCCGTAACGGCATGTGTTGCTGGGTCTCCCATAGTTGAACTTACTCTATCTACATTTTCCTTGGCTTTAGCTTTACGCATACCTGTCGCTGGGCCTGATTTATGTTTCGTATCCTTTTGTCCAAGTTTTTTTTTACGTGTCTTTCAAAAGGACCCTTATCCTTAGGGGTGAGCATTTTATCCGTCATCCGCGGATTTAACCGGGACCAACTGTATTTGTGCGGATGGATATCCGGACCGTTCGCTAATGGGTTGGACGCAGATGAGATTTTTGAAATCCAACGAATTATGGATTGGATCCGGATGCAACCTTGAAAATCCGTTGGACATCCATACCCGTTAGATTAAAGATATTTATATAAGTTTTAGAAAATATATGGATAGTTTTGTAATTTTTATAGTGATTGCTTGGAGTGTTGTCAGCGACACTTCTATATTTATATACATATATAAAATGTGTAGGTTCTATAAGAAGTCATCTATATTGGCTCTAGTTTTTTATTATAAATTTTAACTAACACCAATCCATTGGATTATCCGCACCCAATCCGTTCATCCGTGCATACATTGGATGCAAATCCGTTGGATACTACGGGAGAAACAGTAATCTACAACTGTAACTTCACAACTCGTATATTTAAGGTTGTGAAAGGTGGTATGTTTGACAACTTTTGTCAAACAAAGGTTTTCAAAGTATAAAAATGTCCAACTCTTAGGACCAAATAGAAACAAAGAGTCGTGATGAGAATCAAAATCACAACGTTTTTGTGAAAAGTGTAGTGACCACCTTTAGACTTTAAAAACTCATCCCGTTAAGGTAGTGAATAAATCAACGACAACACTTGTAAGGGTTGTTGAAGATAAAAAAAATTACCTTTATAAAAAAATATGCCAGAATAGGGTTGGTTTATTGTTTCGTGGAATATTCCAAATGAATCTTACTTGTAAATGGATGGATTCATCATTCTTACGAAAGTTCCGACTTATAGTAGTCCACTGACGGCCAGGTTTCGATCTCGGAGCCAGGGTTTGCATACAATATGCCAAAATAGGGTTGGTTTATTGATTCGGGGAATATTCCAAAAGAATCTTACCTGTAAATGGAGGGATTCATCGTTCTTATGAAATTTCGGACTTATAGTAGTCCACTGACGGCCAGGTTTCGATTTCGGAGCCTGGGTTTGCAAACAATATGCCAGAATAGGGTTGGTTTATTGATTCGGGGAATATTCCAAAGGAATCTTACCTGTAAATGGATGAATTCATCGTTCTTATGAAATTTCGGACTTATAGTAGTCCACTGACGGCCAGGTTTCGATCTTGGAGCTAAGGTTTGCATACAATATGCCAGAATATGGTTTGTTTAATGTTTCAGAGAATATTCCAAAGGAATCTTACATGTAAATGGATGGATTCATCGTTCTTATGAAGTTTTCGACTTATAATAGTCCACTCACGGTCAGGTTTCGATTTTGGAGCCTGGGTTTTCATACAATATGCCAGAATAGGGTTGGTTTATTGATTCGGGGAATATTCCAAAGGACTCTTACCTGTAAATGGATGGATTCATCGTTCTTATGAAATTTCGGACTTATAGTAGTCCACTGACGGCCAGGTTTCGATCTCGGAGCCAGGGTTTGCATACAATATGCCAGAATAGGGTTGGTTTATTGATTCGGGGAATATTCCAAAAGAATCTTACCTTTAAATGGATGGATTCATCGTTCTTATGAAATTTCGGACTTATAGTAGTCCACTGACGGCCAGGTTTCGATTTCGGAGCCAGGGTTTGCATACAATATGCCAGAATAGGGTTGGTTTATTGATTCGGGGAATATTCCAAAGGAATCTTACCTGTAAATGGATGAATTCATCGTTCTTATGAAATTTCGGACTTATAGTAGTCCACTGACGGCCAGGTTTCGATCTTGGAGCGAAGGTTTGCATACAATATGCCAGAATATGGTTTGTTTAATGTTTCAGAGAATATTCCAAAGGAATCTTACCTGTAAATGGATGGATTGATCGTTCTTACGAAAGTTCCGACTTATAGTAGTCCACTGACGGCCAGGTTTCGATTTCGAAGCCAGGGTTTGCATACAATATGCCAGAATAGGGTTGGTTTAATGTTTCGGGGAATATTCCAAAGGAATCTTACCTGTAAATGGATGGATTCATCGTTCCTATGAAATTTCGCTCTTATAGTAGTCCACTGACGTCCAGGTTTCGATCTAGGAGCTAAGGTTTGCATACAATATGCCAGAATAGGGTTGGTTTATTGTTTCCTGGAATATTCCAAAGGAATATTACCTGTAAATGGATGGATTCATCGTTCTTACGAAAGTTCCGACTTATAGTAGTCCACTGACGGCCATGTTTAGATTTCGGAGCCAGGGTTTGCATACAATATGCCAGAAAAGGGTTGGTTTATTGATTCGGGGAATATTCCAAAGGAATCTTACCTGTAAATGGATGGATTCATCGTTCTTTTGAAATTTCGGACTTATAGTAGTCCACTGACGGCAAGGTTTCGATTTCGGAGCCTGGGATTGCATACAATATGCCAGAATAGGGTTGGTTTATTGATTCGGGGAATATTCCAAAGGAATCTTACCTGTAAATGGATGGATTCATCGTTCTTATGAAATTTCGGACTTATAGTAGTCCACTGACGGCCAGGTTTCGATCTCGGAGCCATGGTTTGCATACAATATGCCAGAATAGGGTTGGTTTATTGATTCGGGGAATATTCCAAAAGAATCTTACCTGTAAATGGATGGATTCATCGTTCTTATGAAATTTAGGACTTATAGTAGTCCACTGACGGCCAGGTTTCGATTTCGGAGCCTGGGTTTGCATATAATATGCCAGAATAGGGTTGGTTTATTGATTCGGGGAATATTCCAAAGGAATCTTACAGCGTAAATGGATGAATTCATCGTTCTTATGAAATTTCGGACTTATAGTAGTCCACTGACGGCCAGGTTTCGATCTTGGAGCTAAGGTTTGCATACAATATGCTAGAATATGGTTTGTTTAATGTTTCAGGGAATATTCCGAAGGAACCTTACCTTTAAATGGATGGATTTCATCATTCTTAGGAAATTTCGGACTTATAGTAGTCCACTGACGACCATGTTTCGATCTCAGATCCAGGGTTTGCATACAATATGCCAGAATAGGGTTGGTTTAATGTTTCGTGGAATATTCCAAAGGAATCTTACCTGTAAATGGATGGATTCATCGTTCTTACGAAATTTCGGACTTATAGTAGTCCACTGACGGCTAGGTTTCAATCTCGAAGCCAGGGTTTGCATACAATATGACAGAATAGGGTTGGTTTATTGATTCGGGGAATATTCCAAAGGAATCTTACCTGTAAATGGATGGATTCATCGTTATTTTGAAATTTCGGACTTATAGTAGTCCACTGACGGCAAGGTTTCGATTTCGGAGCCTGGGATTGCATACAATATGCCAGAATAGGGTTGGTTTATTGATTTAGAATATTCCAAGGAATCTTGTAAATGGATGGATTCATCGTTCTTATGAAATTTCGGATTTATAGTAGTCCCTGACGCCGGGTTTCGATCTCGGAGCCATGGTTTGCATACAATATGCCGAATAGGGTTTGGTTTATTGTTTTCTGGAATATTCCAAAAGAATCTTACCTGTAAATGGATGGATTCATCGTTCTTATGAAATTTCGGACTTATAGTAGTCCACTGACGGCCAGGTTTCGATTTCGGAGCCTGGGTTTGCATACAATATGCCAGAATAGGGTTGGTTTATTGATTCGGGGAATATTCCAAAGGAATCTTACCTGTAAATGGATGAATTCATCGTTCTTATGAAATTTCGGACTTATAGTAGTCCACTGACGGCCAGGTTTCGATCTTGGAGCTAAGGTTTGCATACAATATGCCAGAATATGGTTTGTTTAATGTTTCGAGGAATATTCCGAAGGAATCTTACCTGTAAATGGATGGATTTCATCGTTCTTATGAAATTTCAGACTTATAGTAGTCCACTCAAAACGCCGAGTTTCGATCTCGGAGCCAGGGTTTGCATACAATATGCCAGAATATGGTTTGTTTAATGTTTCAGGGAATATTCCGAAGGAATCTTACCTGTAAATGGATGGATTTCATCATTCTTAGGAAATTTCGGACTTATAGTAGTCCACTGACGACCATGTTTCGATCTCGGATCCATGGTTTGCATACAATATTCCAGAATAGGGTTGGTTTAATGTTTCGTGGAATATTCCAAAGGAATCTTACCTGTAAATGGATGGATTCATCGTTCTTACGAAATTTCGGACTTATAGTAGTCCACTGACGGCTAGGTTTCAATCTCGGAGCCAGGGTTTGCATACAATATGACAGAATAGGGTTGGTTTATTGTTTCGGGGAATATTCCAAAGGAATCTTACCTGTAAATGGATGGATTCATCGTTCTTTTGAAATTTCGGACTTATAGTAGTCCACTGACGGCCAGGTTTCGATCTCGGAGCCTGGGTTTGCATACAATATGCTAGAATAGGGTTGGTTTATTGATTCGGGGAATATTCCAAAGGAATCTTACCTGTAAATGGATGGATTCATCGTTCTTATGAAATTTCGGACTTATAGTAGTCCACTGACGGCCAGGTTTCGATCTCGGAGCCTGGGTTTGCATACAATATGCCAGAATAGGGTTGGTTTATTGATTCGGGGAATATTCCAAAAGAATCTTACCTGTAAATGGATGGATTCATCGTTCTTATGAAATTTCGGACTTATAGTAGTCCACTGACGACAGGTTTCGATCTCGGGCAGGGGTTTGCATACAATATGCCAGAATAGGGTTGGTTTATTGATTCGGGGAATATTCCAAAGGAATCTTACCTGTAAATGGATGAATTCATCGTTCTTATGAAATTTCGGACTTATAGTAGTCTACTGACGGCCAGGTTTCGATCTTGGAGCTAAGGTTTGCATACAATATGCCAGAATATGGTTTGTTTAATGTTTCTGGAAATATTCCGAAGGAACCTTACCTGTAAATGGATGGATTTCATCGTTCTTATGAAATTTCGTACTTACAGTAGTCCACTGACGGCCAGGTTTCGATCTCGGAGCCGGGGTTTGCATACAATATGCGAGAATAGGGTTTGTTTAATGTTTGGGGAATATTAGAGGAATCTTACCGTAAATGGATGGATTCATCATTCTTTTGAAATTTCGGACTTATAGTAGTCCAATCATGTTTCGATCTCGGATCCAGGGTTTGCATACAATATGCGAATAGGGTTTGTTTAATGTTTCGTGGAATATTCCAAAGGAATCTTACACCTATAAATGGATGGATTCATCGTTCTTACGAAATTTCGGACTTATAGTAGTCCACTGACAACCAGGTTTCGATCTCGGAGCCAGGGTTTGCATACAATATGCCAGAATAGGGTTTGTTTAATGTTTCGGGGAATATTCCAAAGGAATCTTACATGTAAATGGATGGATTCATCGTTCTTGAAATTTGGACTTATAGTAGTCCCTGACGGCCAGGTTTCGATCTCGGAGCCTGGGATTGCATACAATATGCCAGAATAGGGTTTGTTTATTGATTCGGGGAATATTCCAAAGGAATCTTACCTGTAAATGGATGGATTCATCGTTCTTATGAAATTTCGGACTTATAGTAGTCCACTGACGGCCAGGTTTCGATCTTGGAGCTAAGGTTTGCATACAATATGCAGAATATGGTTTGTTTAATGTTTGGGGAATATTCCAAAGGAATCTTTTGTAAATGGATGGATTCATCGTTCTTACGAAAGTTTCAGACTTATAGTAGTCCACTCACGGCCGGGTTTCGATTTTGGAGCCACAGGTTTCCATACAATATGCGAGAATAGGGTTGGTTTAATGTTTTAGGGAATATTCAAAAGGAATCTTACCTGTAAATGGATGGATTCATCGTTCTTATGAAATTTCGGACTTATAGTAGTCCACTCACGTCCCGGTTTCGATCTCGGAGCCGGGGGGTTTGCATATAATATGCGAGAATAGGGTTGGTTTAATGTTTCGGGAATATTCCAAAGGAATCTTACTGTAAATGGATGGATTCATCGTTCTTATGAAGTTTCGGACTTATAGTAGTCCACTCATGGCCAGGTTTCGATCTCGGGCCGAGGTTTGCATACAATATGCGAGAATAGGGTTTGTTTAATGTTAGGGGAATATTCCAAAGGAATCTTACCTGTAAATGGATGGATTCATCGTTCTTACGAAATTTCAGACTTATAGCAGTCCACTCACGACCAGGTTTCGATCTCGGAGCCAGGGTTTGCATACTATATGCCAGAATATGGTTTGTTTAATGTTTCAGAGAATATTCCGAAGGAATCTTACCTTTAAATGGATGGATTGATCGTTCTTACAAATTTTTAGACTTATAGTAGTCCACTAACGGCCAGGTTTCGATCTCGGAGCCAGGGTTTGCATACAATATGCCAGAATAGGGTTGGTTTAATGTTTCAGGGAATATTCCAAAGGAATCTTACCTGTAAATGGATGGATTCATCGTTCTTATGAAGTTTCCGACTTATAGTAGTCCACTCACGACCGGTTTCGATCTCGGAGCCAGGGTTTGCATACAATATGCCAGAATAGGGTTTGTTTAATGTTTCGGGGAATATTCCAAAGGAATCTTACCTGTAAATGGATGGATTCATCGTTCTTACGAAGTTTCAGACTTATAGTAGTCCACTGACGGCCAGGTTTCGATCTCGGAGCCAGGGTTTGCATACAATATGCCAGCATATAGTTGGTTTAATCTTAGGGGAATATTCCAAAGGAATCTTACCACAATAAATGGATGGATTCATCGTTCTTTTGAAATTTCGGACTTATAGTAGTCCACTCACGGCGATCTGGGCAGGTTTCGATCTGAACTGGGTTTGCATACAATATGCGAGAATAGGGTTCGTTTAATGTTTGGGGAATATTTTGAAGGAATCTTACTGTAAATGGATGGATTCATCGTTCTTATGAAATTTCGGACTTATAGTAGTCCCACTCACATCCGAGTTTCGATCTCGGAGCCATGGTTTGCATACAATATGCCAGAATAGGGTTGGTTTATTGATTCGGGGAATATTCCAAAAGAATCTTACCTGTAAATGGATGGATTCATCGTTCTTATGAAATTTAGGACTTATAGTAGTCCACTGACGGCCAGGTTTCGATCTCGGAGCCTGGGTTTGCATACAATATGCCAGAATAGGTTTGGTTTAATGTTTCGGGGAATATTCCAAAGGAATCTTACCTGTAAATGGATGGATTCATCGTTCTTATGAAATTTCGGACTTATAGTAGTCCACTGACGGCCAGGTTTCGATCTCGGAGCCAGGGTTTGCATACAATATGCCAGAATATGGTTTGTTTAATGTTTCGGGGAATATTCCGAAGGAATCTTACCTTTAAATGGATGGATTTCATCGTTCTTATGAAATTTCGGACTTATAGTAGTCCCTTTGTGGCAGGTTTGGTTTCGATCTCGGAGCCAGGGTTTGCATACAATATGCGAGAATATGGTTTGTTTAATGTTTGGGGAATATTCGAAGGAATCTTACCTGTAAATGGATGGATTTCATCGTTCTTACGAAATTTCGGACTTATAGTAGTCCACTGACGGCCATGTTTCGATCTCGGATCCAGGGTTTGCATACAATATGCCAGAATAGGGTTTGTTTAATGTTTCGGGGAATATTCCAAAGGAATCTTACCTGTAAATGGATGGATTCATCGTTCTTACGAAATTTCGGACTTATAGTAGTCCACTGACGGCCAGGTTTCGATCTCGGAGCCAGGGTTTGCATACAATATGCCAGAATATGGTTTGTTTAATGTTTCGGGGAATATTCCGAAGGAACCTTACCTTTAAATGGATGGATTTCATCGTTCTTATGAAATTTCGTACTTACAGTAGTCCACTGACGGCCAGGTTTCGATCTCGGAGCCAGGGTTTGCATACAATATGCCAGAATATGGTTTGTTTAATGTTTCGGGGAATATTCCGAAGGAATCTTACTGTAAATGGATGGATTTCATCGTTCTTAGGAAATTTCGGACTTATAGTAGTCCACTCACGGCCATGTTTCGATCTCGGATCCGGGTTTTGCATACAATATGCCAGAATAGGGTTTGTTTAATGTTTGGGAATATTCCAAAGGAATCTTTTCTGTAAATGGATGGATTCATCGTTCTTACGAAATTTCGGACTTATAGTAGTCCACTGACGGCTAGGTTTCAATCTCGAAGCCAGGGTTTGCATACAATATGCCAGAATAGGGTTGGTTTAATGTTTTGTGGAATATTCCAAAGGAATCTTACTGTAAATGGATGGATTCATCGTTCTTTGAAATTTCGGACTTATAGTAGTCACTCACGGCAAGGTTTCGATTTCGGAGCCTGGGTTTGCATACAATATGCCAGAATAGGGTTGGTTTAATGTTTAGGAATATTCCAAAGGAATCTTACATGTAAATGGATGGATTCATCGTTCTTATGAAATTCCGGACTTATAGTAGTCCCACTCACGGCGAGTTTCGATCTCGGAGCCGGGGTTTGCATATAATATGCGAGAATAGGGTTGGTTTAATGTTTCGGGAATATTCCAAAGGAATCTTACTGTAAATGGATGGATTCATCGTTCTTATGAAGTTTCGGACTTATAGTAGTCCACTCACGGCCGAGTTTCGATCTCGGGCCGGGGTTTGCATACAATATGCGAATAGGGTTGGTTTAATGTTTGGGGAATATTCCAAAGGAATCTTACGTTGTAAATGGATGGATTCATCGTTCTTACGAAATTTCGGACTTATAGTAGTCCACTCACGGCCAGGTTTCGATCTCGGAGCCGGGGTTTGCATACAATATCTTGAGGAATAGGGTTTGTTTAATGTTTGGGAGGAATATTCCGAAGGAATCTTACCTGTAAATGGATGGATTTCATCGTTCTTATGAAGTTTCCGACTTATAGTAGTCCACTCACGGCCAGGTTTCGATCTTCGGAGCCAGGGTTTGCATACAATATGGCAGAATATGGTTTGTTTAATGTTTGGGGAATATTCGAAGGAATCTTACTTGTAAATGGATGGATTTCATCGTTCTTTGGAAATTTCGGACTTATAGTAGTCCACTCACGACCGGTTTCGATCTCGGATCCAGGGGTTTGCATACAATATGCGAATAGGGTTGGTTTAATGTTTTGTGGAATATTCCAAAGGAATCTTACCTGTAAATGGATGGATTCATCGTTCTTACGAAATTTCGGACTTATAGTAGTCCACTGACGGCCAGGTTTCGATCTCGGAGCCAGGTTTGCATACAATATGCCCGAATAGGGTTTGTTTAATGTTTGAGGAATATTCCCAAGGAATCTTACTGTAAATGGATGGATTCATCGTTCTTTGAAGTTTCGGACTTATAGTAGTCCACTCACGGCAGGTTTCGATCTCGGGCCAAGGGTTTGCATACAATATGCGAGAATAGGGTTTGTTTAATGTTTGGAATATTCCAAAGGAATCTTACTGTAAATGGATGGATTCATCGTTCTTTGAAATTTCGGACTTATAGTAGTCCACTCGGCCGAGGTTTCGATCTCGGAGCCAGGGTTTGCATACAATATGCAGAATAGGGTTTGTTTAATGTTTCAGGGAATATTCCAAAGGAATCTTTCCTGTAAATGGATGGATTCATCGTTCTTATGAAGTTTCCGACTTATAGTAGTCCACTCACGGGCGGGTTTCGATCTCGGAGCAGGGGTTTGCATACAATATGCGAATAGGGTTGGTTTAATGTTTGGGAATATTCCAAAGGAATCTTACTGTAAATGGATGGATTCATCGTTCTTATGAAATTTCGGACTTATAGTAGTCCACTCACGGCCAGGTTTCGATCTCGGAGCCGGGGTTTGCATCAATATGCGAGAATAGGGTTTGTTTAATGTTTGGGAATATTCCGAAGGAATCTTACTTGTAAATGGATGATTCATCGTTCTTATGAAATTTCGTACTTATAGTAGTCCACTCAGACGGCCCGGGTTTCGATCTCGGAGCCGGGGTTTGCATACAATATGCGAGAATATGGTTTGTTTAATGTTTGGGAATATTCCAAGGAATCTTACTGTAAATGGATGGATTTCATCGTTCTTAGGAAGTTTCGGACTTATAGTAGTCCACTCACGGCCATGTTTCGATCTCGGAGCCGGGGTTTGCATCAATATGCCGAGAATAGGGTTTGTTTAATGTTTGGGGAATATTCCAAAGGAATCTTACTGTAAATGGATGGATTCATCGTTCTTACGAAATTTGGACTTATAGTAGTCCACTGACGGCTAGGTTTCGATCTCGGAGCCAGGGTTTGCATACAATATGCGAGAATAGGGTTTGTTTAATGTTTGGGGAATATTCCAAAGAAATCTTACAGTAAATGGATGGATTCATCGTTCTTTTGAAATTTCGGACTTATAGTAGTCCACTGACGGCAAGGTTTCGATTTCGGAGCCTGGGATTGCATACAATATGCCAGAATAGGGTTGGTTTAATGTTTCAGGGAATATTCCAAAGGAATCTTACATGTAAATGGATGGATTCATCGTTCTTATGAAATTTCGGACTTATAGTAGTCCTCACGGCGGTTTCGATCTTGGAGCAGGAGGTTTGCATACAATATGCGAGAATATGGTTTGTTTAATGTTTAGGGAATATTCCGAAGGAATCTTACTTGTAAATGGATGGATTCATCGTTCTTATGAAATTCCGGACTTATAGTAGTCCACTCACATCCGAGGTTTCGATCTTGGAGCCTGGGGTTTGCATACAATATGCGAGAATAGGGTTTGTTTAATGTTTCGGGAATATTCCAAAGGAATCTTACTTGTAAATGGATGGATTCATCGTTCTTATGAAAGTTTCGGACTTATAGTAGTCCACTCACGACGAGTTTCGATCTCGGAGACCGGGTTTTGCATATAATATGCGAGAATAGGGTTTGTTTAATGTTTGGGGAATATTCAAAGGAATCTTACTGTAAATGGATGGATTCATCGTTCTTATGAAATTTGGACTTATAGTAGTCCACTCACGGCCAGGTTTCGATCTCGGAGCGGGGTTTGCATACAATATGCGAGAATAGGGTTGGTTTAATGTTTGGGAATATTCCAAAGGAATCTTACTTGTAAATGGATGGATTCATCGTTCTTATGAAATTTCGGACTTATAGTAGTCCACGACGGCCAGGTTTCGATCTCGGAGCGGGGTTTGCATACAATATGCGAGAATATGGTTTGTTTAATGTTTGAGAATATTCCAAAGGAATCTTTGTAAATGGATGGATTCATCGTTCTTACGAAGTTTCCGACTTATAGTAGTCACTCACGACCAGGTTTCGATCTCGGAGCCAGGGTTTGCATACAATATGCTAGAATAGGGTTTGTTTAATGTTTTGGGGAATATTCCAAAGGAATCTTACTTGTAAATGGATGGATTCATCGTTCTTACGAAATTTCGGACTTATAGTAGTCCACTCACGTCCAGGTTTCGATCTCGGAGCTAGGGTTTGCATACAATATGCCAGAATAGGGTTTGTTTAATGTTTCGGGGAATATTCTGAAGGAATCTTAACTGTAAATGGATGGATTCATCGTTCTTATGGAAATTTCGACTTATAGTAGTCCACTGACGGCCAGGTTTCGATCTCGGAGCCAGGGTTTGCATACAATATGCCGGAATAGGAATCTTACCTGTAAATGGATGGATTCATCGTTCTTTTGAAATTTCGGACTTATAGTAGTCCACTGACGGCCAGGTTTCGATCTCGGAGCGGGGTTTGCATACAATATGCGAGAATAGGGTTGGTTTATTGTTTCGGGGAATATTCCAAAGGAATCTTACTGTAAATGGATGGATTCATCGTTCTTATGAAATTTCGGACTTATAGTAGTCCACTCACGGCCAGGTTTCGATCTCGGAGCCATGGTTTGCATACAATATGCCAGAATAGGGTTTGTTTATTGTTTGGGGAATATTCAAAGAATCTTACTGTAAATGGATGGATTCATCGTTCTTATGAAATTTCGGACTTATAGTAGTCCACTGACGGCCAGGTTTCGATCTCGGAGCCAGGGTTTGCATACAATATGCCAGAATAGGGTTGGTTTAATGTTTCGGGGAATATTCCAAAGGAATCTTACCTGTAAATGGATGGATTCATCGTTCTTATGAAATTTCGGACTTATAGTAGTCACTCAGCCGGGTTTCGATCTTGGAGCTAAGGTTTGCATACAATATGCTAGAATAGGGTTTGTTTAATGTTTGGGGAATATTCGAAGGAATCTTACCTTTAAATGGATGGATTTCATCGTTCTTATGAAATTTCGACTTATGTAGTCCACTCACGGCCGGGTTTCGATCTCGGAGCCGGGGTTTGCATACAATATGACGGAATATGGTTTGTTTAATGTTTGGGAATATTCCAAAGGAATCTTACTGTAAATGGATGGATTCATCGTTCTTAGGAAATTTCGACTTATAGTAGTCCAGCGACGACCATGTTTCGATCTCGGATCCGGGGTTTGCATACAATATGCGAGAATAGGGTTGGTTTAATGTTTCGTGGAATATTCCAAAGGAATCTTATGTAAATGGATGGATTCATCGTTCTTATGAAATTTCGGACTTATAGTAGTCCACTCACGGCGGGTTTCGATCTCGGGCCGGGGTTTGCATACAATATGCGAGAATATGGTTTGTTTAATGTTTGGGGAATATTCGAAGGAATCTTACCTTTAAATGGATGGATTTCATCGTTCTTATGAAATTTCCGACTTATAGTAGTCCACTCACGGCCAGGTTTCGATCTCGGAGCCAGGGTTTGCATACAATATGGTAGAATATGGTTTGTTTAATGTTTCAGGGAATATTCCGAAGGAATCTTACCTGTAAATGGATGGATTTCATCATTCTTAGGAAATTTCGGACTTATAGTAGTCCACTGACGACCATGTTTCGATCTCGGATCCAGGGTTTGCATACAATATGCCAGAATAGGGTTGGTTTAATGTTTCGGGGAATATTCGAAGGAATCTTACCTGTAAATGGATGGATTCATCGTTCTTACGAAATTTCGGACTTATAGTAGTCCACTCACGCGCTAGGTTTCGATCTCGGAGCCAGGGGTTTGCATCAATATGCTAGAATAGGGTTTGTTTAATGTTTCGGGGAATATTCCAAAGGAATCTTACTTGTAAATGGATGGATTCATCGTTCTTTGAAATTTCGGACTTATAGTAGTCCACTGACGGCCAGGTTTCGATCTCGGAGCCAGGGTTTGCATACAATATGCCAGAATAGGGTTTGTTTAATGTTTCGGGAATATTCTAAAGGAATCTTAACTGTAAATGGATGGATTCATCGTTCTTATGAAATTTCGGACTTATAGTAGTCCACTCACGTCCGGAGGTTTCGATCTCGGAGCCATGGTTTGCATACAATATGCGAGAATAGGGTTTGTTTATTGTTTGGGAATATTCCAAAGAATCTTACTGTAAATGGATGGATTCATCGTTCTTATGAAATTTCGGACTTATAGTAGTCCCTCACGGCGGGTTTCGATCTCGGAGCACAGGGTTTGCATACAATATGCCAGAATAGGGTTGGTTTAATGTTTCAGGGAATATTCCAAAGGAATCTTACCTGTAAATGGATGGATTCATCGTTCTTATGAAATTTCGGACTTATAGTAGTCCACTCACGGCCAGGTTTCGATCTCGGAGCTAAGGTTTGCATACAATATGCCAGAATATGGTTTGTTTAATTTTTTGAGGAATATTCCAAAGGAATCTTACCAGTAAATGGATGGATTCATCGTTCTTATGAATTTTCCGACTTATAATAGTCCACTACGGCCAGGGTTTCGATCTCGGAGCGGGGGTTTGCATACAATATGCGAGAATAGGGTTTGTTTAATGTTTTGGGAATATTCCGAAGGAATCTTAACTGTAAATGGATGGATTTCATCGTTCTTATGAAATTTCGGACTTATAGTAGTCCACTGACGGCCATGTTTCGATCTCGGAGCCAGGGTTTGCATACAATATGCCAGAATAGGGTTTGTTTAATGTTTCGTGGAATATTCCAAAGGAATCTTACCTGTAAATGGATGGATTCATCGTTCTTTGAAATTTCGGACTTATAGTAGTCCACTCACGGCTAGGTTTCGATCTCGAAGCCAGGGTTTGCATACAATATGCCAGAATAGGGTTTGTTTAATGTTTTGAGGAATATTAGAAGGAATCTTACTGTAAATGGATGGATTCATCGTTCTTTTGAATTTTGGACTTATAGTAGTCCACTCACGTCCAGGTTTCGATCTCGGAGCCAGGGTTTGCATACAATATGCTAGAATAGGGTTTGTTTAATGTTTCGGGGAATATTCCAAAGGAATCTTACCTGTAAATGGATGGATTCATCGTTCTTATGAAATTTCGGACTTATAGTAGTCCACTCATGGCCGACGGTTTCGATCTCGGGCCGGGGTTTGCATACAATATGCCGAATAGGGTTGGTTTAATGTTTGGGAATATTCCAAAGAATCTTACTTGTAAATGGATGGATTCATCGTTCTTATGAAATTTCGGACTTATAGTAGTCCACTCACGGCCGGTTTCGATCTCGGAGCCTGGGTTTTGCATACAATATGCCGAATAGGGTTGGTTTAATGTTTGGGGAATATTCCAAGGAATCTTACTGTAAATGGATGGATTCATCGTTCTTATGAAATTTCGGACTTATAGTAGTTCACGGCGGGTTTCGATCTTGGAGCTAAGGTTTGCATCAATATGCGAGAATATGGTTTGTTTAATGTTTAAGGAATATTAGAAGGAATCTTACTGTAAATGGATGGATTTCATCGTTCTTATGAAATTTCGGACTTATAGATAGTCCACTCACGACCAGGTTTCGATCTCGGAGCCGGGGTTTGCATACAATATGCTAGGAATAGGGTTTGTTTAATGTTTGAGGGGAATATTCCGAAGGAATCTTACATGTAAATGGATGGATTCATCGTTCTTCGAAATTTCGGACTTATAGTAGTCCACTGCGCCATGTTTCGATCTCGGAGCCGGGGTTTGCATACAATATGCGAGAATAGGGTTTGTTTAATGTTTGTGGAATATTCAAAGGAATCTTTGTAAATGGATGGATTCATCGTTCTTCGAAGTTTCGGACTTATAGTAGTCCCTCACGGCTAGGTTTCGATCTAAGCCAGGGTTTGCATCAATATTGAGAATAGGGTTTGTTTAATGTTTGGGAATATTCAAAGGAATCTTACCTGTAAATGGATGGATTCATCGTTCTTTTGAAATTTCGGACTTATAGTAGTCACGTGGGCAAGGTTTCGATCTAGGAGCACAGGATTGCATACAATATGCGAATAGGGTTTGTTTAATGTTTAGGGAATATTCCAAAGGAATCTTACACTGTAAATGGATGGATTCATCGTTCTTATGAAATTTCGGACTTATAGTAGTCCACTAACGGCCGAGTTTCGATCTCGGAGCCAGGGGTTTGCATACAATATGCGAGAATAGGGTTGGTTTATTGATTCGGGGAATATTCCAAAGGAATCTTACCTGTAAATGGATGGATTCATCGTTCTTATGAAATTTCGGACTTATAGTAGTCCACTGACGGCCAGGTTTCGATCTCGGAGCCTGGGTTTGCATACAATATGCCAGAATAGGGTTGGTTTATTGATTTGGGGAATATTCCAAAGGAATCTTACCTGTAAATGGATGGATTCATCGTTCTTATGAAATTTCGGACTTATAGTAGTCCACTGACGGCCAGGTTTCGATCTTGGAGCTAAGGTTTGCATACAATATGCCAGAATATGGTTTGTTTAATGTTTCTGGAAATATTCCGAAGGAACCTTACCTGTAAATGGAATGATTTCATCGTTCTTATGAAATTTCGTACTTACAGTAGTCCACTGACGGCCAGGTTTCGATCTCGGAGCCAGGGTTTGCATACAATATGCCAGAATATGGTTTGTTTAATGTTTCAGGGAATATTCCGAAGGAATCTTACTGTAAATGGATGGATTCATCGTTCTTACGAAATTTCGGACTTATAGTAGTCCACTCACGGCCATGTTTCGATCTCGGATCCAGGTTTGCATCTGATATGCCATAATAGGGTTGGTTTAATGTTTTGGAATATTCCAAAGGAATCTTACACTGTAAATGGATGGATTCATCGTTCTTACGAAGTTTCGGACTTATAGTAGTCCCTCACGTCAGGTTTCGATCTCGAAGCCAGGGTTTGCATACAATATGACAGAATAGGGTTGGTTTATTGATTCGGGGAATATTCCAAAGGAATCTTACCTGTAAATGGATGGATTCATCGTCCTTTTGAAATTTCGGACTTATAGTAGTCCACTGACGGCAAGGTTTCGATCTTCGGGCAGGGTTTGCATACAATATTCCGAAGAATAGGGTTTTGTTTAATGATTTGGGAATATTCCAAAGGAATCTTACTGTAAATGGATGGATTCATCGTTCTTATGAAATTTCAGGACTTATAGTAGTCCACTCACGGCCAGTTTCGATCTCGGAGCCAGGGTTTGCATAAAATATGCGAGAATAGGGTTTGTTTAATGTTTCGGGGAATATTCCAAAGAATCTTTTGTAAATGGATGGATTCATCGTTCTTATGAAGTTTCCGGACTTATAGTAGTCCACTGACGGCAAGGTTTCGATTTCGGAGCCTGGGTTTGCATACAATATGCCAGAATAGGGTTGGTTTATTGATTAGGGGAATATTCAAAGGAATCTTACTGTAAATGGATGAATTCATCGTTCTTATGAAATTTCGGACTTATAGTAGTCTACTGACGGCCAGGTTTCGATCTTGGAGCTAAGGTTTGCATACAATATGCTAGAATATGGTTTGTTTAATGTTTAGGGGAATATTAGAAGGAATCTTACTTGTAAATGGATGGATTTCATCGTTCTTATGAAATTTCGTACTTATAGTAGTCCACTGACGGCCAGGTTTCGATCTCGGAGCCAGGGTTTGCATACAATATGCCAGAATATGGTTTGTTTAATGTTTCGGGGAATATTCCGAAGGAATCTTACCTGTAAATGGATGGTTTTCATCGTTCTTAGGAAATTTCGGACTTATAGTAGTCCACTGACGGCCAGGTTTCGATCTCGGAGCCAGGGTTTGCATACAATATGCCAGAATAGGGTTTGTTTAATGTTTCGTGGAATATTCCAAAGGAATCTTACTTGTAAATGGATGGATTCATCGTTCTTACGAAATTTCGGACTTATAGTAGTCTACTGACGGCTAGGTTTCAATCTCAAAGCCAGGGTTTGCATACAATATGCACAAAGAAAAAGCACAAAGAAACACACTAATTATCGAATTCATTTTTCATTTTCCCGATTCATTCTTATACATTTTTTGGATTTTTTTATATCAGAATGATATCGATAACAATGTCCTAAATTTATTAATATTTTTTTAGAATTTTTTTTTCATGTCGAAGGTTGATAATTAAATCGAAAAATGAGTTTGTATTAACACAAAGAGAAAACACACTTCCCTTATCCGTATGATAGTCATTCATTAAATCTCTACCGTTTATAAGTTTGCTTAATCCGTATGACTATCTTTTTCCACGAATCTCTGCCGTCCAAAAAAAAAAAATCCTAAACATTTTACACCCTCATTTTCCTTTCTCTTTCTCTTTCACGGTAGAATGGGTTCTCCTTCTCCTCTGTAACTTCACCCCCACCAAAACCCTAAGAGCATCTCTAACAGAAGGTGCAAAAAATCCTACGTGGCTTTTTTATTTAGTCATTTTATTTATGAGGTCTAAACATAGAGTAAATATAAGACCTCATATTTAAAAAACCATCTCCAACAGTAATGATTTTTTAAAGAAAAATAGTGTAAAATATGACGTGGAGGTGGAGCCGGAGGTGTAGATAACACTTTCTTGAACACCTTCATATTTAGTAATTGGTCCCTCCTAGTTTATAGGACCCTACTGTTGGAGATGGATTTATGCCAAACGAGGGTGTAAAATACTATGTGTCAATAAAAAGAAGAAGATTCACCCTCTCTTGGAGATGCTCTAAGCGGCAGCTACTGATTTCCCAAATCCCTGGCTATCTTTTCGGTTTCATAGTGAATCCTCACAAACCATAGCTTTTGTTCAAGTAGAAATTAACCCTTAATTTCATTGCTGATTTCTCTATTTTACTTCATCTTGAACTCATACCCAAAACCCTAACTTCTTTCATCGGAAAAGAGAGAAAAATTGATGCTTCAAGAAGGAATTTGTGGTCGTTGTGATGGATCTATGCAGTGGGTTTTCCTTGAATTTTTGTTTGAACCGAGAAAATAGAAGAAGCAGATCTTGTTGATGCTGTAGAAGATGAATCTGTAATGGAAACTTCTGCAATTTCATTACAATTTCATTAGACGTTTTCTTCCAATTTCATCAAATTTCGTTTTCGGTTTGTATCTTAGTTTTAAATCAAACCATTGGATCTATGCAATTTTCATATATGTTGTTTTCTACAGTATTAGGAAACTTCTGTTATATTTTTAGTAAGATCGGAGATGGATATGTGATGAAACCAGCAGGTTCCAGATTACATTGCTACAGATTTCAGATCCTGTGGCAGCAATCCATGAAAATAGATGTTTTACAGTGTATAATGACCTGAATTTTTAATGTGAGTAACCCATTTAGTCTATGATGTTTCTGTAAAAATTTCACTTGAATATGAGTTAGAGAAATACCCCAACCAACTGAGTTTTGCAGGTGAACTTGTAGAAATTCAGTTTGAGTTGAACTTATAGAATCAGTGGTAAATTAGGTTCCAACCGTTAATTTTCTATGAAATTTTGATAAAGTGCCTGTGATATATCTGTGAATGTGTGGTATAAATTTCTGTTGGATCAGATTAGTATTCATAAAGAATGTGACAGGTCAAGTTGTAAGGTTCAAACCCTATTTTAAATCTGTTGGTGTTTGAATTTGCAATGGTTATGGTTGCAAAGTACAAGAGAAACATTTTTAGATGGGATTTCAGAGAATAAGGAATTGGTTTGGCTCCAGTGGTGGTGTGCTTGAATTGCAGAGTTGAACAGAGTTGAACATCCACCATCTTAAGTTTTGATAATTTTAGAGTTATTATGAAATGCGGAAATTTCTTGTAAGCTGCGGTGGTAGGCGTCTTTATGGACTTTTATAGGTATGCTAGAGACCGATTTAGTTCATGATATCTTAACGAAATTTGTTTAGGAGATTGTTATCTTTCTATAGAGCTATTGGTTGTTTAATTTGAATCAACGATGAATGTTTTATGCACCCCGAAACTTTGACCCTCATGCTGTTTTCAGATATGAATCTACATCCGAGATTCATTTAGAATTCAGTGAAAAATCATATGGAAAGGAAGGCAACACAACTGCAGAGCTGAGCTTGGTTGATTTGGTTTATGTAGAAAGGGGTGATGAAAGTGTTGGTAAATTTTCTAATTGTTCAAGCGATGGTGAAAATGCGCTCGATCTTTTTTGAAGATTCGGATATTTGTAGTAGTGATTCAAATATTTCTCTTCGAAGAAAAGAGCGCAAATGGGTTGATCCATAACTTGGATGCATCCAGGTATACTTAAGAATGCCTGCACTTTTCCTTCATTTCGTTATAATTGAAAATTTATTTGGTTCTATCTTATACTTGATAATTCTATTATTCTTGTTCGGTATCTACAAGGACAAACAAGAGTCCTAATGTGTAATACGAGTTCTTGCGGGTAAAAAGGATGCCAAGACTAAGCGGTCCCATCCCAAAAGAAAAGGGTAGTAATACACTCGGTCTTTGCGTGACAACAACAATGCTAGCACTAGAAGATAAACAATTATTTGAATTGGGGTAAGGCGAGAGATGGATGTAGTTGCATTGAGTTATTGAATAAGATGTGTTTGAACTAGATGTATCTTTATGATGATTGCGGTGTATGAAAGCATTGAGATCGAGATGTTGGCGCAATTCTGGTGATCTTTTTGTAATTGAGTTGAGATGGTAGAAGCAAATTTATGTATTGTGTTTCTGGTAAATAAATGGTTATTTAAGTATTACAAATTTAATTTTGTATCTGAATTCTCAAAAATAAATTTTTTTAAAAATCCAATATGTAACACAACTCAGAATTAGAATTGTCAACGAGATGTCATACAACTCTTCCCATTGTTGTCAACGAGATGTCATATAACTCTAACCATAGTTGTCGACGAATGTCCTACAACCCAAACAACGGTAGTGTATGAGTTATTTTCACAACCCAGGTATGGGTTGTGTTAGGCATTAAGATCAAGTTTCGAAATACTTTGACAAGCTGAAACAAACATTGTACAAGACGACTCATCTGAATAGTTGTATAGATTGGAGGACTTTCTACAACCCCCCTTATGCAATTTATGGAAAAACGTTGTCATATATGTACAACAACTGATTTTTGGGGTTGTAGATTACTGTTTTTCCCGTAGTATATATGGATTGGATGCGGATGCCAAATTTGAAATCCGTAGAGAATTGGATTGGATGCGGATGAGGTGAAAACCGGTCCATACCGGCCCATGCTCACCCCTACTTATCCTTTACTTTGTCAGAAACAGCAACAGAGATCGGCACTTTCCCCAAAACAAGATATTTCCCTACAGGAATATTTCCACCCGAATCCAATTTAAACCGGGTCGAATCCCGTGGATCTTGATGACTGAGTTCTTTCTTCAACCCAGGTTGCCCTCGACCCGACCATGGTTCTCGATGAAATTAATCCTATCTTCCCTGTAAGTGGATTTCCCTTGACATCTTCAGTACGATTAAAACTTTGGGGCTGATTTCCTCCGATTTGGTGGTGTTTCAATTCTATTTCCAAAGCTTGCAGGACATCCACAGTTTGTTGATGGAGATTTATCAACAATTTTGTCTTGTCTTCCGGTTCTTCTACCAAAGCATCTTCCCTACACAACTTATCGTTTTCCTTTGTTCGAAGATTAACATGGAGCTGTGTATCCATGCCCTTAATCCACTTTATTTGGTTCGGCTTAGAGATCCAACAACGAGTTCTATTGAAGGACAATGGATTTATGTGAAACCCATTAAAGATAGACCGATAGATAGAGGGATTAATTTGAAGAAACCAATGAAGATGACTTTGAGGTGGTATTTCTGAGATTAAAAATCGCCCGGATGTAGGTGTTGTTGCTTGGGTTTTTGTGGAAATTGTATTGATTGATTTTGGCATAATAGGGTTAAAATTCAAAGATCTAAATAAAACAGCAGAAGGATTATGATTGACCTGCGACTCAGATGCAAATCTAGTTGCCAACAGATAGGAATAGATTGTGTGCAGTCCGATTAATCACAACCAGAAAGATTAACTAGTCTAAAGAGAAACGTGCTCGGTGTTTAAGAAACTTGTGAATACTTACATGAAGGCAAATCAGAGGAGATTCCAGGAACTCAGCCTAGTTTCCAACTTCTGGAAGAGTCAGTTAATCAATTACTCGACCAAATCCAGTCTAGAAACATAAGAGGTATGAAGAATGCAAGAATGCGAATCCATCAACTATAAAGTTATCCCAGTTCAACCAACATCTAAAAGAAAACCCATCTTGAATTAGGCTCAAATTAGCTGACTAGTTAAAGAGCAGAACCAAGACTGAAAAGAGGAAGAAAAGAAGTGATGTGAATGGTGGATCAGTTTTACAAACTCTCAACAGACCGAGTGCAAGAGCAAACTCGGAAGAGAGAAAAAATATCACTTGAGTTTCTGGTTTTTGAGGCCGAGTCATATCTGATTGATCTGTCAACTTAGAACCTGTTTTTATTTTATCACACAAACAAAAACCATAAAGAAACATCAAGACTGCAGCTTAAAGAAGACCACCTTGTATAAAATCTTATGACCTGTTATTCGCCACAGAAATGCCACAGATCGATAAACATAAAGAGGACTGCTCCCATATTCGCAAGTCCATTGTATCAAGAAGTATGGGGCTTGTTCAAGAAGCGATCATCTTCCACCAAATCAGAACCTTTTAAGAATATTCTTAACCAAAGT